>OX388265.1:3579116-4179116 GCA_947579855.1 Anticlea derivata
CTCTAAGACATCTTTAAGGATTTGAGAGGATGTCCTACAACGCTTTGTTATGAGAGCCTATCTTTTTATTTAAAGAATAATAATAATAATTGTATCCCTTGTTACAGGCCTCATAGCTCAGTTGGTAGTAGCTCTGCCTTCTGCGCTAGAGGTCGCGGGTTCTATTCCCGCACTGGACAAACATTTGTGTGATTAACACAGATGTTTGTTCTGTGTCTGGGTGTTAAATAGTTGTCTATTATATATATCAGTCTCTGGTACCCATAGTACAGGCTATGCCTAGTTAGGGATCAGCTGACCGTGTGTGATAAGTCCGGAATATTTATTTATTTATTTGTCTGCAGGGAGTATGATCCAGAGCGTACGAGCGGCGACTGGCGCTCGGGCCCGCGCGCGGCGCCTGAGGGGGCCGGCGGGGGCGGGGGCGGCGGCGGCGGGGGGCGGCCGCGCGGCATGGAACGCGAGCGGGACCCCGACCGCGGGGAGATGACGCGCGCCGGCATGCGCGAGCGAGAGCCTGAATGTAAGTACTCGACTGGTCTCATAGCTCAGTTGGTAGTAACTCTGCCTTCTGCGCTAGAGGTCGCGGGTTCGATTCCCGCACTGGACAAACATTTGTGACTAACACAAATATACAAGGTGATTCATAACATGTATACCATCCCGAAAGGGGTTTATTCTATCAACAAAAAGAAATAAAATAAGCGAAAAAAACATCAATTTTTTTTTTTTCATTAATTTTTTTAATTCACAAAATTTCTTAAATCAGGTTTTTTTGGTATTTTTATCATCTTTAGAACTAAAAACTAAACATACAAGAAGTTCGGAATCAGCTGATTCATTAAGTTTGACCTGATTTTACCCCAAAACAGCTGATTTTCGCATAGAGTTTTTTCAATGAAAAATCTCGAAATTCCAAAAGTTGTAGAACAAACTTTATTGCCTATTGGTTGTAGCATAAGCCCCTTTCGGGATGGAATACATATTATGAATATCTATTATGTACCACACCTTGTATATCTATTATGTATATCAGTATCTGGTTCCCATAGTACAGGCTATGCCTAGTTTGGGATCAGTTGACCGTGTGTAATAATTATGTCCGGAATTTTTATTTTACTTTGAGGGGCGGCGGCGGGGGGCCGTGCGTACGAAGGAAAGTCAAAGAACAGTGCCCCGAGCACGAATAAATCGCGCTAGCTTTACCCTTATGGTACGAAAGTAAATGTAAATTATTAGCCTGTCATTGGCTTACTTTTACTATCGTATCTATATTAAGCGTAACCCTATCGTGGAATTTTCGTGCAGGGGCCCTGAAGCACGCACATGCGTCGCCTTCTTGTATAGCGGTTAGAGAAATTGATGTATTGTCGCTAGTACCGCGCTAGCAAAAAGAAAGAGATATTTATAGTGCTAGAGATATTTATAGGCCAAACGCTTTACCATTATCAATAAAAAAATATAAAAAATACGAAGGGGGCAGATAACTCTTATTATTACATTAGAAATAGAGTTTATTATTGACAGATTTTTGAACAGATTAATACATTAATCTGTGATGCACTGTCTAGGTATGCAGTAGAAAAAACAATATCTTTATTAATAATATATTGTGTTACAATGATGATAGTACCTGTAACATACTGGAGCGAGCTGTAATGTCACAACTGGGACGCACCTGCAGAGTACACGGACCACCAATCGCATCTTCAAGCAAAAATTGCTTCAAAATTCTTATATATTTAATTTTGTGTGGCTTGAGCAAAGACACCTCATTTATTTCTTTATTCCCTCTCGGTATTATGATAATTTTGTTTCGGTGGTTCTAGTTACTCCCATTGTCCCGGGAAGGTCTGAGTAAAGGTCCTGTTGTTTATGATTCACTCTCTAGCAGGGAGCGTCGCCGAAAGCGACGGCGAGGCTACCAGAAACTCGGGCCGCGGGCCTTTGTCTAGGACTCCTCGGACGAGATTCGGTCCCGTGCGCCCTTGAAACGTCTCGCGACCAGCCGTTTTAGCTCAATCTGTGACGCGACTCACAGTCGTAACTCAATTCAGACTAATCTACCGCTCGCTCCGTACGTTACAGACTGAGTAACATGATAACTATTACAGTAGTCAAAACAGATGTAGCTCTGTGAACGATTACGCCAATCCAATTCCTATCAGCCGACATTGCAATTAAGCTATGTTTGAGGCATGCGTGATGAAAAATGCTGACCGGCACATGCTTAGGCCGATCTAAATCACACACATTTACTGATTATGTAGCGAGTCAGAAAAGCACTGTCCACAAGTGACACATAGTTCTCAACTTCGCGGCTCTACCGACAAGCGCTGGGACCGTTCTCATCGAGTACTTAGGTTGCCCTTACCTCTTAGCGTATTATGAGGCCATGCACTGCGTGCTTAAGCGGCTTTGCTTGTTTCTCTTATCACTGGTTCTTTATTGGTCATAATGCATTAGGTCAATGACCATGTTGAGGTATGGTGGTCATGAAAAGAGTCAGAAAGAACTGGTGTGGAACTGGACTGAAAGGATTAAAGTGCGACTCGTAGAGGCTGCCGGTTTCCTAGATGTTTTGCTACACCGTAAGAAAGCACTTCTAGTAGAGGAAGTATAGCGGTGATGAATGCTCCAGATGGAAAATCAATTGGTACATGATGGATTCACTACGACCACTCCAACAGACTCTTGACTCAGCGGCTTTAGATCGGCGTAACCGTTCGCAGAGCCAACTTCAGAGCCACAAAAATTCGCCTATTATTATAATTATAGGACTAGATATAACAGATATTATGATTGTAGCAGCCGCTGCCGATAACAAGCCGGGCGGCTGGCGTGATGGCGAACGGGCCGCGCCGGCCGAGCCGGCCCGCACTCCGTACGGCGGCCGCGACTCGTTCGGACGCGAACGCTTCGGAGAGGATCGTGATCGGTATGACTTCTTTAATTCTTTATTGTACACAGAAAACATACAGAAATAAAACATAATAATACAGGCAAAGGCGAGCTTAACCCTACAAAGAGTTTTCTTCCAGCAAACCTTTGAGGCTAGAGAGAGCTGATAAAAGTAGTGGGTACATGTGCACAACAAGGATATGGGAAATATACAAATAAAAGATACTGTTCACAAAAAATAAATAATAATAATAAGTAACCAAAACATGCAATACTATAAAATCATCATATGACTTGCATATGATTAGCAACGAAAGTACTGTGTACTGTGGAATGATCCCTGCTGAGGTTTTCCCTAAGGACTACAGTATGGGGTTCTTCAAAAAGGGCGTCTTGAAATTTTGAAGGGGTCGGAAACGCGCTCGTGATGCCTCTGGTATTGCAAGCGTCCATAGGCTACGGTGACCACTTACAAACAGCTGGGCCGTATGCTTGTTTGCCACTTTAGTTGTATTTTTTTTTTATAATCAAATACTGAATTTCCTTTTTTACTGGTTATGCTAATGAACTCATTTTAACGTAAAATTATTGACCAATTAGACTAAAACCTTTCTATTCTACCTAAACCTATTCAATTTTTTTATTATGATCAATGTGGTATAATTCTTAACTGTCATGTATTCTGATACTGTGCACAAACTGAATCGCGATACAAGAAAATATTCATTGAAAAATGTAAAAAAATCCACACTTGAACCACAATTAAGAATAAATCGTGGCTTCAGGCACTCCTTGACACACAAGTCCACGTAGAGGCTGTCTAAGGGGGTAATCAGACGCACGTCTAGATATTTCACTTAGCCCATGCCCACATTTGACATTCATAACATCCCACACGTGACATGTTGTAAGCTCTATGAGCATGAGTATGAAAATACTACTTTAGAATAGATTTTAAATCATTACAATGTTACCAATTAGTTAGCATGATGATTGATGAATGATTTTGCTTGTTTAGTGGCAGAGAGCGTGGTTACGGCGGCAGAGATGGATTCCGCACGGCAGAACGGCCAGAGCGCGATGGAGGTGGATTCGGGTGAGTTAGTCTTTCGAAACGAGGAAATCCTTCACAGAACCTCAATGCGACAGCTATATTTTTATGTAACCCCAATTCCTCGGCTGTTCCTATCAGCAGGGTTATTTTAAAACATCTAAAAGGTCAGCTTCTCAAACCACTTCAAATAAAAAAAGAGATCAAAATATTGGTGTTGTTCGGAAATAGTTCTAGAGCATATTTGGGAAAAGCTGACGTTTTTTCGATCGGATATCTTTTCGATGTTTTAAAATAGCCCTGCAGAATTCCACTATCAGCACACGAAAACAAAATCAAAATTTTTGTATTTTGATATTTGTTGTCACTCAGGTGGCGATGTGCTAGATGATACGGGTCAACAGACACCGTATCGCACCTTCAATGTGCGATTCGGTCGCTTTATACCTACATTTATTTGGAAATTTTACAATTTCCTGACTATTTTGCAAATTTTACTCTCCGTTGATTGTTCCTATTTATTTTCCTTAAATGAACACGGTTTAACCAATTACATTAATTTAAGACAATATTATCACATTACAAAAAATAAAAATAAATAATCTGACGAGAAAATCTGGCTCATAACTAGACTTCCGAAACAAACTACGGCAGCAATGTTGGTCCGTCGTTCCGTTCGTCATGGAACTCTTTGGGGAAGACCTATATCCAGCAGTGGACTTCTAAAGGCTGATGATGATTATTCTGAGACAGAAAAGGTTCACACTAGCCTTAGGGTTAGCGCAGGCAGGCGGAGTGGCGGCGAAGCGACTGATTAGCTTAACTGCAATTGTTTAGTTAGCTACCACTCGGTCCGTCTGCGCTGACCCTCATACACCTGGTTTCGTCAATATTCTTTCGTCCATCCTTTGTACATGCCCAAATCATCTTGCCTTGCCTGATAGCTACTCATCAGACAATTCTAATTATTTTTATTTATTTTGTAGAAGTCGAGAAAGCAGAGGTTTTGGTGGTCGTGGCTTCGGTGACCGCGATCGGGAGCGTGATCGTGAACGTGATCCGCCGAGAGAAGGTTCGTTTAAAACGAATTACTCCGCACGTCTACGTATTCGAGTATTGTAACTTGGAACATAGTATTGTAACTTGTCTTGGAACCGGTTTACTAGTAACTTAGATTGTTTAGTAAACTGATTCTAAAACGACAAAAAAAAGTCCTGCTATTAGTTATCTCAGACCAAAACATTATTTTAACCAACCAAGTATAAAATAAGGGGTGCCTACCTAAGTGCCCGATAGTAGTCATTAGATAGTACTAAAAGCTGGTCACTGTGACCAATAAAAACCCAGTGAGTAACACAAAAAAGAGTAGGTTTTAGCCCGCAAGTCTGACTTTCCCTATCATTACAGACAGCAGACCGCGCGAGCGTCCAAAGCTGAACCTACTACCCCGCACGGTGCCGCGCGACACCGAAGTCCCCACCAAGCCGGCGGACGGCGGGGGCGTCGAGCCTGACAAGCCCACTGAGAAACCCAAGCCCGTCTCCGCTGAGAAGGTCTTCGGAGCCGCTAAACCCGTGGACACTGCTGCCAAGTGAGTACATATTAATATTGCTATTGTGCACGAGAACTTGCTGCACACTCAGGAAAATATCAGGAGACTAAAAAGTTGGCAAATCCTTAACCTAGACCAGAGAAACTGATTCGCTTCTTCCAAACTATATGGTGTTAGATTTAATGGAATCACACCCAGTCATCCCAGACAACATCTGTTTATGGCTGCAGAGACGATTGCAGATAGTATTAAAAAAAAAATTGTGCGCGAGCGATTCAGATAAGTATTGAAAGGTCATTGCATGATTTTATTTCTGATCTGCGGCCAGACTGAAGTTTAATAATGTTTATTCGGTCAGTTTAAGGATAAGAAGGTGGCATCTAGTCCTAGTGCGGGGACCTCTAGTGACTTGTTCATTGCTATTTGTTAACATTCAGTAAATAAATTTATTTGTATTTGTCTATTTTATCTATCAGCCTGTAACGCGCACTTCTGTGAAAAGCCACTTTCGCTACTCCTATTGGTCTTGCTCCATACAGTGTGGAATTGCGCTCACTTGATCAAACCACAAGCTAAACATGTTGACATTACTTCTAAGAAAATATAATAAATGATTAGTTATGCGTGACTTGCAAAACATTTTCTGGTGAAATCCATGACCAACAAAAATACCTTTAATGTTCTAGGACTAATGTAATGTAAAAGTTTGATTTTTTTAAATCTTTGCATAGATAATTTGCACATAAAAACAAAACCAAGATAACATATTTTGATGTTGTTGTCACCTCCGGTGGCGATGTGCTAGATAATACGGGTCAACAGACACCGTATCGCACCTTCAATGTGCGATTCGGTCGCTTTATACCTACATTAATTACAAATAACAATTTAGAATAAATATTTTCATCTGTATAAATGTTACAGTAGTAATGTTAACTATTTTCACAGGGAACGCGAAATAGAAGAACGTTTACGCAAACAAGAAGAGGAGGCGAGACGCGGGACTGATGAGAAAGAAAAATGGGGATCCCGACGAGTGAGTATTTGTCTTATTTTGATATATTATACAATTTTAATATAATGTCCTAAAAAAAATATTGCTCTTCTGCAGGAACATTCCGGTGACCGCCGCAGCGGTTCTAGACGTGGTAAGTTGTCTTTGAATTCCGATTTCGTTAACCTCAGTAACATCCCATAATATATGTAATGTAACTCCCCGGTAGATCGGATTGACGCTTCGAAAGTTTACTACGCCGATTCGTCCAACTTATCTGAAAGATCTTCGATCAGTTATTCTGTCTTTATATAATTTTGTAATTTCTGGATAAAGGTCTCAATTACTATTAATTTCCTTGCAGATGATCGCACTAGAGACTCGCGCAGCTACAACAAGGACCGACGCGATTATTCCAAGGACGACAAAGACAGACGCAACGACCGCGATCGGCGGGACTATTCCAGGGACGATAGAGAGCGGCGCGATTACAGAGACGACAGGGATCGACCCCGCGACGATAGAGATTACAGGCGAGACTACTCCGGGGAACGGCGCAGAGACTCGCGGGAGAGGGACGGCTCACGCGGCCGCTCTCGCGACCGCCGCGCCGACTCGCGCGACCGCAGAGAATCCCCCCGCGACCGCAGAGAGTCCCCCCGCGACCGCAGGGAGTCCTCCCGCGAACGCAGAGAGTCCCCCCGCGACCGCAGGGAGTCCTCACGTGAACGCAGGGAGTCCCCCCGCGACCGCAGGGAGTCCTCCCGTGAACGCAGGGAGTCGCCCCGCGACCGCAGGGAGTCCTCCCGCGAACGCAGAGAGTCCCCCCGCGACCGCAGGGAGTCCTCCCGCGACCGTAGAGACGGAACACGCGGCGATTCCCGTCGGCGGGATGATTCCCGCGACCGGCGTGACGAGAAACGTGACTACTCCCGCGACCGGCCCGACTCCCGCGACCGACGCCACGACTCCCGCGACCGACACCCCGACTCCCAAGACAACAAGGACGAGCGCAACGGAGGCCCGCGAGAGAGCCGCTCGCGCGACCGACGCGACGATACCGAGGATAAACCACTGCCTAAGCTGAAGGAACAGGAGAAACCGGTATGTCTCTAGGCAACTTTATATTACTCTAACGATCTCGGTGGCATAGAAGCGCAAGACGTACCCTCGAGCCTCACAGCGCGGAAGGGACAAATGTTTGCATGTTCTTATAGTTTCTGATATCCACGATACAGGGAATCCTAATGTGGCGTCAGGACTCTCTTTGGTGTAATATAATTAAGTTGAATAATTTCAATAGGTAAGACATAAAGCAAGGGAAACGAACGCCTGATTCGCCTATATTCACAATAAGATATGTATTTGCTACGGATGGTTGCAAAAATCTCGCATATGCGTATAACGAAAGAGATGTGGGAGGAGCGTATAATATGCTAAATGCTACCCGTTGTCAGTAGTAGTAATGTTGGGTTGTAACATCTGGTATCGTCCTATACCGATCGGTTTACTATAGGAACAGGGCGAGAACAAAGAGAAGATGTATAAATAAAATTAACATGATATTTTCCTTGTTTGCAGAACTTCGTCGCTTCTAATAAATTCAGCTTCCTCGAAGACGCGGACGACGCTACCTTGGAATAACACGAAGGGGACTTTGTGTGCGCTATATATACAGTGTCCATTTACAATTGACTCGAGTGTAAAGTGTAAATTAACGAGTAACAAGTGTGTAACGTGTAGTGGGGACTCAAGCACCGAGACATCTTGCATACTGCTATGTAATGTTAAAGAACTCGATTAGTGGTTAGTGCGGTGTGGATATACGTGTATATTAGGGTTGCTACATGCTCACATCGCTCCGAAGCTGGCCCCAGTCTTTATTGTTGCTCATGTAAACGCAGATAATTTAATTATTTCAACATTAAGTTCCGTCAGTCCATTCAAATGCTTGTTAGAGTTGCAGTAAAGACTGGGGCTCATTATTGTGTGACCATTATTGTACTGATTGGTGTAAATTTTTCTATGGGTTTGTTACATGTTATTGTATGTACGATAATTAATTCCTGTATCCTTTTTGCTAGGGTGCTCCTCCTCATTCATTATTTGTGAATATTCATTTATCTTACAATAATATCATAATATTTTGCAATGTTTGTATTTACTTAGTTATTTAGATAGTGTTTCATTCAGTGCAGTAATTGCGATGCCAACATAGGGAATCTTATTTCTTTCATTTCTAGAATACGCCTTTGTGTTAAATATTTAGTTGATATATTAGTTTTATTATTAGAATGTTAATTTTTATTATTTATCTTAACACTCAAATTGGTTATAGTAATCATTATACATTTTACGTTATTACGGCGCAATACCTTGCAAGTATGCATAACTGCTGTGCCGGCCGTATTGTACTGCCGCGGGAGACGTGAAGTATCTTGCAGCTCTGCAATTGAGGCTTGAGTCGCAACAATTTTTAAAACACTTCATTCAACAATATGTGAAAATATAATTTGTATCGCTAATTTTTGTTTGGTACATTATGTTCTAATTGTGAAATAAAATAAATATCCTTTTTACAGCCACCCCTGTTTTTTATATTTTACACAGTCTGATACGTTAATTCAGGTGCTAGCCCATCATGGTACCTACAGCATAGATAATTATTTATGTGATAGCAGTTGTTAGAAAGTATATTATCTTTACTAGTTTCGCCTCGTTCTCACAAATACCAAAGACCGGTAACAGTTGGTGCTTCGATGATCGTTGAGGCACAATTAATTAAGATCATCATTTCAGCCGTCTGGATGTCTACTGCTGAACACAGATTTCCAGAGCGACTTCCTAACATGTGGGGGGGGGGGGGGGGGGGACTTGCCCCTCTCACCATGCTGGACACGCGGGTTGCGACCGCAGTTAGAGCTATCGTTTGTTAAAATAGGGCATACCCTAATAAAAAAAAACGGGGATGGGTAGCATCATAATGCTACCCATCCCCGTTTTTTTTTCATTATTAATGTTGTTACACTTACTATACCTACCTGCTAAGTATAGGACTTAATTTAGATTTTACCATAGCTAAAGAAATAAATGAGATGCAAATCCTAAGATTTATTTTCTGTTCTAAAGGTTACCTACATCGTTTTTCTGGTCAAACTCTCTGTGCGTTTAATAATTATACGTAGGTAGGTAAAAAATAATCACATAACTCCATATTATAATGAACATTATATTAATAAGAAGGATAACCATAACTTAATCCCATTTATTATATTTAAGTAGCCTCTGAAATATAATTAACGGGCATTATCAGTGGATACTTTCTACTCTTCTAATCTTTTTTAATTCGTCCTCAACCTGTTTTCACCCACTGCTGGCCCCTATACTGACCTCCCTAAGTTTGTGCTTCTACCACGTTCCTGAGCCAGTCGCTAGATAAGATTAGACTGGAATGTGCACTGTCTGCAAACTGTCGTTATTGTGGCTAAGTAGTTAGAGTAGGTGATTGAGAATTTATTATTATACTAATGCTAGTTTTATTAGCAATATACGGCGCAATATCATTTGATACGTGGTCGTTTGAAATTAGTAAGCTCTCTTTAGATTTTTATCTATCTAGGTCTTTCTCGGGCACTTCACTTGATAATTACTTTTCTATGTAGGTAGGTGAAAAATAAAACGATTAATTATTTAAAACATTTATTTTATATATTTAAACGTAAAACATATTTATTCCATACCATGCATTTAAAAGTTAATCCATTCAATATATTAGATTATTAATATTAACTAGTATTTTGTTTTGCCATTACACAGCAATAAAATTATTTTATCAAACGAATTCTATGATTCTAAGTGCAAATGCAACATTTTTACAAAATAAGTTTTAGAAAAAGTTTAGTACGTAACTTATTAATAAAGATTTAACACTTTGATGTGTCTTATCGATTTAGGATCTAATTAAAGTAACTAACACTAAACCAGCTTAGATTATCAAATTAAAAAGGTAAATTCTATAAATCTTACATAGTAAAATAAGATCTTGATTTTTTTAATGCTTGCATGGTATTCGTAAAGCACTACCGATAGAAATATAAACTACAATCGAAATGTACCTACTGTGTACAATTAAGACGTTAATAGTTTCGCCTGACCAAAACAAATAAATTGGCGTCTATGAACATGATTTACAAACGCTTCTTCAATGAGACAAAAAACCCATGGTGCTTATGGACACAAGTTAGCTTGCCTCATTTATGTAGAATTGCTGTCATTAGTGCATCTTTAAGCCTTTTAGTCATATCTTCTAAAATGTCCGCTTTTACTTTTAACTTCTTATTTCGTTCTTCCAAATCTACCGCTAGTTGTTCCATTTGCAGCTCTTTGAGTTTTCTGTTCATTCTAGATCTCTTGGATGCCTCGTTATTTTTGTCTCTCAATTCCCTGTATTTCCCTTCTTGGTTGGACATACATGAGGAATTTTCATCTACACTACACGCTGATGAAACAGTGCTCTCCCTTCTCTTAGGAGGGCGTCCTCTTCGCGCCTTCGTTAACTGCTGTGACCCTTCTAGCGCCATAATCATGTCCTTTATAGGAACGCTAGGCTTCTTTCTCTTGTACTTCCTGGGTGTTGTCTCCTCGATATAAGGTGTGTAAGTTTCATCTGAATCTTCACTGTTGTTGCGCCTTCTCTTACTCGAGCGAGACTTCACTTCTTCACGGTCTGATTCCAAGGCAGATTCGCTCTTTGGGGTGATAGGTTCATAGTCAGCCAGCGATGCCACGTCCGTCTTCGGGCTTGTTGCCATGGATTCGGGTGTTGGTGCTTGAAATGGCCACTGTTGTTTAGGTTTCTGTAACAATAGAAATAAGTATTTCGTTTTAACCTCGCAAATCCCTAATATGTACTTTGTAGTTAGCTTTGCTATTACATACAAAAACACTTACCATTATTTGTGGGCATTTTTCTTTCTCTAATTGCTCGACATAGGAAAGCACTTCTGGAGTGCTGATGACGTCGTTCCAGTCGGAAGCCCGCGCCGCTACGTCAACGGACAGTCCCCCTATCCGCGGCTGCACCCCGGCTTCATGTACCCCCAAACTATCCCCATACTCCCTGACTACATACTCTGAGATAACTACATCATTATTTACCACTTCCCGCGGAATAACCGAACCATATTTCATGTCAGGGTTGTCTTCTTGATCGATGAAGGGCATTGTGTGTGTGTTGTATGTTTTAGTGTAATTTGTGTTAAATGCATTTGTCCACTCGACCTGCTCCATAGCCGGCCTCGGGCCGGCCTCTGGGACCCGTTCGGACTCTAATTCTTCAATGACTACAGGTAGACTACTAATATCTAAGAATTGTTCTTGGAACTGACTTTTATTTTCTTTCTCCGAGAAACCCAAATAATTATTATCAAACGTAAACGATTCGACGTTTGGAGAAAGTGGGTCAGCCGGTGTGGTGTTATAGAAGCCTGCCTGAGCGTAGGTAGAGTTAGCGTCGAATGTATCCCAGCCTTGTGGCGAGAATTGTGTGTTTGGTGTGTCAATTGTGTATGCCCTGTCTGTAGATTTTGAATCTGTGGTGGAGAAAAATTCAATTAGTATTGTAGACTTATTTCTAGCTATCTATCTAACCAGGCCTCATCCATGCCCTGGGTATAAGCCTCCTCTTTAACACAGCATTCTTTCCGATCATGGTGATTTCCCACTATGTACCCACATTAATCAATGTTATTTTATAATATTTATTCTACCACTATTATTACCAGACGTACCGCGGCGACCGAATTTAGCTCGGTGGTTAACGGAGATAAAACTATTTTCCCCAAAATGGATTTATCCACCCCAAAAAGTGTCGTATGTGTATAAAAAAAAAAAAAAATCTCATAGCAATAGTTAGAGCCATATTCGATAAACCTATACTTACAAATATTATATTCGTTTAATAGTGTTAGTGGAACTTTCACCTACTACTTACCAATGGTCAGTGCTTGTTCGTCCTTGGCGGGAGTGGAGCACCACTGGACCAGATCTTGGAAGAACTCTGAGTCCGAATCGTGGAACATGGTGCTGTCGTAAAGCGGCTCCGTTTTCAAATACTCCTGAAAATTGATAATCACATGTTAGATGTTGATCTGGAGGCGAGAGCAGAAGAAACTAGTAATAAACTTAACATAAAAAGTAGTAAATTATGTTAGTACTCACGGTTGCTGCAACCCGCCCTTACCTCTGAAAAGCTGGTGGTGGCCGCTGGCGAAGGTGTCGCTTCCGAATTTCCGTCGGTAACCACTCCGGTTAAACCGTTCACCTGCTGATTCTTTTCGGGCTTTAAACGATCTAGTTCTACCACTTTCAAAATACTTTGAGTCTTGTGACTCGCTTGCGAAAAAACCATGTCTTTTGGTGTTTGAATTGGCGTATCGATTTCCGATATCGTCGCTCCGACTCGGACAGGTGATCTTTTGAGCAACCATTTTGAATAGAACTACAAACAGAAATGATACGACGTAACTTAATGTGTATTTTTTTTTATAAGCGCGGTGAGAAATGAGATGGATGAAATATATACCTAGCTTCTTTTGGTATGTCATACCTAATACTGATACCCACATTAGTGTTGGGCTATATTTTCAAAATAATATCGGATAAATTATGTGTAATATATGTAAGTAAACGTTAGTATTTTCATCGGCAATTTGATAATGAGACGACATTTAAATTGTATAGAGATACGCTTAGGGACAAGCGTGAATATTAAAATTTGAATTGATGACGGACAAGTATTTAAAGGTCAAAACCTTGAATCAGATAAAAATGTTAATGTATAAACATAAAAAGATTATGATATGGAGTGGATTCAAGAAGTTCGATTAAATAATGATGATTGCATAAATATTAAAATTCAGTAAGTGAAGGTATGTATATTTTTGAGCTTCTCAAATTTTCTTCTGGATTGAAATCTCATTGCTTGTTTGGTGCTGGATTATGCAATCAACATGTCACCTGTCCTATGAATGGTTTTGTCTTATCATCATCTCAATTCATATCAAAAGAGTATCTAGTAACAAAGCTGGTGTACTTGGTTCCCGGTTCGTGGATTACCCTGGAGAAAGAAATCTAATCCTAAGACTATCTCTATATATGCTTATCCCAAAGTTATAGTTATCTGCTAAGTTAAAAACTATAATCTAACTAAACTTAGGTTAAATAAACTAATTACTAAGCCATTAGGTAAAGCAAACTGTATTCTAATTTAACTTTTAATTAATCAGTGATGTGATAGTCGTTTAATAACGAGACGTATTGCTTATTTTATAAATTACATCTCCCTCTCTAAAAGACCATCAAATTGGTTATTTTCCGAGGACCATCCAAGTATCGAAAATGATTTTTAAATCAAGTGATCTGCGTACTTTGTGTCCATTTTGTATTATGTTAAGTAGGTACTTTGTACTTCGTACCCATAAGTGATAATGACGACAGCCGTCCTTGAACCTTAGCTATATTACTCTTTTCTTTTATCTTACACACAGCTCATAGCTGGCAAAATTTATCATTTTGTTTAACTTTTGCTGTAAAATTGACCTCGCTCTGTTTGACCTGACATGATTTGAGATGTGATATCGTGCACTGTTAGCCCTCAATGAAAGCGTGGCAAAAATGAAAATGACAATACGATTCGTTAAGGCGGAATGAAAAATTACCGAAGTTGAAAAAAGCTAATTGATGTCTTAGTAATCTTTGAAATTTCTTTCAGTATTTGTAACATAAAAACATATATTCTGAGTTTAACAAACACAGGTAAGTATTCGTATTCATTTGACTTGTGTGGTTGTTTTATAATAAAAAAAACGAATTACTGAAAAAGGGGAGATCTACGTCATGTACCTATAAGTTCAGATGTTTAGTTTAGAATTAAACAGTTTTAGAGACGATAGAAATCATCTCATTTTCAATAACGGAATAGGTTGCGTACCAAGGGGTACTACTAAAGTTTTAGAACATTGTTAAAATTATGCTTCATCGAGTTCTTCTTGTGTTATCACGCTCCCGGACCTGTGAACATAAAAGTAATAGGGTAGGGAAGCGAACGCCATTACTTACTTTATTGAACTCTTCTTGAGCTCCTAATGAAATCTTAGCTCTTTAGGCAGCCAACCAAGTAACTGTCCCGAAAGTAGGCCTGCAACAATACAAATATAACGTTAATTTTATGTAATAAGATACTCGAAGACAGGTAGAACTTCTTATACCAAAAAATAAGGTCTAAGATCAAGCTATACAAGTAGGTAGCTGATAATAATTATGTGTAATCTAATTGGCACGAGAATTATAATTTGAGTGAGTGAAACAGACATCTACCACACGAGTGGATTGGTCCAATCGGAAATTTTGTTGAAAGTTTTTTTACATACGTAGTTACTACTTTCATACTAACAAATAGGAAACTAAGTAGGTAGGTACCTAGGTTATAACGTTTCTGGCATAAGTACCTACCTAATTAATCATTGTAATGATCGGATTACGATCCATTTCAACAACCTTGGTTCGAATTTCACAAAATATTAGGTAACCAAAAGCTTTGCTTTCAACAACGAAACAAGCTGTAAAAATAAAGTCAAAGGTTACCCACTATGTTAATTGGTATCGATCGATTTCGTACAAGTACCAAGTGGGGAGCAACGAATGACGCACATAACGTGTCGTGTCGAGACAGGTTTTAACATGAATGAAGGAACGTGTCGCGACGACTTTAACATTTTAGAGCACAGACTCGAACTATCTACTTTGGTAGGTAAAAACTTTTCCCAATAAATAACAAGTAGATACCAAAATAAACCTCAAAGACACCTAAATAAGTAAATTATAACATGAGATTTGTAAGACGAACTTGTTTAAACAACATTATATTGCGCAATAATAAATTTCGTAGGTACCTATTATGTATGATTGTTTTACATAATAGTTGTCATTATCATTATTTCAATTATATCATTGTTACAATAAAATTATGCCATTGATAAATGTTTTGCAATAGGTATTTTTAGTTAATACAATAAACTATCTAGATTAAAACGTTAAAAATTAGATAATTCATACCTTGTTACAAAAAAAATACAGTAACGCCAGTAGCTGGAACAAACGAGGTCTCCTCACAGAAAATTTATAGAAAAAATATAATGATAAACTTTCTGTCGCAAATTCTAGTTCCACGATAACTTTTATAGAGATATTTTATGAAAAAATATCGCGAAAACTGCCACGTGCACACCGTGCGAGCTTAGAAAATATTGTGCAATAATAACGCCAGTGGAAACCTCGTCGTTTTCCTCAATCCCCACCAAAGCACTTTTGCGTTCTAAAAATATATCCACTAGCTTGTTGGTTGGTTGATTCGGTATGACGATAACCAAAAGAGCCAATGAGGATAAAGGAATGTGTCGTCACGAGACAACGCCGCATATTATACATATTGTGAATGTGTGGGTTGTGTTATGTGCTGGGAAATCACGCTATGCAAGTTGTGCCGACTTGTGCCCATTTTTTAAGTGATTCAGTATCAGTATATTGGTTGGATCAACAGTATTCAGTAAAATAATCATAAATACCTTAAAGTAATAACATTTAGTAAAACAATAAATATTGCTTTTAAAAAATGTAAAACAGAGCTCTACAGAACACCAACATTCGTCATCATAGATAATGATACAGAACATTAATCGACGGAAATAGTTTCACCTAACTACCTAAATACATTTTAATGTAGCAATGTAGCAACCGAAACGTTTTTAACAGCGACTAATAGCAAAAACTACTTTGGTTCTTCTAATCTCAAGTACGGATAGGCAAATGTAAGTACCTACCTAAGTAGGTACTTACATTTGCCTATCCACATTATCGCATGCAAATCCCTAGGTTATTCAACTGTATTTTTTTTACCAACCTAGTTCAATGTCAAACTGAAATAAAGTGAGTCATGTATGTTATTCCCACTCTACTGTTCGAGAGACTTCAAGTCCAGTCTCAATTGTTCTGTTAACGAAGATAACGTGATTAATCTAATGACAACTCTAGGTACACTACACTATAACAAATAAAGAGACCTAAAATTTTATATATAAAGAGACTAAGACCTTGTTCTTGATTTACAAAGGTAGTATATAAGGAGCTAGTTATATTAAAAAAACGGCTCTCGACTTTAAACTCAAAGCATGGGAGACATCCTCTCAGATCTCTAGATGATCAGATCCTTGAAGATGTCTAAGGGGAGTTATCCGAGATATGTCCAAACATTTGGCACATGTCCACATTTTGAACAGTGATTATTCCATACGTGGCAGGTTCGAAGCCCATCGCCGCTTATACTCGCAGTTAAACTTTTATAAGGAATCAAATACTTTTCAGAAATACATAGAAAAGCAGCAGTTTATGTCTGCAAGTACTGAAAAATCAGTGGTTTGGTAAAAATACACTCGCGACTGATAAGGTTAAACCTACGTTAATTTAAATTCAGATGTATCACTTTCATGGCTAAAGACAAATTTTGAATGTAAAAATCTTTGAGAAAAATATTTTAGTCAATAGGAATTATTGATACAATTCTGCTTTGTCTACCTATCGGGGCCCCTAAGAGCACACGCCGCGACCGAGCAACCGGCACGTTTCATAGCGATAACTAGATAAAGGATGACTTGCACAAATGATACCAAACTACACGAGTTAGTTTGCAAAGATAAAACAATACCAAGGCACTACTGTAGATTAGTGTAGGTACATAGACGATAAACTTATGATTTTAGCAATCACACTCTGGACTGGAAACGAAGGTTCCAAGACATTTGCTCTCGACTCAGATTCACAACAGCAAGGCTATTTTAAAACATCGGAAAGATTTCCGATCAGAAACGTCAGCTTTTCTCAGACCACCTCGAAACCCATTTCGGAATGATCATCACTGATGTTTTGATCTCATGTTCTAGAAAAGACTCCCGATCGGAAAAGCCAGCTATTCTCAAACCATTTCGAAACCCATTTCGGAATGATCATCAATCACTGATGGTTTGATACTTGATACTTTGGACTGAACCAATGTTTTAAGACTTTTTGCTGCTCCACTTGTGTACAGTTTTATTCATTAATTTTTATTACATGTACTTATTTTTTATACTTGCTTGCTGTGTCACTGATTCTTAATTGGTCATCCTGTATGGTGACCATAAAAAGGGCCTATGACTGTCGGCGAAATAAATATTAAAGTGCGCCCACTTAGAGGCTCCTTTCGTGCACATTATTATAATTAACTTTACGTACCTACATTATTTTGTTAATTTGTCTAAAATAAATTTTCTTTACTGAACAGTTACCTCAGTTTATACTAAAATAACAATGTAACTGCATTTTACTTAAATTATACTTCCCTAACTGCATTATATTTTGATAACCTACTTCACTCCATACTATAACTCAAATTTAATTTTTGATTTAACCTATTAACTATGATGAATTTAACAATAATATAGTTGCTCTAGTTAAATTTTATGGAATTGGTAACAGTTGGGTCACTTACTCATTTGCGAATGTCTGAAAATCGACATGGAACCTACCTAATGTTTTCCCTAGGTATTAAAATAAATCAATGATTGAATGAATCACGCGCTAAAAAGGCGATAAAAACATGACTATGTGAAAACACCTTTTTACTTTTTATCTTTTTGTAAAGTACTGGGTAAGCCTGTTTATTAACAGGAATAAGTAGATGCAGTATTAGTAGGTATGTGGTACTGCTACATAATATGTACCTACAACCGAGGTACTTACTACAAGCAAGTTATTCGGTTAAATATCGGCTGGTAATCGGCCAACTGCATCATGGATGTCGATGAGAATGATAGATTAGGGAAGATTATTACCTAGATTATTATCTTGTTTTTTATGTACCTTTATAGGTATGTATAATTAAGCAACTAGTGAGCAAGTATTACATCACAGTAGTTAAATATGTACTTGAAATTAATGATAGTGTAGGTAATTTTTTTTGGCGCCTTCTTTGGAGTAGGCATTGTGGGCCTTGCTGACTGAGATGTGATTGCTATGAGTTAGACGAGGAGCACATTCAATATCTGCAATGTCAAGTTGTACCTACCTAAGGAGTTAGTTAAGTTAGGTAGATAGGTACTAAATTATTAGGTAAACTAGATATACCCATGCGGTTTCATTGGTAAGTTTTATACAGCATTTTCACATGTAGTTCAGTAGTTTCTGATTTCCAAACAAAAATTAAGACAGATAAAAAGCCAAATTTTTTTTTTTTTTTTTTATTTCAAAAAAATGTAACAATAAGTAAAGTTATATTGGAATTTCCTGTTATAATGCTATATAATAATAATAATAATAAGGCCTTTTATTCCGAAACTTACAATTTTTTTTTCTACTAATTACCTAATCACTAATACACTGTACAATCATAATATGTCCCTAAGTTCGGTGTGCCTTATGGCATAGGCCTCCTTCCACTGTTTCCTATCAGTTGCCACTCTTAGTCAAAGGGGATCTAGAGTCTTATTGCTATCGATAAATAAATAAAAATAACACCCAACAGTCACATATACAGTCCTGACCCCACACTAGTATTCCCTGTGTCGTGGGTATCAGAAACTACAACACCATCATGGTACCAACCACAACACCCAGCCAGACCCGGAACAAATATTTACACATCATGCAAAAATTTGTCCCGCAGCGGGAATCGAACCCCTTGCATCTCAGGCGGGCACTCGCCCGCTACGCCACCGAGGTCAAAAAATAAATGTTCTTAGGGGTAGGTAAGGTACTCACATTTTGATATGTCTTCTAAAAATAATTGTCTTGAACTTCTTAACCTTGTCTTTTCTCTGGACACAATGATTAATTCTGCGCAGAACCAACTGCTTATTAATCAAGGTATGATTGTTCACTTGCGTGTTAAAAATGTTGTAAAGATTTGGAAGTTGGTTGTACACGTAGCTCATGTTAAAATTTTCCTTGACTTTCCTTCTATTTCTTCTATTCTATTTTTAATTAATCAACCAAAAAAACGGAAGTCGGAGGTCTAATAACAAAGTTATGAGACCAGGTAATAGGAAACAAAGTAATTTCCTAACGGCCAGTGTTATGTATAAATTATATTTAGGTAAAATAAACAACTTATCAATTGGCAAAGGGATCAAACCACTGTAAGAAAACCAAGATCAAACTGTGTGTTGATAACTTTAGGAATAGTGAGAAATGAGAAATATGTGCACACAGAACACTAACTATTGCTAACTATCACGAGAACCGAGAAGAATACCGTGCCAGTGCTGCCAGCCGGGTCTTGTCAAAAGTTACCTGAAAATGGAAATGCATAAAAAAAAAAACCTTTTTGTGTGAAAGTAACCTTTCTAAGCCTTCATATTTTTCCAGTATGCCTTCATATAAAAATTGACAGACAGGACAGAAGGACAGACACAAATAAATAATTAACAATTTTTACAAGATTCATTTAAAATGTTTTGTAAAAAATACATAAATAAATAAATAACACCCAACCATAAATAAATAAGTTAACATACATAGTCCTGAGCCCACACTAACTAGGCTAGGAAAAAAAAAAAAACCCAGACCCGCAACAAATATGTGAAGATCATAAAAACATTTGTCCAAGTACGAACAACGAACTCGAACAAGTGCGAATCCGTCCGATTGAACGAGCGAGTAAACCTGACGCTTTGGTCATTTGTTATTTGGATACATGCGAGAGAGAAAGAGGAAGACTGGTTTTTTTAGGAGTTGCACCCACTGCCTTACGAACGTAGTTTTGCGTAAGCCAACATTGCGTTCCGTTTCATGTAAATTGCATTAAAAATAAAATCACTAAAAGTAACCTATCGAGTCATGTAACCTTTAAATAGGAAGGAGCTAAAAATCACTAAAATGTTACAAAAGTAACCTTCTGGCAACATTAAGTGACGCAACAAGCGTGACGAGACGACGCGAGACGGCGGCGGCGACGTCGACGAACGTAGCGAGCGCGGCTGATGCAATAATTTGCGGATATCGTAGACCGGGAATACTCTGTTTACGGCGGATATAATATACGTTCCGTTACTTGCTGATTTTCACGAGATAACTCATATAGATGATGATAGTCTAACCGTACCTACTTAAACCCTCCGTCACGCCGCCGCCCGTGCATTGTACTAACATAAAATGTAAAATAAATACTGTACCAGCCGTAGGTTATTTTTTCATAACCGAAGTGAAATTTTGATCTGATTGAATCTGCGTAAATTGGAGTATACAGATTGACGTGACGACGTAGAGTCCGCGCCACCCGTAAACAGAGTACATATTATAACATAGACGGTTAGCGCGTATACCCGAGCAAGAAGAAAGTTCGTTTATTGTAATAACAACAAAAAACCTTACCACCTCGTTAAGGCCGGATGCCAAAGCCAGACCTAATGGGAAAAAATTTAAAAAAAAAGTTGCGATGACAGGTGACATGACAGTTGTATGTAGTACATAAAAATTCTCGACAGATATGTGAATGTTTAAAAATTCAATTAAAAAAAGTTATTTTTTCAATAAAATAATTGTTGTTCGCTGTGTTGGTGTCGTGAACGTAGTGTTTATTTGTGTTTATTTAACTTGGGTGATGTGAGCTACGCTTTCTTCAGGATAGAGCAATTTTTTAAATCATTCACGATTTATTTATAATTTTGCAACAATTTCTGGTTTCGAGTTGGAAATGCATCAAATTTGTGTTTTGCTGTGAATGGGCGAAATGTTTATTTTCTACGCGGATAATCAGTTGCGTGGATTGTAAGTATATGCTGATTCTGCTGATCAGCAACAGCAAACTGTTGCTGGGTTCGAGGTACCGGAAGGTAACGCAGGTATGTTTTTTTATTATTGATGACCTTGGTATTGTGCTTACTGTATCTGGCTTCTCGAGATTATGTAGGTATGGTAATTGCGCTATGTAGGTTCCTATTTTATTTTAGTCCTATGATTTGGCCCGTGGTTGTCTCTTGCAGTCTTTTGTATAACATCAGATTTTTGCTTTACTTAAAGTAATTATGTGTTCTTACCACAACTTAATATATTATAGTTTAACTAACTTCATAGTCTAGTTTGAATCACACTATGCTTATTAAACCTTATAAATATTAAATTGCTATATTTTCTTACTGTATTAATATAATAGGTTGGGGAAAAAGTTTCTATGCATTTTTAAGAAAATTCTAAACATTTTTTAATATAGTTTATTTACATTTAACTAAAGTATGTAGGTCTACTACTAAAGTATGGACCCCCTGTATATTTTCTTACACTATAGTTAATCTAGGTACGTAGCATACTCGCACTATGTTACTTTAAAGCAAGTGGAATACAAAATATGGATACAAATTGGTTCAAGTACGACATTATATGTATACATCTAGCCTATAATAAACAATATGAAAACTGTGAATCCTAGATTACTGTAATAAATAAATAAATAAAGGTTGCTAGGAGCAGTTGGGTGCAGGCCGCACAAGATTGGTCTCTCTGCAGCATAGGGGAGGCCTATGTTGAACAGTGTTGTGTGTACGAAAGTAACTCATTCTCTCTGTCTATGTATTACCTTTTCAACAACTGAACTGATCTTAAACACTGATGACATCTTGCAATTTTTTTATATCTGTTGGGGTACCAACGCACAGTAGTGCGAGTAGAATAGATTAGAATAGAGTAGAATAGTCGCTAGTAACATATACTAAAAACCTGGTATTGGAGATGAAATGGAGTAAGGTCAGGTTAATAGAAATTTATTTGCTGCATTCTTTTATTAAAGATACTATATGTGTAGTTTTGGATTATCAATTTATTGAATACTAGCTTCCGCACGCGGATTTGCTCATGTGCTACCTGAATAAAAGTAGCCTATATGCTATTCTAGGTAAAGAACTTTTATCTGTTCCAAATTAAAACGAAATTGCTTGAGCTGTCATGGGGTGATTAAACAACAAACATCCAAATATCCTCACAAACTTTCGCATTTATAATATTAGTAGGATATTTATCACACTAGGCTTAAGAGTTAAAACTGGATTTCTGAATGTTGATTAGTGAAATCATGTAGAGAAAGTGATGACACATTTTTATTCAAACTCTTGTTCTGAGACATAAAAAACATTTTGGTGGTGTGAAACATACCTAAATAGGTAAGCAAGCATTAAAATACCTACACCTGTTTCAAGATATTTATAAAAATTCAAAGACAGCAATAGGCTTGCAATACTCATTACTGCAAAATGCTGGCATTTGCCAAATGTTCAGACATGCCTCTGACTATCCCCTTAGACGTCTTCAAGGATCTGATCATCTGGAGATTTGGGAGGATGTCCACCATTCTTGGGGATAAAAGTCGTGATGCTTACCTATCTATAAGTAATGCCTATTTCATAATACATAAAATCACGCCTATTTCCCAGAGGGGTAGGCAGACCACAGCTTTCCACTAGCTATGATCCTGACATACCTACTTCTTCTATTTTATTTATTTATTTTGCTTCATTCACTCCACTGCAATCCTCATTCATGCTCGTCGGTATAGGGTACTCTTGAGCTGAACTAAAAAACATACTGTTTTTACCATCCCTTATTATCTCTGTTTGATGTATAAAAAAGTACTCTGTCTTTCTGTTTACTTTTATACAAAGAGAGAAATGGAATTTGTCAAGTAGCGGTAATCTCTCTCACTTAGTCTCCAAAGAATGTTTTCCCGTAGCTGCCCTCAATTTTGCAACCTGTATACTGAACTGAATATTTTACAGATCACTAAACTCCTGCTGGGCTGGGTACCTGTCTACTGCTCTCTCACACTAGTCCATTATCTCTTTCAGCTCAAGATGCCTATAATAGAGGGGATAGGAGATGAGGTTGTGCAGTTTGCGTGCGCTGTGCTGTTGATAACGATCAGCACACTGGCTTGGTGGTCCACCAACGCTCGCCCCGACCGCTATCGCTCCGTGGTGGTGATGCGATCGCAGGCACAGCACCCCGTCAGTGTCAGCATTCGCACTGGAGGAGGTAAGTTCAAATGTTGAGATACTAAATCACTGCTGTCATAATGTTCACCAGTCAGTGACTTAAAAGTAGTGTTCCTTTGAACACAGGCTAAAATCTATGCATGTAACATCTCGCTTGCAATATATCGGCATGTACTGAGTACAATGTTTGGATGTGCATCTGACTACCCCCCCTTAGACACCTTTACGAATCTGAAGATCTGAGAGGATCTCTGGTGTCTACCATACTTATGTTGTGCTGCGTTTTTCTTTTTATTATATATTTTTTATATAATCTTGATCAGATAGTCACTTTGTCTAACTTTGTCTAGTATTCAACCATAATGGTCTTTGTTCAAGCAATTTATTATTAAGTATTAATTTGGTATATGCAATGGAAACAGATATGCCCTTCTGCCTCTCACTATAAAGGTCAATCATTTTAGCTCAAGATCAAATAAGTTTTTAAGAGCTTTTATGTTGAACTAGCGAAAGCCGCCGCAATTTTATTCTCGTGAAGGTTTTCATACAAACAACCCAGCTGAATTTCGGGAATTCCTTTCTTAGTAATGACACTAAGGGTGGATTCGACCAAACGCTATGTTATGCCAGAGTAACAATCCCTGGGATAAGTCCCTGGAAAACAGGCTTACTCTAGAGTTATTAGTCATTTTATTCTATCTATAAGACTTATACTAGTTTGGTCGAATCCACCCTTAAATGAACAACATACTTTAAAGTTTTAAGGAGTTAGGCCCCTCCATTACTTCGCGTGGATGTCGTAAGGGGCGACTAAGGGGAAAAAAGCTAGGGGATGGGCAGCATCGTTCCATATCAACATGCCCAGAGTGAGGAGTATGGACGAATCCCCCCAAATTATTGTTTGCGTGCAGAATATTTATATTTTATTTCTCTTTCCTCGTCTCGTCGTAAACTACATTATGTATTTTTAACTCTGATACCTTTTAATACTAAGTCAAGGATTTATCCTGTCAGTATTTTAGCAAATAAAAGGTATTTTCTTTGTAATTCGTTTTGGCCAGACAAACAATCTCAAACAATGGTAGAGCTGCGTAAACAGTTTCTATTTGAGGTCCATTCTACATTGGACTGTATCTCAAGATAACAAGGTCAATATTAATAACTGTCTCATACTATAAAAGTTGATGATATTCAAAGCCATTCAATTTTGATCCCTATGTTATTATAGCATTTATAATTTATTTCAGAACACAGCTTGTTCAGTACAAGTACCAGGTCGGCCCGGGCAACCATACACGCATCCACAGCGGCCGCCGCAGGTAGAACCTTATCTTAATTGTTTATTAATTGATTACACTGGTAGTATGTTTTGAATAGATAAGAATTTAGTGTTTCATAAATTTGCAAACTGTGAATGCGAGAAGCGTCCCCGTAAGTCGTCTGAATCCTTGCACGCTGGTTCTTTCTCAATTGATAACGAGGCCCTTACATGAGCCATCTTACCACAAGTCTGACGCTTATGAATAAAGGCTGACCAAGGAAGATTCAATGACGCACAAGCGAAGAAAATCTATAGGTATAATAAATGATGTAACGAATTCCTATATTGAGTCATTTAAAGATATATTCTGATGACTCGTCATTGATTAGCCTAGAAAGTACCAGTGGGAGGACAAGACTCGGTTTTTATACCGACGCGACGTAGTGTACTAGATGCTTGCTTGCTTGTCCTGTCGCTGATTCTTACTTGGTCAACCTGTATTAGGTCACTTCTTCTTCTTCTTTCGTGTCAATGTTTCAAACCACAACTACTCGGTTTCAAAAAAGTTAAATATATTTTGCCCAGTAGGAGGGCACTTTTATTCCGGCGTCGGTAGCCTGTATCAGGTCCTCCTGGGTGCAGCTGGTAGGGCACAGGGGACATGAAGTCAGGCGAGCCATATTTTGAGTGGGGGCTCTGCATTGACAATAACTTTGGGTTGGGTCCCTAAACCCCCATTTAATGAGATTTTCACTAACTTTGAGGTATGGTACACAAGGTTGAGGTATGGTGGCCCTGAAACGGGCCTATGTATGACCGTCGATGAAAGCATCAGTGGAGTGAAAGGATTAAAGTGCGCCTCTTAGATGCTCCTTTCGTGCACATGTCACAATGTCTTCGAATATTTTGGTTCAAGGACATGCCGGTTTCCCACGATGTTTTCCTTCGCCGTTTGAGAGCACTAGTATAGCGCACATACATTTTCCGAATGGAAAGCTACACTACATTACCAAGTAAGAGTAATAAGTAGTAAGTACAAGTACTACAACTCATGACTCTAATGCAGGGTTTCTTAAAGTGGGGTCCACGGACGCCCAAGGGGTCCGTAATAAGTGTGACAGGGATCCGCAGTAGCTCAAATTAATTCTTAAGATAAAGGGTTTTCAGCTCTAGTCTCGATAAAAACAAAAAAAAACATTAAAAGTTATTTTTTTTAATATGTTTTTTTTCCACAATGTTATTTGCCAGGGGGTCCGTGGCATTTTAAAAATTCTTAAAGTGGTCCGTGGCTGCACATAGTTTAAGAACCCATGCTCTAATGTAACTTTAGGCGCTTATATATTTTTTATACATTTTGTTACAGTGTCACTGAGCCCACCCACCGTCACTTCGCCGAGCGAGAACCGAGCAGTGATCCCGTTGCAGGAGATGGACAGTATCATTGATGCAGATGTAGCCCTGTTCAATAACAGTCGCATGCATTTCTATAGGAGGGTTGAAAGTAAGTCTTGCTTCGAGTCCTGTTGTAGTGTCCGAAATGTTTTCTTCCATTTTATGGGTGTATAGTATACCACCGATGGACCGACGACATTGTGAAGGTTGCGGGAAGTCGGTGGATGGAGAAGGCTCAACACCGTTCGTCATGGAACTCTTTGAGGGAGGCCTATGTCCAGCAGTGGACTTCTACAGGCTGATGATGATGATGATGATGGGTGTATATCGGAATACTGAAATGATGCATTAAGACATGTATTCTGAAAACATTGAGGCAGACATACAGTAAAAAATATGGGTCAGATTATGAATAGAATAGAATATAACATTATTGTAAACCAAAAGAAAAATACACAATCAAGGAAAAAAAAAAACTTAAAAATTGTGTGCAATGGGCGGGCTTATCGCTAAAGCGATCTCTTGCAGGCAACCTTTGGATGGACAGGATATACTAAAAACTAAAAAAAATCTTTGGTTAAAATTAAGTCGCAAACAAAAGCAAATTATAGGTTTGATTATTGCTTTAAACGTACCTTCAGTATTCGGGAGTTGTTTTATTTACATCCCGTGTGAATTCAAAAAATAATAGCCTGAGATTCATCATTTCAGCCGTACGACGTTCACTGCTGAACATGGCCTCCCCACAGTCAGAGCAAATTCCTTATCATGTGGGGGTGTTTTTCACCATGCTGGGCATGCGGGTGGGCGAGCGCAGTTAGAGCTATCGTTGTTAAAATTATGGAAGCTGCTGCCCATCCCCTAGCTTTTTTCCCTTAGTCGCCTCTTACGACTTCCGCGGATAGAGATATGGAGGGGCCTATCCTTTAGCCGGGGCCACCACGGCCTGAGCCTGAGATTAATACTTTCAAAAAACTAGAACCTACTCAATGACTCATAGGCCTTCCTATTCCAGACCAGCCCAGTACTACGCCAGCACAAAGGGAAGAGTCTTCAGATAGCGAGGTAGAAGACCAAGCTACCACTGAGCCAGCAAGCACGGAACAAATGCGAGAGATGGATAATATAGTGAATGCTATGAGGGGTGATGTTAACTCCCCTTGCTTCACACAGCCCGGTGGTAAGTCATATTCTATTTCAGAGTATCACAAGCTAAAACATGAATCAAGAATTATCAGTCTGTGATAGAGATAGTATCATCAGTCATCAGATAGTAGATATATAACCAAGCTCCCATGAGACATTTGTTAGTCTGTAGCATTTAATTGGAGAGATAGTCATTCAATTAAGTCTAGTAAAAAGATTACTAAAATTAGTATTCGTCTAGCAGTGATCTTTGGTCCATTCAAGCAGTCACTAAGCTGACGCCTGCTGCATACTTATGACATTCTTACAGAGAAATAAACAGCGTTTGTACATTCGAATTTCATCGAATGCCATTTTGGCTCGGAATTGCGCCAACTGCTTTTATGAAAACTCTTTCATTTACAGGAGATAACAATTCGAATACCACTCCACCAGTCATTAGAAGAGTGAGCAACGTGGACCAACCAGCTATAGATACCACAGATCAACCAATTGATCCCGAAGAGGAGAATACAAGGAAGATATTGATCAAGCTAAAGTATTTGAACGATACGCAGAAGGAAGTGGAAGGCAGTCTTGATGAGCTTTTGAAAGATTTCAAATGGTTAGTATTTCCGATGTAGATAGTATTATCATAAATTCATAATACTTGAGGAATACACGATCAAGTTCCAAAAATACTAACTCGTTCTTCAAATAAACCTATTCTAATCTTTTAAAATTATAAATGCGAAATGTTTATTTATTTGTCAGTTGGTTGGTTTTATATCACACAGTAACGGATCGAAGTGAATGTTTGCATGGATATAGTTAAAGAGCCCGATAGTAACATCTACGATCCCCCTATCCGAGTACCCCGCGGACAAAGAGGGGAGCGAAAGCTAACCTTAAATAGATTTTAAGATTAAAATTTTAAAATTAAAATAGACTTTGAGATTAAAATAAACCGCAGTATTAGAAAATAAATTGTACGGTATTATAAAACTACATAAGTGGAATTTTGTTATTTACTTGGACAATGTTATTTATGTTCTTATTATTTTGTGGTTTGATATCACTGACCAGAAACTTCTGAGTTCAAAGAGCGAATGCGATCAGACACCAGTGAGTAACACACAAACAAGATATCACTTAATTATATTTTCCTACTTACGTCACATCACTTTGTTACCACTTTAAGCTTGAATTTTTTGTTTGAATCCTAAAGAATTTTAATCATTAACGCTAAACCCGCCCGCTTACTCTTTCTAAATAGTGCTATGTTCGGCTTTTGATGAAAGTACGTAGGTAGGTAAGTTAGCTGTATTGTCCACTCTTACACGTAATTCAATACAAAGTATGTACTACGTTTTTTTAGAACTGAAACTTTTCCCCACCGTTCGATAACTTTTTTACCTGACAGAAAATCAGCCATGATCCTTGTCGTCGAGAATTTTTTCCCCCTTGCGTTTCCGATTTGTAGCGTAGCAGCTCTTTAGTCTAGGGTTTCCGATCGACTACAGTGCTATGAAGGTACAAATTTCCAAAATCCTACTATAATATAATAAATGCGAAAGTTTGTGAAGATGTTTAGATGTTTGTTGTTCAATTACGCCGTAACGGCTCAACCGATTTCGTTGAAACTTGGAATAGATACCTTTAGATTTCTTTACCTAGAATAGCATATAGGCTACTTTTTATATAGGTGCCACGCGAGCGAAGCCTAGGGCGGAACCTAGTACTACATATACTTTTAAAACTATTGTGTTTTTTGACACTGACCGATTTGACATTGATTGATTGGCTACACTAATCATCCTTCTTCTTCTTCTTCTTCTTGTCGTGTCACTGATTCTTTCTTGGTCATCCAGTATTACTTTTTTTACGGAACTTTTTAAAGAAATTAACATTTTAACTGTAACTTCACAATATATTTACGAAAACTTATTGTACAAACATAAGCACATGGCTAGCTTTAAGAAAAAAAGTGATGTGCATAATATTAACACAAGAAACAAAAATAAATTGTGCATTCCAAAATTTAGATTACAAAAAGTAAATGGGTCTTTTATGGGGAATATGGTAAGATTTTATAATAAACTTCCGGTAAACGCGACGCAACTTCCTATTAGAAGAATAGAAAGAATAATACATAAAGAATAATCTTATTAAGAAAGCGTACTATAAATTAAATGATTATATAAATGATAAAACCGCATGGCCTGAAGTCGCTCTGCCCCTCGACAGCTAAAATGCCATTTTGCAGTGTCTTTACAGTTTTTGCTTGCATCATATTTTAAGTATTATTAAATTTTATAGAAGCATTAGGTACATATTTCCTCAAGTGTAGCGTGTGCTGCCCTTAGATCATTTGTTGAAGCTCACTTTTGTCTTCTTCTTTTTCACATTTTTATAAGCTCTTATTTATTAGGGATTATAATTAGATAACTTTTCTTTTGAGCCTCACCTAGTTCGATCGAACCACACTGAAGCTTTAAATTCCATTTTGTGAAAAAGGATAATCGAAAAAAACGATAGGCACCAAGCCGTGTTTGTTGCCTGATTCTTCTAGGCTTGGTCGCGAGGAACAGGCATAGCTTCACCTAGTTTCTAAGACGTTTCAAAGAGATCCTAGTGATTTTATTGAAATAAATGCCTTTTGACTTTGACTTTGACTTTGATTAGGTCAGTGACCAGGTATTAATGGCCCTGAAAAGCGCCTATGACCGTATACCTATCCTTAAAGTATTATTCCAGGCGGCACTTCAGCAAGGAGCTAAGCGAGCAGAGCGCAGTCCGGCTGATCTACCAGGGGCGCGTGCTGGAGGAGACGCGCACGCTGCGTGCTTGCGGCCTGCGCGACCGCGCCGTCGTGCACGCGCTCGTGCACCCCCCCGCCCCGCACCCGCACGCACAGGCAAGCCAACCGTACCTATGATTAGGGCTTGCAATCGAATATTCGACAGATATTTTTATTAATATATTTGTAATAGCGTTATTCGAATAATTTTAAGTATGAGAAAAGGCCGTAATCTGAAGCATTAATACTTCTTTAAACTAGATATTTTTCGTTTTTAAACAATTAGAGCATTATATGGCCGTGGTGGCCCCGGCTGAAGAATAGACCCCTCCATATCTGCCTATCCGCGGATGTCGTAAGAGGCGACTAAGGGGAAAGAGCTAGGGGATGGGCAGCAGCGCCCCTCATTTAAACAACGATAGATCTAACTGCGCTCGCCAACCCGCATGCCCAGCGTGGTGAGTATGGACAAATCCCCCCACATGATAAGGAATTTGCTGTCTGTGGGGGAGGCCATGTTCAGCAGTGGACGTCGAACGGCTGAAATGATGAGCATTATTACTTTACCAACTTTCGTGAATCTGCACTTTCATAATTATTCATTCATAATTAATAATGAAACCAATTTTCGGATTTTATTTGAAGTAAACTTTTTTGAATATTTCGTGGTTTTAATAACTAGGGTTCACCGTAAGCCCTTTTGGAGCATTCCTACGCAGTTTTGTGATAATTTTCTGGAGTCAAAACTAGTTAAAACTAACATTTAGACGTTTCGAATAATATTCGAATACCACCCAAAAATGATCGAATACTATTCGAATAGTTCCAAGCCCTACCTATGATGTACCAGGCATCAGGTGCCGTCGTGCACGCGCTCGTGCACCCCCGTCCCGCACCCGCACGCACAGGCAAGCCAACCGTACCTATGTTGTACCAGGCACATTTTGTCTGCGCTTAAACACAGTCAAAATAAGATTGAGTAGATCATATCACCTGTACGTTTTCTGAAAGGTGGGCCAAAATCACCACGGATTGGTTACCTGCGAACTGAAAACGATGCCTCAGCCCAAAGAGGCGTGATGACTTAGACGCATATAACAGGAACTTAATTTTTTTTTTTTTCTAATTACAGCCGCACCAGGGTACCGATGACTCTATAGGCGCCCCTTTAGAGATCATCCATGAGCGAGTGCAAGTGGAACGCGCGTGGGACCTCGAGAATATACTGATGACACTCGTTTCTGTGGCCCTGACCGTCGTCTGGTTCTTTAGGTATGTATGCGGGACTGGACTGATTTCATATTCCGCCTGTTGGTTGACTAATAGGAAAGACAATGTAGTGGAATTATTGTCTTTGCTAACAGGTACGTGAGTGGCATGATTGCAAATAGAAATAAATAGGCTCAGGATTGCAATCCCCAAGATTAAATTCGAAATTTTGAACCTTACATTTTGACCATGTAGTCGTCGCACGCCCGATTGAAGAAAACAGCCAGTAAAGTGCGCCCATCTAGTCAGTTCTATGTCACCGATGGCTGCCCCCTTTCAACGTTGTTGTCGGGGTTACTGAAAGCTATGTGTCTGACTCAAAGTGAAAATAAGCGGTTTAAAAAAAAAGTGTCTTGGACCTACCCAATGCTATTGTCTAACACAATATTTAAAAAAAAGTTATTTATGATTGACAGTATTTTCGAAAAAACTGTTGCAGAGGACCGAACTTTAAAAAATAAATCTATCGAGAAAAGTTTTACCAATCGCGTTTCTGTCTTGGATTTAGGTAAATAAATGCTCAAGTTATATTTGTCATAAAAATCAAAACTGCGTTTTGCGGTTATTGGGAAAAAACAGTTCAAAAATCATAAAACAATTTAACCCTCACCTTAACTGATGTATACTAAGTTTCGGAATTTCGAATTTAATTTTGTAGCTATACAGGAGGCCGAAGAACGCGCAAATTCGAAATATAATTAATCGCAACTGAAATATTAATTCTTAAACAGTTTTCGTACGAGGTGCGATATGTCACCTAAAATGTAGGTACTTATTTCAAAACGATCCTTGTCTCTACTGGATAAAGTCAATTTTTAATTGGACATTTGAGGACGTAGGATATCGCAAGCCCCCTTAAAAGACAAACTCAAAATTGACTGTATCCAGTAGAGATACGGATCATTTTGAAATACATTTCGATGATATATTGCACGTCGTCGTATGAACACAGCGGCATTTGACTATAATTCAACTTTTTACTATTTGCACTTAGTTTATCGCTTTTGAGCTCCTGGCCAATCCATTTTATCATGTTACTGTGTATGTTATTCCTTCATTAGATGTTATTTTTTTATGCTCTTGATTTATTTCTATGCATGTCATAAATCCAATTCATTCGGAAAGCTCCATTGGCATGGTAGAGATGACGCTCAACTGCATAACCGGTCTAGTCTAGGCACTCCCTTGCTAATGTACGTTTAACTAAATTACTAATCTGCGACGAAGAAATTTCAGCTCTAAAAGTAATAAGGTTGAGTTTCAATTGTTTATCGAACCATTCGCTTCGCCGCTACCCCATCCGTCAGGGTTGAGCTGACCCTAAGCTGACACTAGGCAGCTTGGCTGCTGCAGGCTAAAATAATGATAACTCGTTGCTTGCTTGTCGTGTCACTGATTCTTTCTTGGTCATCCTGTAATAGGTCAGTGACCAGGTTGAGGTATGGTGGCCCGGAAGGCCTATAAACGTCGGTGAAAGAATCAGTCTCGTTGGAACCCGCACATTATTGTTGGCATGGCTGCTCCAATATTATGGCTGCTACTAGGCTGTCTTAATCTTAACACAGACCGGTCATAAAGTTTCAAAACTACCATGCAATGGAGCCTGAATCTCGCCGTTTGCTTCAGGTGCGAATATTCGAACATGTTCACCGCGAGCGCGAGCGTTGCTCTGTTCGGCCTGACGGTATTCTACAGCGTGGCGATATTCGGCCTGTACATCTCTGATACATTTCAACTCGACAGGCGGCAGCAGCCGGTGCCTAACAATTGAACCATTTTATTGTCATCTAGCGTTCGTTGTCGCACTGGTTCTTTCTTGGTCGACCTGCTACGATAGTTACAGCTTTTATGCCTGTTTAGTTAGGGCAGAGCAGTGAAGCTATAAGGGTAGCTTTCCATATATGGTACGAGGATAAAATCCTCCAATAGGATCGCTTCATTGTGCGAGGCTAGGATGAAGCAATCCTATTGGTAGAGTTTCTCGGTCCTATTGGTAAGTTCCTCTCACAGATCTGGCGGAAAGACACCCTGACTCTGCCCTTGCGGCATTAGGTAGAGACAAAATGTGTTTTTTATTCGTTAGCTATAACCAAAAATGTAACCAGATGGCGTTGTTTTCTTCAGTTTATCTGGAAATTGTGTTTCTATGTTTATGTTCAACTTGCACTTAACCTACATTGCAAGGTCTGAGTTCAGGTTGAAGCACTATTATAGATTTATGTAATTTTTTATAAATATACCCTAATAGCTTATACTACCTTTTGCATCAGGCTGGTACGATACGATGGAACTTAAAGGGCCCTTGAGACTGATGGTGATTGGTGACAATTACTGTGCATAAAATCCTAAATAAAATCTTCAACACATCTAAAATTAATCCAAATTCGATCTATATAAAAAGATGCAACATTTCTATTGCTCTTCTAATAAGTTTTAAATAGAGTCGACACCATTATCTACATGTCATAATGTAGCAAAATTATTTTCATTTCATATTATTTCCCGGTACAAATTTTGACCCTTTTTGTCATGTTTTTTTTAGTTTTTAGATCAGTTGATAAAACAACCAAATTTTAAAAATTTGTTACTGTTGGTTTCAAGGAACTTTATTGAGGAATCGAATCATGTTATTATTGTCATAAAAATCTTGATCGCGTAAAAAGTCCATCATCTATCAATAATAAACAAAATTTTATTAATGTTTTGACGTTAATGCTTGTGTATAATTTTCTATTTTGTAAATAAAAAGGTAAGACGCGGGAAGGATCCAACTGCAGGACCGTCCAGCTGATATTTTAACAACTTAATTCATTATTTTATAGTCATATACATTTTAAACATGATATAGGCCTAGCGTTGAGATTTGTCTTGAAATGTCTATATGTGATTTTAGTGAGTAGGTATTCTTGTACCTAATAAAATACCTACTAACAAGTTCCTTGCTTGGGAGTCACGTGAATACAAGGTGATTCATGATATGTATGATATCCCGAAAGGGACTTATTCTACACCCAATTGGCAATAAAGTTTGTTCTACTTAAGTAAATTCGACATTTTTAATTAAAAACTATGCGAAAATCTGCTATTTTGGGGTCAAATCGGTTCAATCAAATCCAATAAATCAGCTGTTTAAGGTATCTTGATTCTTCTTGAACTTCTAGTACGCTATTTTGAGAAAAGGAAAAAAAAATGTGATTAAAAAAAATGTTTTTTTTTCGCTAATATTCTTTCTTTTTGTTCGTACAATGATCCCCTCTCGGGATGGTATACATGTTATGAATTACCTTGTATAATGACACCCCTTGTGATGACACTGAGCACGCGTGAATTTAGTTCTTGTTTGTCCTGAAATCATACTAGGGTATTCATTTCATAGTATTTAGCACAAAATTGTATATTGTATTTTAAGTTTAGTTCACCGTCCAAAATTAAGTCATTTTCGAATTCATTTTACTAATGTAGGTAGTAAGATCGGTGTTTCGATGCTACCGGAATAGGTAGCAGTCGCAACACACATTTTTGTATTGAAATAACTATATCAATGAAATGAGAACTCCAAACTAAAAAGTAAAAATGTAACAAAATAAACTCAAAAATCAATAAACATCAATTGCATTGCGGAACTACGTAGAGGTTGTAGAGAACTACAGTAAGCGTCGACGAAGTACGTTATGTAGTAGTACTACTGAAAAGGATGTAGCACATTGAAGTGGTGGTAGGCGCAGGTCATCTATAATTTATAAATGTACCCATCGTTTTTATTCATACACACCTGTTATATCGCCTATTTTGGTAGTCATATACAAGGCGATTTATAATATGTACACCCGAAAAGAGCTTTCATTCTACACCCAATCGAAAATGCAGTTTGTTCTACGACTTCAAAATTTTAAGTAGACATTTTTCATTGTAAAAACACTGAAAAAACCTGCTGTTTTGGGCTCAAATCAGTTCTCACTAAATTATTCAGCGGTTTTCTTGTACTTTATAATAATAATTGGTTATAAAGATGAGAAGCTAGTAGTATTTATTTTTGTTGATAGAATAAGCCCCGTTCGGGGTAGTATAGTACATATTATGAATCACCTTGCATAATTAATTATTTATATTTTTGTGATAAATGTAGATTACTTATTTTTTTATCTAGAACATTCTCATCTCTTATAATCAATATTCTTTTGAAATTCGACTAAAACCGAGTCATTGATTGGTCTCAAAATGTAAATAAGTAAATGTGTTTATACCTACTTACGTGTAAATTAATTAGATTTAAGTCGATACCTAACCAATTTTAGTTCAACTTTATTTTACTGAACTACCTATGTATGTTATGTTTAGGTTGAAGTATTCTTATAACTTAAAGCCTCTACGCACCTTGCAATCAGATTTAGCAAGACGCCGCCGAGTTCCGACATACCTAGTGCGTTATACTTATTTGGCATCCATATTAGTCTGATGGGCCCACTAAGGGTGCGTGTTGCCAACAAGATTGTCGTCTATTACTAAACTTGATATAAAAACGTTTGCTTTAGTAGAGTTGGCAGCACTAGCCCAGCCAGGTATTGCCAATGAGGATTTAGGTCACTGATTGCAGGGAGGTGTGTAGAGGCTAGTTTGATTTTGATTTAAATCTTTTGTAATAAAGAAAAGCCCCTTTCTACCTTACTCGTATCATTTGGATATAATTTTCTATACAAACCCATTGTTATTTTGTTTTAAAAGTTCACAGAATGGAAATAAATTATAACCCTTATTCGTGTATTACTTATTTAGAGGCCGATTTACGTCAGACGAGCGAATGCTCATTATATCCCCAGTCTCCCCCCAAAATTATTTTAGTGTGAACAGACGTAGAGCATTCTGTTGTTTTGCCTGCGTTCACATAGAATGTTCTCGCTATGTTCGTTTGGTTTAAACCGGCCAGAGGTGGCGTGATCCTGTCACTACACTCCTTGAACCCCTTTGGCGAGAATCTTTCTTCACCAATGGTTTATTCACTACCATAGATTCTTTCCTAAATTATGCATATTATTATGCAACTGTCTCGCTGTAGTGTTGACTATTCTAGGTAAATCTTGAAAATACTGACGTCAGACCTCATTGTCCACCCAGGGGTGCAATTGTGTAAGCTTAATGGTAATGAAGTTCGTAACTTTGAGGCCGATTTTATCAAATTTAGCGACATCTAAAGATTTTCAAACATGAAAAGGAAGAAGCTAAAGGTGGGTACAGACTGGTGAAACGTAACATGAAATGTATAATTCTGCCTTTCATTGCATGTTCGCTGCAAGCGTGGACGCATAGCGCGCTCTTAACGCGCATTCACTACGAACCTCCCGCGTTCGTCTGTTTCCGCCATTCTGCCGCGAACACGGCCCTTCGATACACGTTTTTTTCGTGCGCGTCACTTACAAAACCGGTAGATCACACGAAGCATGGAGTCCGAAGACCACGTTCTTGCTTTGACGATTATCAGTACTTCATTATTAATAATACATCAACACATGAAAACACGCCGAAGACCCCGACGTTGGTGGCGGACAGAATTGTATAAACGGAGAGAAGGTAGAGAACTGCTTACTGATATGAATTTTCAGCACATAAGTGGACAATACAAAAACTTTACAAGGATGACGCCAACAGACTTTGAAAATTTGCTCGAGATGATCGGACCAAGAATTAGTCGAAACCATACAAATTTAAGAGCTCCAATTTCAATCCAAGATAGGCTAGCAATAACACTTCGATTTTTGGGTTCCGGGGACTCTTACACAAGTCTGCAGTATACGTTTAGAGTATCGAAACAATCCATAAGTGCTATTGTACCTGAAGTGTGCGCCGCAATAATGGAGGAATTAAAAGAATACATTAAGGTACGTATTATGAAAATCTTTATTTATGTTTAGAAGTGTCTTTATTTATCACATTAAATCATTAAAGTCATCCATAGAAGACGTGTAAGACTCTTGTGAAGAGACCGACAAGGGCGGCTGGTTGGTTGGATAGTCAGTAGTATCTTCATTTCTTGCCGTAGTATAGCCATAGGGTCCCGCTTCGTTTGTGCCCGATGGTGGTCCGGCCGATGTTGAGGGACGATTAGAATATCCGGTCAGATCCACACAGTTCTGTCTTGCCCTGGATAAATAATCATCTTGGTGTGAACCATATGCATGGTAATCGTAATATCCCCTGTCAGCTTTCATAATTATTTCAAAAATTGCATGTTCCACCGAAATCCTAGTTTGTGGAGAATAACTAGTCATTTTAGCCCCTATAAAGGAAGCGAAACTTTTCGTTGTATCAGGAATACCTATCGAATTGTCCAATTTATTGGCTGTTGTTTTCAGTATTCCCATCACATCTGAGAGCACATTGTCATCCCTCCTGGTTTGTTTAGCGCTCTTTGGAGTACATTCATTTGGTGGTACTGGAGGGGTGAACACATTTTGGTCGGCAGTGTTTCCCAAGTCCGAGCGATGAAGTGACTCCTAAAAATGCAAAAAATAATTAATTGTTTTCTTTTTAGGTACCAACGACAGCCGAAGCCTGGTTGAAGTTAAGCAAGGAGTTTGAAGACCGGTGGAACTTTCCACACTGTTCAGGGGCATTAGACGGAAAGCACGTTATACTTGAAGCACCTATCAAAAGCGGAACCGAGTTCTATAATTATAAACAAAATTTTAGCATCGTTTTGTTTGCTCTAGTTGATGCAGATTATAATTTTCTATTCGTAGACGTGGGGTGCCAAGGGAGAATTTCAGATGGCGGAGTTTTCAAAGATACCACATTATATGATATGATAGAGAATAACACAATAAACCTGCCATCGCCGCGTCCACTCCCCGATAGAAATATTTCCATCCCATATTTTTTTGTAGGCGATAGTGCCTTTGCTTTAAGTGAAAACTTGATGAAACCATATGGTGGGACACATCCAAAGGGTTCATCGAAGAGAATATTTAATTACCGATTAAGTAGAGCTAGACGGATTGTTGAGAACGTATTTGGAATTATATCGTCTGTGTTCAGAGTTTTAAGAAAACCAATGCTTTTACAGCCTGATAATGCTGAATTGGTAGTTATGGCAATCGTTCTTCTACATAATTATTTGAAACGTCATTCTAGAAACGTGTTCATAACTCCAGGATTAGTTGATCAGGAGGAAGAAGGAATTTTAAATGAAGGTTCATGGAGGCGAAATAATGACGACATGACATCATTACTGCCCATAAGAAATATTCCCAGACGATCACCTGCACATCTAAATGCTATCAGAGATGAATTGGCTGATTATTTTACGAAAGAAGGAAAGGTTTCTTGGCAAGACAGATGTTCATAGAATAATCCATACCGTATTTTTTCTCTTTCTCGGTGTGTTCCTGTCGTCTAAGAACTTCAAAGCATCATAGGCAAACCAACGACTTATGTATGTTTCCGAGGCACCTGCAACCGAGTAATACAAAGTTAATTGTTTAGGATAAATAAATAATTTAGCTGAAACATGAGGTTTGAATTCCTTTTTCTCGTTTTTGCATCGAAATTGGTCCATCCGTTTAAGCGCTACGATGCTACAGACAGACAGACCCACAGTTTTAGGGGTCAGACTTATAACACCCCTCGTTTTACGTCAGAAGTAAAAAATTACACATTCTCGTGGTATTTTATATACACTTACCTACATTACAATACAGGCTGTCCCGTAAATAGTACGACATACTGCCAGAGGTTAAAGTACTCATCAATACGAACAACTTTTACTATGGGACCATTCGAAATCGCGAAAAAAAATCAGCTGAATGTCGTAGTATTTACGGGACACCCTGTATGTCTTTATCTACCATTATACTTTAACGGTCTTATGCATGAAAAGTTATCAAACGTTTTAAACCTGTTATAAACCCTTTATAGCAGGAAGTGATTACCTACTGTTTGTTAATCTTTATAAATGAAGAAAAAATAACAATAATAATACAAACATTAATCATTATTCTTACCTTTTCCTGTCCCCTTTGATTTTTTTTCCTTCAGCTTTTCGCGGCGGTATGAAGAGAGAAGACTAACAATTTTGCTGTTGCATTTTTCTACAGTCATTGTCATCAACTTTGCGATTTCCGACCACGCATCTTGCTTAAGATTTTTCTTATAATAGTTATCATTTTGCGGGTTCCACAAAATTTCACGAACTCTGTACGCATCTATCAAGCAAAATGCCTTTTCCTCACTCCACGCAGTGTCGTCCTCCATGTTCGTTGCGTGCACGTGTTGATTTCAAAACGACCGTCCACGTTGGCTGCTCCGCGCACACTGCGCGCCCCTTTGTGTTCGTTCGAAAAACCGACAAATCACGGATCGCTCCGCGCGCGGCTTGTAATGCTCGTAGCGTGCGCGTGAAATGCACATTTCGCGCGCACAAGACGTCCAAACTATGAGAAATTGTTACAAAGTGTGTTACCTTTCATGATACATTGCAGCAATGTGTACGGTGAATTCTTTCATTGCATGACACATTGCATGTTACGTTTCACCAGTCTGTACCCACCTTAAGATCTTGGAGTTTTCCTTTGTCAAGTTTGGAACGTTTTGATTGTTGCTAAGATTGTTAAAATCACCCTCTCAAAGTTACGAACTTAATTGCCATTACGCTTAGGCAATTGCACTACAGGGGTGCAATTGTGTATGCGTAAAGGTAATGAAGTTCGTAACTTTGAGGACGATTTGATCAATTTTAGCGACATCTGAAGATTTTCAAACATGAAAAGGAAGAAGCTAAGATCTTTTAAGTTTTCCCTTGTCAAGTTTGGAACGTTTTAAATGTTGCTGAGATTGTTAAAATCACCCTCAAAGTTACGAACTTCATTGCCATTACGCATACGCAATAGGCATGCAGGTCGAAAATACCTCAGATTTCGTTGAGTAATGATGATACCTACTGAGACTACATCCTACCTAGTTTCTCTTTAAGTTGCAATGAAATTGGTGTGCATAGCCTAGCTAGATAGGTATGTGGACAGTAAATAATTAAAATGCATGTTACTCATAATTTCTATTTTATTTCTGCTCATAGCTTAAAAATATCGTATGAATTAAATTAAAAATAAAAACTTTTATAGATTAAAAATTTAAAACAAGGGCCTTGCTTTATATTTTTAATCTCACTTTTATAAAATGGAAATGAAGTGGTCCATTCAGGTCTCGGAATCTGTAAAAGAAAAACAGGGTTTGTAGGTACACATCTGTTTGAAATTATCATTGAACTTATTTTAATGGTTAAGAGTTGTGTTTTGCCGGATTGAGGTCCATTGAAAATGTGATAACAAGAACCTCACCTAGACAATACGTGATTTTCTCTTCCCAAATTCATCATCTCGTTAACAGTTTGATCTAACAAGAATTAAAGTGAATTTGGACTGTTAACTAGCGAGTAAGTTTCACAAGCCGTTGAGGCCTAGTAGGAATAGCTTATTGATAGGCCTAGTAGGAAGTTCCCTGAATTTCGATACGTAAGTCGGGAGTTCGAACCCGGTCGATGAGTTATGCTGTTTGACAAAGTTAGGTGCGCATTAACACGCGCCTAAAAAAGTGAATGAAAAAATCGTGAGGAAACTAGTATTTTTAAAGCGGCAATGAGCTTGCAACCTCACAACTGCAAGCCCACGCCAAAATGTTCTAAACCCCGAGACATCTTCAAGAATCTGAATCGGCTAAGATCTGAGAAGTCTACCATTCTTGAGGATGTTGTGTGTGAGCCTATATTTTTGATTATTTTCAGTAAATCCTTTCTTGCTATTTAAAATCAGTAGTGACATGAATGAAAATCTGGCTGATCAGACTAGAATAGGATGATCTAATTACCTGATTGTTATCCTGATACATTCTTCCATCAGCACCTGTGATCTGTAACAGTAAGAAAAGAAACATGAAGATTTTTTTAAGGAAAATTTACCCTATTTTACAAAATGTAAGGTCAGCCATCCAAGGAAGTTTTAAATGCGTGGTAATCAGGGTTGCGCAATCATACAGCATTATATCATCATTGAGTATGTAGATCATAATAAAATTTAGTTATAAAGAAAGAGAGGTTTCATTTCTGAAGGTTCTCACCTTGTCTATGATCTGTGCCCTCTATGCAGACGCCAATCCCAGCACCTGTTTGAAAAGGATTAAGATGTTAGTCATTAGATCAAACAAAACAATGACGAAACAACAAATTTTAAAAAGAAAAATGAACTCACTCTGAAACATCCTCCCTTATCCTACTGCATGAGAAAAGTAAAAGAATCATTTTTTGTAGGTTTTTATTGGTCACTGACTTTCTACTTAATACAAACAGTAACAAGCAGAAAGTCAATGACAGATTGTGTGAAATGTTTATCGCTTGCGACGAAGCTGGAGTGTGTTGCGACGTATCCAGGCGGCGCGGCGAGAGCCTCCCTTGGTCTGCGAGAACCTGTGACCCTTGCCGAGACCTCGGGAGCTGCGGCCAGCGGAGGTGAGTCCGCGCATCTCACGGTGCTTGTGCACGGCATTCACTATCCAGTTGATCTTGGGATCACGACGGATAGCCTGAGGAATCATAATAGTGTGATTAAAGCTGAAATGTGTAGGTTTTAAAGTAAGAAGATGTATTTATATCAGAAATACCGGTAGGTGAGAATTCAGCAAAACCTTTCAGATTGGTGCATGACATAAAAGTTCATCATAGAAATTACTAGTGACCCTACCCTACATTACGTACGTGTTACACGCCAGTAAAGTTCCCAGTCAGCATATTTTTTACCATCATTTTCAACAATCATCATCATATTTCAGACAATTTACACAAAACCCTAATGAGCTAGCTATACACTTAGGTGTACCTTCTTCATGAATCAGTCCGTCCATTAGTAAAAATTATACGAACATCTGTTCAGTAGTTTTTTAGATTATTCCTTACAGACAGACAGATGCAGTGGGGGGGACTTTGTTTTATAATACTGATACCCAAAATTAGAAATCCTCAGTGAAGTCTACTGATAAAATAATGTAGATGCTGTTTACCTTGTGTGATGGATCAACAAGGATGACTTCGAAGTATTTGTACGAAGAGTCCTGAGCAACCCAGTATGAGTTGAGCACGCGAAGACCACCACAACGGCGACCTACACGCTCCTGTGAACAAAACACCACTTACTAAATCTGCAGAGTTTAGGAAAATGTAAACAAATGCTTCCAATGTTATCAGATATACCGGTAGGTGAATATTCAGCAAAACCTTTCAGATTGGTGCATGACAAAATGTTCATCATATTAAATTCAGATTACTCAAAAAGGTCTCCCGCACAGGTGCGTTATAACAGTTCATAATGCATACTATCCTCGCCATGAATCTTATTTTATCTTGCAATATTTTCAATACATGTGTTCCTTGCCACAGGCATTGTTTTATCTTTCAATATTTTCATAGCATGTGTTCCTTGCCACTCACATTGTATTAACTTGCAATATTTTTAACGCATGTGTGTACCCCTACAGGCCCCTGTTTGTTTGTTTTAAAAGGTCTTTATTGAACATACGATTTGTACAGAAGTATTATATCTAAACACAGTTTAGTACGATACAGCTTATTTTTAAATAAATATAACTGGCAGGCTTAGGCGCCTATAAGAGCTTTTTGAAAAAATAAAAATATTTTGAATATTCGAACTTGGTAGATCATAAATTAATTGATAAAGACTTAGTAATCTCTAGGACTAAGCGGTGAATAAATATGAGCACTTTGTATAGCGCGCATTTTTAAAGTGACTACAGGCCCCTGCTAGTTTGTAATGTCATAGCATTTCATTGTGCGGCTGTCTGTAGAACCCGAATAGCATCCTACTTGCATTATTAATGCAATATTGCAGGATGCAATCATCCATAACAAATCATTATTGTAGCAGTGCATAAGCTCGCATTTCAAATACAAGGGAGTTGATTCTGCTGTTATACTATCCAATACTTAATTTGACAGCACAAGATACTGATAATGCAACAACAACATCAGCACAATTAATATTATGTACAAAAAATATGAAGTAAAAAACGCATGGCGATAATATCACCCGATTAAAAGCACCTGTGTAGTAGAGCCTAACACAGAGCTTTAATTAAAAAGTCACTGATCAAATCAATGTTTACCTCAGCAATGGACTGCAAATTGCGGGTGGGTTTCAGCTGGTTCACACCATGGCTCTTGGGCTTGCCGTAAGTGGCTCCTTTGGCGACCGGGCGCTTGCGGCCACCACGACGCACACGGATTCTGAAGATAACATAACCTAAAAACAGAAATGTATGTTTTAGCTTAACATCGGCGGCTGGTAAAATACCATGCGGGGGACAAACAATAACCTATAAGTTACCTTGCTTTGCGCGGAATCCTAGTCTCCTTGCCTTGTCGGGCCTCGTAGGCCTAGGCGCACGGTGCATACGGGTCAACTGGCGGTACTGCCATACCCTCACACGCAAGAGAAAACGCATAACATCGCTCAATTTTTTTCTGTACAACTCCTGAATATATCTGTACGCTCCCATCTTGACGAGCCTGTGGCAGACCTAGCAACAAAATCAATGCATATTGATCAGAAGTCACATCATCGGTCTGGCCACAAATAAATCGCTTTCAGACACAGCATGATAGATATGCCGAATAAACACTGAAATTCAGAGAAAACGATAAAATATAAGGCAAAATTAACACTTCACAAACTAGTTTTACATATTTTACTGAAAAAACTCAAAATAACGAAGGGATATCATTTATTTTTACGGATAAAAAATAACGTACGTCTCGCGTAATCCACAGGCAAACCGGAAAAGAAACTGACTGACTGAAAAATCGAATCAAACAACAATCGAATCGAATGTTTGTTAGTGAGTGATGTCTAAGTGCTTTGTTAGTTACTATGTGTCCTTCAAATCAATGATCGTAGGAAACGAACGAAAACGAAATTCTGGACAAATCTTTATGAACGGCTAAGGATTGTTTTATAGAAAGGATTTAACGAAAAAACACAAATAGATACCATGCCACCGACACCAACGGGGCGGGCGCGGTGGAGTGGCATGGCACCGGTGCAGGAAGGAACCATTACTTACTTACTAGTCAATTGGTAGGTGATAGTGATATTTATTATCACACTCACACACGCACACACGCGCAATTGCGATCAGTAAATAAGAGTCTATCTTTGATATATATTAAGTTATGGAAATGAGTTTATTCGGGGCAAAGGTTGGCTAATCAGCCAAATTAGATGCTTTAATCGAATTCGGAATCACTCGCATCGAATTCAAGTACATCATTACTCACTCACTACACTATATTTGTAGACAGTGACTGAAGAAAAATAATGACATTGACTTTGATTACTTATTGACCCACACAACGTATGTACTTTTTTTTTAAGTCTTTTATATGTTTATCGTAGACCAAGAATAACATTGACACTCTGTTTACGATGATTATGTCATCATCATCATCATCATTTCAGCCGTTCGACGTCCACTGCTGAACATGGCCTCCCCCACAGACAGAGCAAATTCCTTATCATTTGCCCATACTCACCACGCTGGGCATGCGGGTTGGCGAGCGCAGTAAGAGCGTGTACGTCAACGCAGCAGGAACAGCGACATTAGCCAAGAGCTTCTGGACTCCTGACCATGCCATCATTTAGTGATGAATTTGTCATTTATTTGTACCTATTTGTCAGAATTTGTACCGCTGTAGTTTATGATATTTTGCGAATTAACAGTTTCCTGCTGGCTTGACGTCAACGCAGCAGGAACAATTCTGTCCCGGGTAAACCGCTGCACATTTGATTAAACTAAGTTTGCCATCATTTAGTGCCTAATTTGTCATGTCTACCTACCATTTGTCATCAATTTTGGTTCAGTAGAAGCGAAGATATCGCGACAATTAGTTTTGGCATTGCAGACCGGAAGTAAGTGATCTCTTCCGGTACAAGTATTTTCACTTGATTAATCGTTAGCCGTAGCTTATTTCCAAAACTGTGACAGATCAATGGATTGTGCATACACTATTCTTTCGGGTTGTAATCAAGTCTTATCGATTACAACTGTATTTCTCCCAATATACAGTTTGTTAGCAAAACGGACGCCATTTTGTAGTTCGTATTCAAGAAAACTTCATTTACCTTGACGCTTGACATGGAAGGTTTTCAATCAATTAGCTGGTCAATAAGCATAAGGGTAATAATTTTGATATTAGCTTTTAACCAAAACGATGAAGAAACAATAATAATATTAACTCTTACTTCCTTTCCAAGAAATAATGACATTCTGTTAGATTACTTAGCTAATGCTTTAAACTTCACCTGTCGCACTCAAGACAAAATGTATGTATGTAGTGTAGGTAATTTGTGCATGGTATTACCAACTGGTCGGAAAAATGTGGACATAAAATTCCATTAATATCCGACTATTTTATCGGCTTTTTTACCCCCATTTTGCATGAAAAATTAAACAAGAATGGAAGTTTTGAAGTTTTAAAATGGATTATAAATTGTGGCAATGAATGTATAATATTCGGTGTGGTTTCGTTTGGAGCAGCGCCACCTAGCGCCTGCACTAGCATAAAATGAACTTGTTGATAGTTTTTTTCCGCTGGAATTTATTGCGATCTAGCAATGTTGCCAGATCGGCCCATGGGGGCTGATTTTCAGCCGTTTTGACATTTACATCCGCCGGCCTTTAAATATAATTTGCCCCTAATAATAAGTTCTCTGTTTTATAAGAGAATACCAGTGGCCTGATTCAAAAGTGGAGGGACTTTTGTTTGAGTGGAGGAGTTCGCATTTGAAAACTTGCTAAAAATTTGTTACAGTTGGTCCTTTTATTTTCAAACACACATTGTGTCGAACGGTTTTGAGTTTATATGGCGGTTCCAACAGTTCAGTGGCCAGAGAAACCGAAGTGAACCAAATAAACATGATTATATACCGATTCGACCCATGGTACGGTTTATGTAGTTCCTTTACAGAAAAATTTGCTAATGGCTCAAATAAATACCAAAAAATACCATAACATTGAAATCGATCAGTAAAATAAAAAATTACAGATATTATTACATCTTATAATAACATAAAAATAATATGTTCTCATAGTAATAATTCAAAATAATTCGTAAATTTTACGATGGTCATTCGATATTTTCCGATCCAAGAAGCCTGCATCCGCAATAAGTGATTGTGGGTCACTAGTTATGCTATTTAGGAAGTTATTAGAAATGGGAGGGGTGACGGGGGTCTGGATCTTACCGAAACACTAAATGCGCAAGGTACGCGTCGTCATTTTGACGAATGGTTAGTGATCTAGGGTTAAGAAAAAGTATGAAAAATGTGGTGGCATCAATATTTTGAGCCATTACGTGAAATGATTAACGTAAAAATTAGCAAAGTTATTTTTTTTTAAGTAGCCTTAATCGGCCGCTGCAAAATGGGGATTTGGCCTTTTTGGGTTCACGTGCTGGCATCACTGACTGCGGGTGAAGTGACATAGTGAAGGAGTGAGTTTCTAAAGTGAAAAAAACGTTACTTTTCGATCTAAGGAGATGAAAGGTGAGTCCTAGAGAATATATTTGATTAATAGGTACCTATTAATAGCGATTTGATGTTAATAACAATGTCACATGAAATCTACGTTGGATTTCAGAATAGGTAAAGCAAGTTCATACTTGATCTTGCTTTACCTATTCTGATCTGGGAACCGAGTCTGGCGGCAAGATGTACATAGTTAGGTAAGAGCTAAGCTAAAAAAGCTAGTTACCTACTGGTCTTTTCGGCTAATTTGAAAAAGATCACTGCCCAGGTACAGATCTAGTTGCCTTAAAATTAAAGGCTAGGAAGTGGTTACTCATTTATTGCAGTCCGTGGAGGCTAAAAAACATCTTTATTATTGGTTACAATAACGATGCCCCAAATTAAATTGTTTGTTTTCACATTTCTCTTCGACAAAGAATCTTTAGCAAATATTTTCACACAAACGGGAAGTGACTCGGAAGTTTAGTTGCGCATCCGGTTGCGGGTTCAAATCTCGTCTGACTCGAACATTTTTCGGAAATTATAAAAAGTCATATTCCTTTAGAATATTTAGAGTAGGTATTCCTTTAGTGTGGGTTATCACTATAAAATAAAAATAATAATTCTCTTTAACAGTTTCAGCTTTCAGTTACCAGTCCGATACACGTCCTTCACAGAAGACGGCTGTCCATAAGGATACCCAACATACAGACCTAACATGCATACCCAAGAGAAATCTCTGAAGTCTCCTGGTATGGCACCAAGAGCCCTTTCGATCTAATACCATGAAAAACAATTAGGTACGTAACTATAGGTACTGAAGCTCTCGAATTAGTTAGTTAATAAGGGGTCTTTTCAGGGCCACTATACCTCAACCTGGTCACTGACCTAATACAGGATGACCAAGAAAGAGTCAGTGACACGACAAGCAAGCAATAAGGGGTAGGTACCTGCTCTACTGAGGTGCGATTGAGCAGTAAGAAAAACCGATATCGCTCATTTCGGGCCGCCGGCGCCGCCGCACGCACTGGCGAGGCGTCGGCGTCGCAAAGGTTAGCCTCGAGCAGGGCACATCCTGACTGAGTGGCTATTTGCTTCGCGCGGTAGCCTCGCGAGGCTGCTCGCCCAGTCAGTACACGGCTAATGAATAATAGGTAAGCTTTACAAGAATATCTTACCAAACTTTTAATCCCAATAACTGGAATGGTATAATGGGTATATTTAGACCACTTAAACGTTTGTTTATAATTCGTTAAATTACTTTCAGAGAGCAAACGCTGTACCAAACACCGAGATATACCTATGAAAAAGATGATCAAGGGAAGAAAACCTTCGGTACCACTGATTGACCAAAGAAATGTGTACTCAAAATTCAAAGAAGTTTTTATAAAAGGAGTGCCACCAGTCAGCGACGCAGTATACAAAAAAATTGAAGGTTTACTTGATTATAAAATGACTATAAGAGCAATACAATTTAGTATAAATAGACACTATAGTTACTTTTTTCGACGGGCAATTGAAGACATCAACAAATACAACAATGAAGCTCGTTCAAAAATTTCATCAGAATCTGAGGTACCTTCACAGATTTTATCTGTAGAGTTACAAACTTCGTTACCATCATCCGATGTCAATCGCACTTCCAAAGAAAGTGTTTTTCATCAAGATAACAACAAATGCACATTGACAATCGTTCGCAAACATCAGAATATGAAGCAACTTCACAATTATCTGTAGAGTTTCAGACTACTTTACCAATAAACGATGTTAATGTAGCTTCTGACGATATGGATTTTCAAAAAGATTTAGATTTTACTTTTGAAATTGACAGGGTAGAGTGGCAAGACATGCAGCCAAAAAAATATTATTATAAGCGTGACCATAAAAACTCGTCTCAACGTTCGTATTCTAGCAGACTTAGGTTACAAAAAAATAAATGGACTAACATAATACAAGAACACTTATGGAAACATATAAAATCACGTTGCACTTGGTGCTTTAAATATAATTTTGCCATAAATAAATTCGAAACAAAATCTAAAGGCTATTGCAATCAGTGTCCAGCCATAATCAATATTACAACTGAATACAAATCTGAAAATTTTATAAGTGTAAATTGTAAAATCACACAGTTTAACAAAGCTGTTAAACATTACACACATGTAAAAAATAAATTAGGAGTTCATAAAAGAGAAAAATTAAAAAGAATATTAAAGAACGATTATGCATCAGCCTATAGATACAAATTAGCAAATGAAATCATGACCGAAAATGATTTAGAACCATCCGTTCTTCCAAAGCTCGGCACATTACGACAAATCAAACATGAATCCAACATCTCGAGCCGACTACATTCAAACCCAATTCTATCATTGACTTGTATGGCAGTTACGCCACCTCATGACAAATTGATAAAAAATGTGTCGGTGTACCCATTCTACGTACACTACTGGACTGATGAGCAAGAAACTTACTATAAAACTTGCCAGCAGAAAATGAAATATGTTAGGGTATCTATAGACGCTACAGGATCGATTTTTACAAAAGATTTGAAACCTGTAGTTAACGAATACACAGCATTAGCGAATCAATCACAAGGACCACTATTCTTGTATGTTGTCGTGACAGACACTACTATTAAAAGCAGCGTTCCACTAGCCCAAATGATATCAGAAACCCACACAATGGCTAACATAGAGCATTGGTTGAAATCATGGATTGTAAATGGCAAAACCCCGAATGAAGTAGTAAGTGATGACTCAGCTGCAATACTAGGAGCAGCTGTGAAGGTTTTTAATGGAATTGAGTCTACAAGTGAATACATTAGTCAATGTTTTGCTCTCTTGAAAGACCCAAGCTGTAAAATACCCAAATGCTACGTAAGGCTTGACACAAGTCACTTTATAAAAACTTTAAACAACCAAGAAGTATTTGAAAACATCGACTATAGGGTAAAACTTTTTTACATTCAGTGCGTTCAAGTAATTAAACAATGCACTTCGTATACGGATGTCTTAGAAATAATTAAGGACGTTAATACTATCGCAAATAGCAAATACCGCGGATGCTTGGAATCAGATGGTAGTGAAACAGAATGTGAAACGTCACTAAAAAGAGTACGACATCTTATAAGTAAAGGAAATTCGGCGTTGCAAGATTTTTCGTGTATTAGCCATAGCAACAATGAGAAGCCCACAAAAATATGTGAGGTTTTCAAATCACTGAACGACGAAGATATAATAGAATCGTTTAATAAACGCAATCAGCAATACCTAGATATTCACAGAACAGATATGGAAAACCTATACTATTTCCCTAAAGTAGTACAATTACTGCACAGATTATATAAAAGATTACCGTTGTGGGGAAACATTATGAACCCATTTTTTGAAAGCAAAAATGAACATCCCACTAGTTCAAATGTTGAAAGTTATTTCAAAAACATCAAAAAAATGTTTTTTAAAACAAATGATTGTAAGTATAGAGTAGATGAGTTTATAGCGATGCACGAACCATTTATCTCGGGTGCTATTAAACTATGTAATAGTGATATAAGAGAAAAAGAAAATAACGAACAAATTACGAATCATGAAAATGACCCCTCATTCTATGAAAATTCCATATTTCAGGAAAATCCCATTAAAGTTGAAAATTGGAGGGGCCTCACTCAAAAAATCAAACCAAGAACCATAAATAAAAATACAGAACCATTAATTCTTCGTAATGGGACTACGCACCTTCGAAATGTCTCTCCGAAGGTAACAAATACATGTGGATTCGATGCGGTTGCTCAAAGTCTTGCAATTGCATACAAAGACAGACCAGAAAGTAGATCATTCATCACACGCGTTGATCATGAAATAGCTCACCTCATAAAAAGTATAGTAACATTCAAAGCAAAAGTTACTAACGCAAAAAAAAGCGAAAAGAATATGAAAGGAAGGTCTGCTTTGATTGAGATTTATTTAAAAAGGACAGAAATTTTATTAAAAATTTACGATCTGCATCAGGATAGTCTTGATTGTGCGAATAATGTTACGAAAGTAATAGATTACTTACCTTATTATAGCGCAGAACGCATTTTAAAGTGCACTACCACAAATTGCATAAAAAACCAAGAATCAAAAGTGGTAAAATGCAGCTGGCTTCCGCTAAATATTACTTTACTAAACAACCATGGGATTCAAATGCTACAAGATGCTGTCTTAGTAAATGATGCTAGAAGACCTTGCAAAGCTGCATCTTGCAGCGGTTTTAACACATACGTTTATCAGTTATCGCACTTCGTATTCTTTGAATTAAATTCCACTAACAACGTTAAATTGTGTGAAATTCCAAAAACAATTACCATTAGCAGTGAAACATTTACTATTCTTTCACTCATTGATTTCACTGGTGGAGGACCTAACGCCATTGGACACTATAAAGCCATGTGCTTTAGACATCTGAGTAAAACATGGGAATGCTACGATGACCTCAAAACTAATATGACTCTACATAATTCCCTGGATGCTACAGTATTGCCACATTGTATTATTTACACAAAATCGTATGATTAACGTTAGAGAATCTTCCAACTTGTTCTCTCCGATATTTGGGCAAGCTTTTAACAACTAATAATTTGATCACGTAGACCACTGCTAGTAATTCGCTTGTAAGAAGTAATAAGTACTTAGATATAAGAGATGACAAGTATTGAGATAAATCTAAGAACTCAATTAATATAATAAATAAGTGCCTTACTGTGATTATTGTGAAGAGACGATTGAGATAAATCTGAGAACTCAATTAATATAATAAATAAGTACCTTACTATGATTGTTGTGATACATACGAAGTCAAATATTTTTTAATTATAATGATTGTGATATAAATATATATATTGATAACCAAGTATTGCCATACTATACTTTTAAGTAGGTAATTAAAAAAAAATCTAAAAATAATAATAAATACTTAGGGTGAGTTCTTTTGGAAGAAACTCGATTGAGTTTCATCGGTGAGGTCGATTTCAATAATATATTCTGTGATACTAACTAAAGAGATAAATATTTTTGTAATAATTGGTTTTTAAAATGTTATTTAATTACTAAAGTTATAATAAAAATTTTAAAACCTGTAGTTGCGTAGGAAATCCGTAGAAGAACGATTTTTGACAACTATTAATTTGATCACGTAGATAACTGCTAGTAATTCGCTTGTAAGAAGTAATAAGTACTTAGATGTAAGAGATAACAAGAGACGATTGAAATAAATCTAAGAACTCAATTAATATACTAAATAAGTGCCTTACTATGATTGTTGTGATACGTACGAAGTCAAATATTTTTTAATTATAATGATTGTGATATATATATTTATAACCAAGTATTGCACATACAATAATTTAAAATATATATATAAATACTTAGTACCTATATAATAGTTATTTTGGAAGTTATTTCAATAATATATTCTGTGATATATACTATTTATAGAGATAAATATTTTTGTAAATAAATGGTTTTAAAATCTATGTTATTTTATTACTAAAGTTATAATTAAAGTTTTAAAACCTGTAGTCCCGTAGCAAATCCGAAGAAGAATCAAGGTGACCGACATACCTCTCAGAATTAGCGCGTTGATGTGGCAGTGGCAGGCCAATAGCTCGCAGAACCGACAACCTTTAGGGAGTAAAGGTTCTCGAATGGCGACACGACCGACGACATTGTGAAGGTTGCGGGAAGTTGGTGGATGGAAAAGGCTCAAGGCGTTCGTCATGGAACTCTTTGGGGGAGGCCTATGTCCAGCAGTGCACTTCTACAAGCTGATGATGATGATGATGATAGTGAAAGTTAAAATATTTCTTATATTTCTTTCTATTTGTAGTAGGTAGGGAAGTTATTAATTTAATTATTGGTGGACAATTCGCACAGCACCTTTTAACCATAAACTAAGCGAAGTTTTTACTATGGTAATTACAAGGCTGATAAAATACTTAGTTAGGTACCTAAATACTTTAAAAGCTTGCGCCCGCGGCTTCACTCACGTGATAAAAAGTAGGTATATGAGTTTCATCGAAATCGGTTACGTTATTCAGCTGATTAACCTTATAATTTAACTCTGCAGTTGCAACCTAACCTTATAATTTCGCCAACTCCATCCAACCATCCATCTCGTAGACAGAGCTGGTTAACTCTGCGACTACTTATTAGCTCAAAAATCTTCAAAACTTCCATTCTTGTTTATTTAGGAATTTTTCATGCAACATGGGGGTGAAAAAGCCGATAAAATAGTAGGATATTAATGGAGTTTTATGTCCAAAAAACTATCAACAAGTTCATTTTATGCTAGTGCAGGCGCTAGGTGGCGCTGCTCCAAACGAAACCACACCGAATATTATACATTCATTGCCACAATTTATAATCCATTTTAAAACTTCAAAACTTCCATTCTTGTTTAATTTTTCATGCAAAATGGGGGTAAAAAAGCCGATAAAATAGTCGGATATTAATGGAATTTTATGTCCACATTTTTCCGACCAGTTGGTAATACCATGCACAAATTACCTACACTACATACATACATTTTGTCTTGAGTGCGACAGGTGAAGTTTAAAGCATTAGCTAAGTAATCTAACAGAATGTCATTATTTCTTGGAAAGGAAGTAAGAGTTAATATTATTATTGTTTCTTCATCGTTTTGGTTAAAAGCTAATATCAAAATTATTACCCTTATGCTTATTGACCAGCTAATTGATTGAAAACCTTCCATGTCAAGCGTCAAGGTAAATGAAGTTTTCTTGAATACGAACTACAAAATGGCGTCCGTTTTGCTAACAAACTGTATATTGGGAGAAATACAGTTGTAATCGATAAGACTTGATTACAACCCGAAAGAATAGTGTATGCACAATCCATTGATCTGTCACAGTTTTGGAAATAAGCTACGGCTAACGATTAATCAAGTGAAAATACTTGTACCGGAAGAGATCACTTACTTCCGGTCTGCAATGCCAAAACTAATTGTCGCGATATCTTCGCTTCTACTGAACCAAAATTGATGACAAATGGTAGGTAGACATGACAAATTAGGCACTAAATGATGGCAAACTTAGTTTAATCAAATGTGCAGCGGTTTACCCGGGACAGAATTGTTCCTGCTGCGTTGACGTCAAGCCAGCAGGAAACTGTTAATTCGCAAAATATCATAAACTACAGCGGTACAAATTCTGACAAATAGGTACAAATAAATGACAAATTCATCACTAAATGATGGCATGGTCAGGAGTCCAGAAGCTCTTGGCTAATGTCGCTGTTCCTGCTGCGTTGACGTACACGTAAGAGCTATCGTTATTAAAATGAGGGACGCTGCTGCCCATCCCCTAGCTTGCTACATCACTGTGTGAAAGGAGGACAAACCAGCCAACAAACAAACAAACACACTTTCACATCCTACTAATCCTATCCTAGTAGGATATTATCAAGAATATTTTGATTCCATCCACTGTCGTTATTATTATGTCTAGGTATAAGTAGTGGTAGATTTACAAATGTAAACTTGTTTCCTGAATAAATAAATAAAAAAATAACAAGAATGTTTGTGGTTCAACCACGCTGCAGGGCCTTAGACAAGGTGAACTCAATGAACCAGCATTTTAGGTAGCAATCTTGATTCGGACTTCTTGTACGTTTAGTTCTTAGTTCTAAAGATGAAAAAAATACCAAAAACATCAATTTCTTTTAATCCAAGTAACCTGTAGTTATTTATTTTCTTGAAACACAATAATAATAGAAAAATAATAATAATAACAATTGAAAATTAAGTTAAAATATTAATATACTAGGAATGAACTCTGTTTTCTACGACTACGACTACAAGAAGAAACAGAGTTCAGTTCATCAGATTCAGATCACTAACCACAGGCAGCGTGCCCAAAAACCAAGCTGGTGGATGGAGCCTCCTAGATAAAGCATCGAACAGGAACTACGCCCATGGGACCCAAGGTCCTAGCGTCTCAACCCCAAAAGGCAGGATGTTTTATAGAGGCCTACAAATCAAATTCGTTGACTGTTGCTCCTTATTAGTGGATCTGTGGTGTACATTATCAGACGGGCTTTGTATTATCGGATGTACATTTTCGTCTCTCTCTGTGCTGCTTCCCGCCCGCACCCGTCCCGCCCCGCTTTCCGCTAGGTCCGACGCCATCTTGAAAACGTAATTGTTGTTGTCATGTTTACGTTGATTCTGTGTGAAAGTTGAAATTTGTGAATATTCCATTTATAAATTGGTAATTATTATATAACTTCATTATATTCAAAGGGAAATTTATATGCAATAAATCACAAACTCTTAGAATCCAACGATATTACTTGCATAAACATGAAAATGCTATAGGAATAATAGGCGCCAAACTGCTGGTTATCGTTGCCGTAACAAGTGTAAAATGTGTAAATTGATGGCGGTTCTTTTCTTTTGTCTACCGACTATCCATTGCAACGTGGTAGCGGACTAATGAATCAGATATCCCATGTTTCAGGAAATATTTGATGTACTCAACTGTGTGAACATTGTGAATTGCCACGATGTTTTACGCACATTTTGTGCTGGCCAAAAAAGGGCCTTTGGCCAAGATTTGGCTGGCCGCTCACTGGGACAAAAAGTTAACTAAGGCCCATGTATTCGAGACGAACATAGAGAAGTCTGTAGATGGAATTCTGAAACCTAAAGTGAAGATGGCCTTGCGGACGTCAGGTCATCTGTTGCTTGGAGTGGTCAGAATCTACTCAAGGAAGGCCAAGTATTTGCTGCAGGACTGTAATGAAGCGTTCGTCAAGATCAAAGTAAGTTTGTTCTTCATAGCTCAAAATTATATCCACATTATGACAAACACTCAACTATTTGCAGGTACATTTTGTATGTAGTCGCTGTAAGGTTGAAAATGGGACACAGTTCACTCTAAGCCATAAAAGCGTGAATTTTGTGGTGCAAGAGTGTACTTGGAAAGGATTTTGGTTCTTTGTAGCTCAAAATTATCTCCACATTGATGGAAACAATCAACTATTTGCAAGTATATTTTGTATGTGGTTACAGTTACTTCGAAAATGGAGCACAGTCCACCCTAAGCCTAAGTTAATTTTGTGGTACAAGAGGACACCCTTGCACCTACCAAATCCTTTCCAAGTACACTTTTAAAAGATTTCCTGGGAGGGAACTTTATACGGGCTAAGTAATAGACATCATAGTTTCTAACAATCAAAATTGTCTCAGTCCAGCATGTACAACAAAATACCCTGTTTCAGATGGCCTTCAGGCCTGGCATGGTGGATTTACCTGAAGAACATAGGGAGGCTGCCATGAATGCTATTACTTTGCCTGAGGTTTTCCACGACTTCGACACTGCCATGCCTGAGCTAAAGTAAGTGTAATATCTATGCACAATTGAGAAAACAGATTTACCCTTATAGGTGATATTGTATTTTTGTTTGTAATATTAGGAAAACTTGAAAAAGTGCATACTCTCAAATTCTTAATCTGTCATGTTCTGTTATTATAATATGGGAAAGATAAACGATCTTGAGCACCGACTTCACACTGTCATTGGTCTATAGGGTGATGAGGCCCTTAGACACTGCTTTATCAGGTGCCAAAAGGTCTTTTTATTAAAATCATTCAAAGAACAAGATTGCTTAATTATTTTCAGGATAATTTCATATACTAATTTATTCTCAGTGAGGTGGATATTGAAGCTCAGTTCTCCCTCAATCAGTCGAGAGCGGAAGAAATTACAATGCGTGAGGATTACGGCTCTTTGAACCTGGTCACTCATGATGATGGCTTTGGAGACATGGGTTTTGATACTGACCAGCCTGATATCATGCGAGAGGCTATTGAAACTGAGGGTTTGGGAGAACAGGTATATTTACAAGTTCTTAGCTTAAATCCAATTGTTGGTGGTGGCCCCTTTGTTAATTTTTCCCTGACCTTTCCTCTGTAGCTCATGCAAAAAATATTTTCCACTACAAATCAGCCTGCAAAGTAAAAATGTTAAGAAACTTAAAGAGCATGTCTGACATTATGTGATGGGCCATTTAAAAAGATTTTTTGGATAAGACATGAATGAGTAATGAATTTGTTTGAAAATTAAAATTACTAAATGTACCTATCATTGTTTTGTAAGTAAATTATATTGAGTACTTGTCTTGACTCACAAAACTGATTGTGTGAAGCTTTGCTGTGGTCAAGGCACACTAAATCCTTAAATAACCTGAAAATCCTACTTTGAGTTGAGGCCAATCTATGCTAGCGGCCTATCTAGGCCAGTCTCTAGCATTATGAATGATGAAATACAGCCAAACATACAGACATTGAAAATTCATAATTTTTATAGAGATTATCTAAAATTGTTTTACTTTTAGGGGCATGTTTGTTAAATAGTAACTGTCAATGTATTTTACCAGAGTAACGTACTCTTCGCTGACGGCTCATCCCTCGAGCTAGCCGGCAAGGATGGAGAAATCGCCGGAGCAAGTGCGACCGGCCCAACTCTGGTCGAGACTCACGAGAGACGTATGGAGGTCGCGCCACACGCTCCCATGGACGATGGCTTCGGAGGAACGATTGGCGATGATTTTGGACGTAAGTTTGATTGCTATTCCTAGAACATCAAACAATGACCCACATTTTTGCCAATGAATTATTGTGATTGGGGCACAAAACTTGACAGCCAATGGCAGCCCAATTCTCGCGTCATCATACGCAATAATGCCTGCATATACCGCCAATCGACGCATAATTAGATAACTTTCCATGAAAATATTGGTGTGTTCAAAACCTTGACATTGTTACCTGTCGATGTAGTAAGAGGCCACTTTGGGAAAAAAAAATGCTAGAGAATACGCAGCAGCGTTCCCTATCAACAATAGCTGTATCTGCGCTCGCCAACTCGCATGCCCAGGGTGGCGAGTATGGGCTAATCCCGCCAAGTATTGTTTCGGTGCAGGCCGTACAAGGTCGGTCGCGCTGGAAATCTATAGGGGAGGCCTATATTCAGCAGTAGACGTTCTATGGCTAAAATGATGATGATGCCGTAATCTGTTACACACTTGGCTGTTACTTTTACTAATATTATAAATGCGACAGTTTGTGAGGATGTTTGGGTGTTTGTTGTTCAATCACGCCATATCGGCTCAACCGATTTCGTTGAAACTTTGAATAAATAAAGTTCATAACCATAGCATATAGGCTACTTTTTATGTAGGTAGTAGAAGCTAGTATGTATCATAATGAAATGATTGTTTTCAGATGCGGGTGGTCTGTTTGAGGGTGATTTGTTTGGTGACGTCACCACCAGCGGCACAGGCGCGGGCGCTACGCCCGGCATGCCCGGCACCTCGCAGCAACCGCAATCGTTGCAGGTAACTTTTAAAAATAATTGTCCCCTCTCGTCAATGTAAATGATTATTCATTGAACAACAATGTTTTTGATTGAACCTTGTAGGTGTAAAATAGGTACTTTTGAGAGCTTTTATCGTCTCTGCCAATTCGAACCCAATGTTGCTAAGATTCCTCAGCCGAACTGTACTATTTTATGTAGTCATGTGTTCTAGTGTGTGTGTACACAAATGATGTACTTATAATACCTAATTCCCACCACTGAACTAAAACGAACTATTCCTTGAACGCGTTCCGTTCTAGTACTAAAGAACTATAAAATGTACTAGATTGTATTGTTCAGAAACAGGAAGAAAAAGTTGAGCCCGTTTGTTCCATTATTGCTACTAGTTCGTTTTGTTGATTTGTCTGTCAAAATTAATGAGAAACAATATTATTCGGTCTTCGATATAAGAAAGACCGACTGAACGATGGAGACATTGTATTTTGTCCAACTATTTCGTTCGGACTTGCAGTACTAATAGTACTAGATGTACGAAATATTACAGTGTTTTAGTACGATTGAGCTAGTTAGGAGCGATTCCTGTACTGGCCGAGCAATAACAAGCCTAAATTTTTTTTCTGTTAATCCCAGGCGGAGATAGACGCAGGTGTTATCGACGCAGGCGCAGAGGGCGGCGCGGCGGCGGGGACGGCCGCGGCCGACGCCCCCGATTCTGATGACGACATGGGCGACCATTACGATGCGGGCAACTCGCCGCAACACAGGTATAACCAGGCAAACGTGAAATTTACCTGTTGGCTTGCAGCACAGGGAACAATACACAAAACACCACCAATTGTAAATTTTTTACTTTTATTTAATACGTAATTTACAATGAAACAACACAATATAAGGATTACATTAAATTTTAATGATAATGAAGATCGCAATTTTATGAATGATTTTATCAATTTTAGCGACATCTGAAGTTTTTCAAACATGAAAAGGAAGAAACTAAGGTCTTGAAGTTTTCCCTTCTCAAGTTTGGAACATTTTGAATGTGGCTAAGATTGTTAAAATTACCCTCAAAGTTACGAACTTCTTACGCTTACCTACGCAATTGCACCACAGATAACCAGAACCAGATTCGAAAATACCTGATTATTTTTCTTTTGAGCCTCACCTAGTAATATAAATCGGCACCACATTAAAGCTCAACTTCCATTTTGTGAAAACCTACACCTGTTCCTCGCGACCAAGCCTATCGTTTTTTCGATGGATCATCGACGTTTTAAAAGAATAGACTTAAGTGATCCTAGTGATTTTATTTAAATGAACAAACACCTTTTAAATTTTAATTTAGCTAGAAGTCAGTTACTGACGTCAGTTTCAGTTAGCCTATCAGTCACTCGGCTCGTCTGCTATGACCTTAATGTAACAGCATGTTGTATGTTGCAGCTGGGGCGGGTCCCCCGCGCACTCGGAGCCGGCGCTGGCGCCGCCGCCCGACCTCATGCCGCCGCCCGCCGTCCCTCGACCGCCCTCCGTCAGGCCAATGGTAACTCGCAAACATATTATACTAAAATATCGGCTGACCGTGGCTTCGCGCTGTACCTGGATAAAAAGTAGCTTTTGTCCTTCCTCAGGGCTATCTCGATACCAAATTTCAGTCAGAATTGGCTCAGTCCTAAAAAGTTAACAAACAAACATTTGCATGATCTGCAAATTGCACGGCCTGTGGAACGGAAGGCGGGGCCATTACCACCAATCCACCAGTGCTCTAGTATTGTCTGCAGGATTGATATAAGAAGGTGTCTGGAGATTTTATTATCGGGATCGTGACGGTTAATTTGTTTGTAGGAAATAGATGAACCCCCCATTGAGACTGCCGAAGTGGAGGCGGTGCCCGAGCCTGCGCCGGCGCCCGCCGACCATACAACACTCTTGCAGAATGAGGAGGAATCCTTCGCGCTAGCACCTGTTGACGCTACTGTCTTGAAAGGTAAGTTTAAAATCACCATGTAGCCATGATGCGCTTGCGAGGGTCAAAATACTCGTATTCGTATAGTATCGCTTAGGGAATTAATCGAATGTGGTTTAGTATAACAAGTAACACCCGCAAATCAAATTAATTTACGTTAAGATCGAACATAATACCCCAATTTTTGGTTTCACAAACTAGTATGTTCTATTTGGAGATTTGCTTCCTATGGAGGTGCACTAAAAAAGGTATTCCCGTAACTCAACAACTAAGTGGTTTCAGTTGGTTTGAAAAAATTAACATCACGCGAACAAAGGGTTTCCACTAATTATACAAGGTGATTCATAATGTGTATACCATTCCGAAAGGGGCTCAATCAACAACAAGAAAGAATATCCTATATGCTATTCTAGGTAAAGAACCATACCTATTCCGAGTTTCAACGAAATCGGTTGAGCCGTTACGGTGTGATTGATTGAACAACAAACATCCTCACAAACTTTCGCATTTAGTAGGATTTGGTGTAGAATAAAACCCCTTTCGGCTTTCCGGATAGCATACATATTATGTATGACCTTGCAGAGTGCTTATGCTTTACTAAATTGCAGGTATTACAAAAACGAAACGCAAGCGCAAGCTAATCGTCGATGAAGTGAAAAACATAACCGGCGAGGAGATGAAGAACCAGCTCAGCAACACATCAGACATCGTGACCACTCTCGACCTGGCGCCGCCCACTCGCAGGCTCATGCATTGGAAGGAGACCGGGGGTGTGGAAAAACTGTTTACACTGCCAGCCAGGCCGATACCTTCTCGAGTTCTCTTCAAGGTAACATTTAGTCCGTTCATCCATAGAGCTACTCGAAAGGAACGCGTTACAAACTGTAGTCACTTATGAGTAGCCCGACTGTCGTAGCACTGGCACATTCCATAGTGACAGATTGCCGCCAAGCCAAGCCGCTTATACAAATACTTATTGGTTTCATTCACCGTTAAGTACATAATGCGCAAATAACTCGCACTAGGTCACACGCGTACTAGGTAACACGGGTGGAACACTTGGAATGGGTGAAAATCTCATGCGGATCTTATTGTTTCAGAAATATTCCCGGAACATGACGCTGAGGTCGGAGGGCGAGGAAGTGGATCTGGCGCGATCGCCCGACCCCGAGCAGCCCAGCGCCCCGCGCCGCGGCGGCAGGAAACGGAGGCACGAAGAGGTAACCATCCTATTGTGTATAAGGATGCATTTTTTACACATTTCGGCTTTTAATTCAAAGCAAAAATTTGAATAAAAATGTCAAAACCCTTTCATATACATCTCACATCTGACTTCTTGCCCCTTCGTATCTCAAAAACCCTTGTCACAGTCGTGTTCTATTTGTTATCCCTACATATTTTAAAATATATAAAGATCGGATTATTCATTTGAAAGTTATCGCCCGACGCATATACAAGGTGATTCATAAAATGTATACTATCCCGAAAAGGGCTTATTAGTTTTTCAACTCAGTTGTCTTTATAACTAATTTTAAATTTATAAGTAGTTCAGCACATTCAGCAGTAAGATTCCTACCTAAAACAGCTGAATATTTTAGTTTGAACTGTTTTGACCCAAAACAGCTGATTTTTGCATGTTTTCAATGAAAAATGACGAATTTTCAAAAGTCGTAGAACATAATTTATCGCCATTTGGTTGTATAGTAAGCCCCTTTAGGGATAGCGTAACATGTTATTATGAATCACCTTGTATGCATACAATGCCGATTCATCCAACTTGACACTCGCTTCGCTAACTTGATGCATCATTTTCTGTTTCAGTCTATTCAAGCAGTCGAGCCGCCAGTTGTTTCTTCTACAACCGACTTGGAACCCCCCACACCAGTGCCACAGGAATATGAACCTTCTGTCGGTATGTACAAGGCCCATAATGTTGATACTGGTAATACTGTTTTCTTGAATCCCATCCATAATCTCTGGGACATGTCATTACTGCTGTGGTCTAATTCAAGAAAATATTCCTTCCACTTAACTTTCCTCTTTATAATATATTTTCTTGTTGAGTTTTTGTTATAAGTTATTTGAAACCATGTTATCATACCATACTATTGAAGAAAATCATTGTGTTGTTAGTGACTGAAAAAAAAAATTGAAAGAGTATGCTAGACCCAACCTAGGTATTAACCTTGATGCAGTGAGACCAAAAAAAGAAGCAGTAATATTAAAAATGTGAAAGTTTGTTTGCTGTTCAATCACGCCGTAATGGCTCAACTGATTTCATTGAACCTTGGTATAGATAGAGTTCTTTACCTAGAATAGCATATAGGCTACTTTTTATGTATGTACCACGCGAGCGAAGCCGCAGGCGGAAGCTAGTATATTATAAAATTATAGTTACTTTCTTCTTGAATATTCCAATCATTTTATCATTCTTTCTTTTCATACATTTTCTTTGCACCATGTACACTTCCACATCACCCCTATTCGCTTATTAATAAAATTCATATTGCTATGCACAACTAACTTGGTGAACTCATTCACGCACGCTTAGAGGACAAAGTGGAGACGCCCAGACCAGAGACGCCGAAGGTTGACGACATTGAACCACCATCAACGCCAGGTATACTATCCATCAGCTTATAACATTCTTTGGTTATTAGTGTTAAGGCTCGGACTCCCGAAATCTTTTGCGGTAACCGGTTAAACCGGTATTGCTCTAAATACACAAAAACTTTGGTCGGTTTTTAGGCGCAATTATTGAATGGTTTTCGTTCTATTAACCAGTTAAGAAAGAAATTAATTCAGTCTTTCCTTAGCGTCGCTGCGGATGTCTCGCGGCATTAACCGGTTTATAAAGGTTTTTAAAACGCTCACGCTCGAAGCGAAAGACTATAAACCGGCATATACATTTACACGGTTACTAACTGTAACCGTGTAAATGTACATGACCAAAATGACCAGATTGTAAATGTAGATACAGCATTTGACTACAATCTTAATTCATTATTTCACAATCATTTTGCATGATAATGTGTTCCAATTGCATGCTGATTTCTTAGGAATGTGTTTACAACTTTAATTAGGATCTTTTTGCGCAGGTATGCTGAGTTCGCTCGGACCGCCGATGACACCTGGAATGCTCGGAGTGCCGCTAACGCCCGGCACGCTGTTGCAAGGGGGACTGACGCCCGGTGGACTGACCCACGGATCCCTTACTCCAGGTATGTGGAACTGCCTTTATACACTGATATGGTGAGTTCCATCAGACAGCTGATGACACCGGGCAATGCTCCGATCATTGCCATTTGCAAGCAAATAAATTTATCTTTGCTTGGAATGAATGTCCAGATCCATGATGATTCCATTGATAATTGTTTTACATACATAAAATCACGCCTATGTTCCAGAGGGGAGGCAGAGACCACAGCCTTCCATATGCTCCCATACACAAACAGAAACATTTCTAATATGTCACAACAGACTAACACTTTGACCCAAGGCTCAGGCCTAAATCCGTATTCTTTTTATTTCCAGGTGGCCTCCGACATGGGGGTATGACACCCGCGGGGTTGCAACACGGAGACCAGCCAGTAGACTTAGGGTTACCAGGAAGTATGACTCCAGCTGGCTTACATCACGGTGGTAAGTTTAATCGAGGCCCATATTCTACAGTATGTATAGTCACTGCTTCAGAGGTGTTGATATTGACTGACATTGGCTCACTGATATTTGCACGGAGCACATTTTCTGCTATTCTTCTAAGATATGGTGGCCCTGAAATATGAAAGAATCAAAAAAGCAAAATGCAGAGGTAGCCTCTCACACTTTTTAGTTTACGTAAAAAAGTTGTATTTCTATCCTAACTAATAATATTTATTTATTTATTTATACTTTCACACTTAAACTTAGTGTTAGGAGGACTTAATGCTAAAGCATTTTCTACCAGTTTTATATTTTTGTTTGTTGGTTGACTGGCTTGTTCTTCTTTCGTACAGCAACGAAGCACGAGAAGCTAGTTTACGTTTTAAACACTCATTAGATTGACCATGTAATAAGATTAGTATTTTGATTATACAGGTATGACTCCTGGACTAGGACTGGACAGTGGAATGACACCAGTAGGCCTCCACCACGCAGGAATGACGCCAATGGGACTCGACCACGGTGGCATGACGCCAACAGGCCTACAGCATGCCGGTATGACCCCGGTCGGACTGCAACACGGGGGAATGACGCCGGCACATTACCCAGGGGGAATGACACCCGCTGGGCTAGCGCACGGAGGAATGACGCCGGTCGGAATACAGCACGGTGGAATGACGCCTGGTGGTTTAGCGCACGGGGGAATGACGCCCGGTGGCTTAGCGCACGGGGGAATGACACCGGTTGGATTACAGCACGGCGAAATGACGCCAGCAGGGTTAACGCACGGAGGGATGACACCGATGGGGCTACAACACGGAGGAATGACACCCACGGGACTACAACACGGTGGCCCATCAGGTATGACAATAATGTATTTCGAGAATTTCATTAGAAATGTGAAAAGCCATATAATCTTTTCAGTTATTGTACATCTCTATCTTGTTGCTCTTCTAGAGTCAAGAATTATTCCAGATTTCATCGAAATCGGTGCAGTTATGGCGTGATTCAGTAACATCCGAATGTCCAAATACCCACTTAAACATTCACTTTTATAAATAAGTAGGACTTATACAAGTAGTACCTAGGTATAATTTATGGTCATGTTATAGGAACGCAGCACCCAGCATTATTACACGGTAGCATGGAGCGAGCGCCGATGATGCCACAAATCTCATCACAGGAACCTCTCTTGGGGCTTTCAGATCAATATCGGGTAAGATAAACCATCTAGTTTTTATTTGATTATAGGATTTAATGCACATAGTATGTACGTTATACAAACTGTATATGTTCCCTCTGAAGCCTTTCACACACGGCAGCTATAATGTAAAAATGTATATTATAGCTAGATACATCTCATTACATCTTTCCATAGAAACTGTCAGAAGATACGAAGATGTAAAAAGATACATTATAGCTACCGTGTGTGGTCTCCTGACGGTTTCTATGGAATGATGTAATGAGATGTATCGTGCTATAATATACATTTTTACATTATAGCTGCCGTGTGTGACGCGCTTTATTCATAATCATTCACCGCTTTATCAAAAACTCTCGCCCTGTCTTTTTCTACAGTAAACAAAAGAAAGATGCCGTCATACTTTCTTCTTGTCGTGCCTGTGATTCTTGGTCATTCATCCTGTATCAGGTCAGTGACCAGTTTAAGGTATGGTGGCCCTGAAAAGGGCCTATGATGACCGTCGGTGAAAGAATCAGTGTAGTCATACTTTTATCAAGCCTATAAAGTTAGTGAGTGATTATGAATAAGGGGGTATTATTCCCAATAATAAGTTTGTCCGTAATCAAAAGATAAATATTAATTTAATTCAGCAAAACACGCGCTGTTCGTTTTATGTTGAATACCACGATTATATAACTTTTAATTGCAGGATGGTATGCAAATGACGAATTTGGGTTACGACGACCACCATGGCCCACAAAGTCCGCAGCACGACTACGACTTACCTGCTACGCCTGAAAATGTAAGTACAAACTATGTAACTAGACAAGTTTCTTGTCTTGAAGATTTCATTCGCGAAGGGAGATAAACCTAAAGATAAAGATAAAGATCATTTATTTGCTTAAACATGTGTACAGTGGATGACAAAACTTTTAGGTGGTTCAACATGCTTGACCGGCGACGATATGCAAATTTAAAGAGATGGCATGCAAAAAATTATAATAGTAATAACTTAAATTAACTAAGTGAACAGTCAATTAATAAAAAACCTAACTTTTTACGTTTGCAATTTCGGAGGAGGATACACTCACTATTAGCAAGTTAAATGGCATTTGGCAGTACTGGGCAGGCCATATACCTACGTAGAACCGACAACCGTTGGGGAATAAATTCTCGAATGGCGGTCACGAACCAAACGACGCAGTTGTAGGACGACATTGTGAAGGTTGCGGATGGAGAAGGCTCGGGACCGTCGTGGCCTGTGTCCAACAGAGGACTTCTACAGGCGGTTGATGATGATGTAACACTCACTGGAAATACGTGCACACGCACAAAATAGTTGCAATCCGTATTCTTACGAAACAAGTACCCCCGATGATGCAGTTCTGTATTCTTTGTAAAAAATAACGCTATCTCGAAGATTCTAATTCTAATCGGGGGTGGTTAGACCTGCACTGACTTCCTGCTGTGGGGTGTTTTGTGCATTTTCCCCCTATGCTAATCCTACCCCAGCCAGCCCAGCTCCTTAAAATAGCGAAGCAGGACTTTGGGTCGATGGTAACATTCTCTCAGTATCCCTGTATGCGGCGGTGTCTGGGAGCCGCTTCCGAGCACGGCCCGCAGACCCGATGTGGTCCTCTTCCGTGGCTGCACTGTGCAAAATTACGTGCTCTACTGTTTCTTCTCCCTGTAGGCAGCCCCGAAATAATCCGCTATCAGTAGCCCCTGTCTTGTACAGGTGATGGTTTAATTCACAGTGACCTGTGATGATGCCCACCAACATTCGCAGGTCCTCGCGTTTCATCTTTATTATAGTGTTGGTGAAAATGGCGCGAATTCATTTGGCTCAATATGTGGTTTTACAAACTGTTCTCTGACAGGCGGAGGAAGGCGAGCGCGAAGCGGGTGAGACGGACGAGCAGTTCGAGGAGAGGGTGCTGAACCGGCGCGCGGCGCAGCTGTTCGCGGTGATGCGGCCCAAGCTCGCCGCGGGCCTGGAGCTCACCTTCACCGACCTCGCGCCCCGCCACAATAACAGAAAGCAGGTACGTCTAGTGTATCAAGTTCATGCCAAAAGCTAGGGGATGGGCAGCAGCGTCCCCTATTTGTAAAATATCTACAACAATAGCACCAACTGCGCTCGCCAACCCGTGTGCCCAGTGTGGTTACTGGGTAAATTCCCCCCACATGATAACACATGGAAGGCGCTTTGGAAATCTATGAGTGAGGCATAAGCACACACAGAAGTCCCTAAGTGTCCACTGCTGAACATAAGTTCAGCAGTGGACATCCTACGGCTTGAAATGATGATGATGAAGAACATCAAATTGGCGATGATCTTGTAACAGGTGGTAGGTTTTACTACAATATTTTGTTCTGTCAGTAGGTTCATCTTATCTTATTTCTAGTAGTCCTAGTACCAGATCGAAGTCGGTAGGTTAGGCAGCCACTTGCCTAAGCAGTGGGACGCCTAGAAATAACATACTTTTCGTGGACCTACTGATAGGACAAAAAGTATGGTCCAGGAGAAAACGCTCCTTGTAAACTGTCACTAAAATCAAACTAAGATAATTATTTGACGTAGTTACGATATAGACTTCTATTTGTATCTTTACAGTGTTATTAGGATGAGATATGTGACTCAGAATGGTAAATAAATAGTGGTGAACAAAATAGTATGTCTTATTGGGATTTGAGGCATTCAAATAACCCAGTATTTCCTTATTTTTTATACAGGTGTTGATTCTATTGTTGTAGTACCGTAACATAATTTGACAGTTGGTCGATCGAATTAAGGCAATGAAACCACTGGTCATACGAAATATTATTGTTTGTTTCAGGTCGCGCAGAAATTCTACAGCCTACTTGTCCTCAAAAAGCATCAAGTATTGAAACTAGAACAACACGAGACATATGGAATTATTACTATTGCTAAGGGTACTCAGTTTGAAACTGAAGCTATCTAAATACTTTACTGAATGCTATTTATAAAAAAAACTGTAATATAAATATATCAACTAGTTGATAGAAAAGATATGAAATGATAGCTATGATTGGTGTATGATGGATATACGGTGAAAATGTTGAGCCAAAAATAATTGTGTAAGATACCTTCTGATTCGAGTCCTTGATCATATTTTTACTAAGTAACTTGGACCAAATAATTATAATGAGTGTTGATCTCAAGAAAAAAAAATCTGTTTGCAATATGTTAATGATAAATAGAACTATATTTTGTTTCAAGGACTCGAGTCACAAGTGATGTGCGGTTTCCATTTGGGTATTGTTTGATGGACTTGTGTAGAAATGCCTTATTTTGTTTTGCTGTATGTAGGATAAGTAAAATATTGTAAAGATGTTTTTACAATATATTGTTTTATTAGAGTCAATGACAGAAATATTATTGCATAACATTGTTAACCTCCATTTTGAATCCTAAACTAAATGCGTGTTTTGTACTGATTATTGTGACAATATAATTTTATTTTGTCATGCAACCTCAAGGAAGTGTAGATATTGAATTTTGTTGGTATATATTATGTATTTATCGTGATGTATTGTAATAAAGAACTACCTATCTGGTTTGGTACAAAAGTATTTCAAGGTGACGACTGACGGAAAGCTAATATAACACCAAAATCTTCCAATACTATGTACTGTGGCGTTCTTTATGAGATGTGTGATGAAAATTGGGTTTTTACAATTCTTTGAGATTCTTATTTTGTAAGCTTTGTAGGTACACTAAGTTTCGCATCAGTAGCTTGATCGACGTAAGTAATTGACCGCATTTGTAAATTATGTAATTTTATACTAGATAAGTATTCCCAGTGGTGGATTTACCAGCAGGATAAGGGCCTAGGGCGACAGTTTTAGGGGCGGCAAATTTGGGGACCGATTGTGATTTAGCTGGCGTACACATTTCAAAAAGGTTTCTATAAGATGTTTTTCTGATGTCTGGTAGATAGAAGTCTGCAAGACATCATTATTCATACCTCTTTCTTCCCTTTCATTGTACATTCAACTGTACCGTAACTTCTTTATTCTATGGTAAAACAAAAAAAGTGCGGTAAAAAACAGCCTAGACTTGGGAAATGTGTAAATCCGCCACTGAGATAGATTAGAATTCCGGCTTGGTGCGAAACTTTTGGTATGAAATAGCGTTTTGTAAGAGGGTAATCTATTCTAACGATTATTGTCGAAATAACCCGTCATTTGAATGAGTAGATTATATAGAAATTACTAAAACAAGTGCGGCCACCGCCTCTTGCGTGCTCCTGATGCGCTAACTATGGCGTACAGAGAATCAAAGTGATTACATTCCGAACTATCGTTTTCTTGGACTGTATTCATTTTGTCTGTATTATTAAAATTCTAAAATAAGCATTATGAATGCCTTGAAATGTTAAGTAACTATCATGTAACTTGGTATGTGTTTTTCTAAGTTTATCTCTGAAACTGTATTTAATTGTGTTTCTGTTCGTTCAATATAGCGGAGTATTCCACTTACACGGTTTTATTGCTAAACATTTACAAATAAAATTGTTAATGAAATTAATTCCTTTTCATTTAGTAAATTATTATGAAAGGTTAGCTGGTCTAAGAGTGTGCCTTATTCCTTTTTATTCAAATTCACAACGCTTAGAGAATAAAGCGCTCTAATAAATAAATAAAAATATTTTATTTCGGACAACAAATGGATCCATAGTTTGTTAGTAAAATACACGAAAAAAGCACTTAAAATTAGGGTTAGTAAGACTTAAAACTAACTATAATCATTTTTTAAATATTTTAAAAGATCACTCTCCTCACGAAGCAGTGCCACGTGGGAGAGGTGATTCTGCCTGGTATCGTTTTCAGGATGGTATTGGGGCTGTCACGCACTCTGCGCATCAGGGATGCCGCAAAGCCACCTGTCTCATATTCTGCAAACATCCCTGATGCACTGCAGAATCGCGGCAGTCCCAACATCATCCTAAAAATGTTATTATATTGTATACGTAGGGTCTCCAGCGATCGCTTAGTGTAGCTTACCCATAGATTCGTGTAGAAGCTTTGGCAGTATGCTTTAAAAAGCGTTAGTTTTACATCTTCTGTGCACTGGGAAAACCTACGGATCAACATATTACCTCTTACCGCCAGAGCTCTACGCTCTCTTTCAATGTCAGCATTTTCTTTAAGGTCGTCGGTAATATAATGGCCTAGATATTTAAAAGATGCCACTCTATTTATGTTCATGCCGTTATGGGTTATCGCTGGAAATTCTTTTAGATTATTACCGGCGGCCTTAAAGACAATGTATTCACACTTCTTTATATTGTAGCAGAGACCATGGGCAGCAGCGTATTAAGCACAGACTTTCAGCATCTCTTCGGATCTCGCTGTCGGGCCCAGCAGCACCATGTCGTCTGCGTAGCTAATATTGTTTATACAAACACCATCAACACGGCAGCCAACACGCATGCCGCTGAGCCTAACAATGAGGTCATTTACATAGTCTATAGACTAAGAAAAAAATCTACTGTCCGGTCGAGGTCCGCACATCGGCATCCGACGGATTAAACGCAGTGTATTATAATACTTTTTGGGATTTAATGGCGTACACGAATCGGGCGACACGCAAAAGCGCCGTGGTGGCCCCGGCTGAGAAATTTCATGCACAATTACACGAAACCATGCTCTAATTTGCCTGCATACTTCAAATCCTGCCTGGGAGGTACCTCCGCCTTACAGAAGATCGCAGCCAAATAACATAATTTGTTTCAAATAGTGTTGTGTTTCTGCAGTAAGGTTGCCAGAGCTCTTTAGGGGGTCCCCCCCCTAAAGAGGGGGTTCTGGGTCGGCAACGCATGTGTGATGCCTCTGGTATTGCAAGCGCTCATAGGCTACGGTAACCGCTTACCAACAGGTGGGCCGTATGCTTGTATGCCACCTCAATTGTATAAAAAAAAACCGAAATTCGACAACATTCTGCTGCGGTAATGCACATGAAGGCCCCTCCATTTCTACCACTTGATGTCGTTATAGGCGAGTAAGGGAAACAAAGCTAGGGGATGGGCAGCAGCAGCGTCCCCTATCAACAAGAGCTTTATCTTACACTCGCCAACCCGCATGCCCAGCGCGGCGAGTATGGGCAAATTCCCCGAAATGATTATTAATTTCTGGTAACCTATGGGGGGGTGGCTTATGTTCAGCAGTGGACGTCCTACGGCTGAAATGATGATGATGATGGAGTCACACTCTGTGAACAGCAGCAGTCCTGAACCCGGAACGGCATATAAATATTAGTCTAGAGACAGCAGAAGACGGTGTGCGTTACCGCAGCAGAATGTTGTCGAATTTCGGGATTTGAAGTATGCAGGGAATTAGAGCATGGTTTAGTGTAATTGTGCATGAAATTTCAAATTTGTGCGTCCATAGGAAAAAAGTTATTAACGAAAAATACATTCAGCTGCGGTAATGTTTTAAACGTTACCCCAGCAGAATGTCATCGAAATAATGGTCTAAGCAAAAAACAAAATAGATGGTCCGATAGCTTGAATTTGTGCGCTAAAAACAAAGTTTGTGCGTCCAAGAACTTAGGAGATATTCAAGGATTTGCTGACTATGGAGGATACACAAGGATGGGTTTTTCGTTAATAACTTTTTTTCCTGTGGACGCACAAACTGCACAATTACACGAAACCATGCTCTAATTCCCTGCATACTTCAAATCCCGAAATTCGACAACATTCTGCTGCGGTAATTCACACCAGAAGACGTGCCACGCCACGCTCCTGGATTACTGCAGGCGTAGAAGATAGGTACCTACTCCTTACATCTTCTCAGCAGATCGGACGAGTTAGGTAGGTACTTACCTAAGTTTGTGATCGTCAAGATTGGCAAATATCTTTACACATAGACATAATTTACTTAATCTTGGTGTCGTGGTGTAGGTCGTACCTTAGGATCTCAGGCCAGCTGGGGCGACGATCTGCGATAATATGAAGCTGGCAAACACTAGATGAGAAGAGCGAAACCGGATCAATGGCGAGTCTTGCGAGACCTACCTATTAGGGTTTGGTCCCGGGAATTCCCGGTCCCGAAATACCCGGGAATTCCCGTTTTTTTTTGCCAATTTAGGAACCGGGAAATCATAAATCGTTTCCCGGTTCTTTATATATATCGTTTCGGTAAGGTTTAAACTGTCATAGCTTAATATTAACCAACCGCACATACTTTTGCATGTCGCAGGTTCTGATCAAAAGGATAGAATAAAGCTATACCTATCACTGTTGATCTATTTAATAATTTAAGCATGTAAGGTAAGGATATTGTTGATTTTTATGCAAGAAAAACAATGTAAAATTTCATTAAAAAAAACTGCATTTATGTTCGTTTCAAAGTATTTTTCTATATTTTAAAAATTGTCTTTAATAAAAACATTTCAATTGATACTTATTTATTTTTCATTCATTTCCCCTCTTTTTATACCTACTCAATCGAACATAAATGCAGTTTTTTTTATGAAATTTTACATTGTTTTTCTTGCATAAAAATCAACAATATCCTTACCTTACATGCTTAAATTATTAAACAGATCAACAGTGATATAGCTTTATTCTATCCTTTTGATCAGAACCTGCGACATGCAAAAGTATGTGCGGTTGGTTAATATTAAGCTATGACAGTTTAACTTTAAACCTTTCGCCTAGACGTAAAATATTTTTCCCGAAATTTCCCGAAATACCCGGGAATTCCCGGTTCCCTATGTGAAGCTTCCCGGTTCCTTAAAAACTACCCGATTCTGCAATCCCTACTACCTATGTCCAGCAGTGGATTGGTAATAGGTTGATGATGATGATGTACCTAAAACTCAAGTGCCTAATTCCACACTTATTTCTTCTAAGAAATGACAAAAATGCTTGAGATTTAGGTTTGTATCATTTAATCGCCCTAAAAATGTACAATACAGATGCCGACATTCTCGAACAGGATAACAGTCATTCCAAAAATCGTTGATAATACTCACGCATATACGCAATCACTGGCTAATTGATATTATCACCGAAGTTTGATAATGATATTTTAACATGATAGAGTAAGATATCAGTCTACATAAATCAGGAATTGAAATAACGGTAGCTTTCAATGTAATGTTTACGTACAACATTTTATTTGCAGATTTTTTCATTATACTACATAATTAAATAAATTGCATTCCTGATGACGCGCACTAGAAAGTGTAACACTTTTACACATCAGTCCTTGCATCACTATGAGGGTGAGGTTTCCAAACATTCGATTCCCGGCCGTCCACTCCAGATATTATTCACTGAAACCTCATCATGTGGGATGGCAGTAGTAGTGTTCTTAAAATAAATAGCTTAGAAAGCGAACAACAGAAGGAACGCCATCATAAGACAGAAGAGACCCATAGCCTCGGACAGGGCGAATCCCAGGATGGCGTATGAGAACAGCTGCTGCTTGAGGGAGGGGTTCCTGGCATATCCGATGATGAGGGAGCCAAACACCGTTCCAATACCCGCTCCTGAAAAATTAACCAAGTTCAACCAAAAGTTTTTATCAATGACAATCTGGAAGATAAGAGCCATTGGTTGCGGGCTGCACAAGATTGGTTGCTCTGGAAATCAAAGGGGGAAGGCCTATGTCCAGCAGTAGACTGACTGAAATGATGATGATGGTGGTGGTAGGGCCATTTATACGAGATTCAATAGTTTTGGAACAGTGTTACAAATAAAATAAATCATAAATCAAAAGCTCAAACTACTAATTGAACCTCTTAAAACCCAGTACCATTTTATTATTTTTTCAAAAATCGGGAAATAGGCGTGATTTTATGTATGTTTTCAAAAACCTTAAATTTTTAAGCACGGTCAAACTGTTGTAAAGTGTACAGAAAAATTATACCAGGGTCTTAGGAGGTTATGCAACAAAAACCATCTCACCTCAATAGTAATCTTCGGAAGTCAAAACTTGTCAAAAACTTGCACATAAAACATGCAACATACAAAAGCTTTATCTTGTTAATCCACAATATGCAATATACACTGTACATAAAACGTCCATACAAAGATAATAAGTCTAAAAGGCGAACAACATGAGGAACGCAATCATAAGACAGAACAGGCCCATAGCTTCTGATAGTGCGAACCCGAGGATGGCGTATGAGAATATCTGTTGCTTCAGGGAAGGATTGCGTGCATAGCCAATTATTAAGCATCCAAACACCACACCAATACCAATACCTGGAGGACAAGGGTTAGGTGTAAGGGTTAGAACAAAACAGTGAGGGGTTAGAACAAAAATAATATTCTTTAAGAGGAAATGCAGTTATAAGGCTTCTCAATATTTGAAGTCTAAGTGAAGTATTTGAACTTAAGATTCTCACCCACTGTGCAGCAATATTCAAGAAACTGCGCTTAGAAATACACTTCCTCAAATTGTGAACCTTCAACTCATACAAGCAGGTCAACTCCCTTCCAGGGAAAAATCAATAATCTCAGGGTTATGCAACCAACTGGTTTCTGTAAAGTTACAGCTTCTATGCAATTTTATGTTTCTTTGAGATGAAAGTTCACTATGAATTGGTTATAATTTAGATTTCCATGATAAGCATAATCAAATTATTTCAGGTTCCACTTGCATTCCATTTAGGCATTTAGGCAAATGAGGCATTCTGCATGTATATGGACTTTAGTTTTAATGATAAGCACTCACAAAATGATGAAATATTCGAAAGTACATACCGGATCCAGCTACTCCTACTGTCGCTGCACCAGCACCAATAAACTTGGCGGCGGAGTCAATGTCCTTGGTGACAGAGGTGGTCTGGAAGGAACGCACCGCTGATAGCTGGGTGGGGGCCGGTACAAGCTGTGACTGCGTGGGGACTGCTGCGAGTGGTCGCACCAGGGCGGCGTTGTTGAAGATCTGGAATTACATAAAAACCACTATCTTACCATCTGTTCTACTTAAGGTAAAAGCTCCACCCTGAAAATCAATATCATGCATAGTGCAATTGTTCTCTATAGTGCTTAGGCTTGAAGTTGTAATTCAGTTTCGTAACAGAACAGCTGATCAGACAATCGATTTTACAACGATTATGTAATTATGTAACCTGCAAAGTTAAGGTTACTATCCCATTCAGAGGCCCGTTTCCGATTTATCAATAGAAGTTGCGGTTATACTGTTAATCTCTATAGATCCAATTGGGAGTGCGCCGGTAAGTACCAGGAAACCATCAGCTGAAGGCAATGTCAATGTCCTCTGGCACTTGGGAATATTGTTAATCACTTCTTGTAAGTTCACTGAGAATAAAACTAGGATATTAAGATGAAAGATTAAGAGGAATACTTACGGCGGACCTGGCAACAGGGGCGATCAGTCTGGCGGCAGACAGCATTTTGTGTTTAGTGGGTGCGGCGAGCGACAACTGAAATAAACCGAAGGAGCAGATGAGTTAACTGTTCGAAGGACCGGCACAGCACTGAGCCTACGAGAGCGATGATGAGTAACTGTGACTTTCAAGTCTTGACAGTTTGACCGACGAACCGCAGAGGGTTACGTAATTTACGATCCTACGTAACAGAGACCGAGGTCGATAAATCGACACTTTTTCGTTAAACTATCGATCACGGTATCACTGGGCACACGATTTTTATAAGAAAAGAGGCGTACTATTACCACTGGAAGCAATAATCGAGCGGGGACGGAAAATGGCCGATTCGGCGATTGGACCGACCGAATTTCTGTACTTGACTGACAACTTACACCTTCACGAATAAATATTAACACTGTCACACACGATATGCCCGTATACGCCGTTTAGATCACTTTTTATTCGGTAAAGGTTTGAGATTCCAACACTTTTTCACGATTAGTTTTATTCGCAATATTTGCCGCACTTACCAAAGAACACCGACAGGAGGAGACCGGCCTTTGGAATGTTCAATTTCTGAATGATGAAGTGAAACAGAAGTTGAAAGCGGCTACGCTATTGGTCAATATTTGACAAAGTTCCGTACGGTTCGCCCTGATTCGTCAACACTCGATCAATATGCGCGAGTGACATAACTATTAAATACTTATTTTTATTAAAACTGTTGATGTTGATCAAAATGTGTTATATAAATGCTTGTAAAAATAAACATCGAATTAAATAAAGAGCTTTTTGTAGAAAAATATATAACGTAAAGTTTTTGAATTATTGCTATAGAAGTATTGTCTTATTTGGGTGGCCAACATGACTAGTCCAACCAAAAGATGTGCAGCCATTGTCCGAAATGGCCGTCTTCATGTTGAACATCTGTAAATTCAAAGGCTGTGGCATTACATTTCCAAGACTTCCAGACCTCATTGAGCACATCGAAGATGTCCATATCGGTAATTATGAAATGTTATTGTTTTAAACCCCTAGCCATTGTCAATCCACGTAGTGTTATCGTGATCCTCCCCCATTTACGCCTTATCAATATCATTAGGTTGTCATCATTGCGTATTTTTTTGCGTGAAATACAAAAATGTGTGCTGGGATTTTCCTATTTATAATTATTGTTAGTCTTATTTTTATTTACCAAGTAGGTTGCCAAGACGCATAGTTAGGTAAGATTATAATATATTATGACTGCGGCTGCATTAGAATGGTGCACGCGGAATGTAAATACAGGCGCTTGCGCTAAACAGCTGATGATGGTGGTGCCGCCCACCGCACGCACCTTGCTCAGCTGATACTAACCCGTACCAACTTTTCCGTGATTTCGTTTGTAGAAAGCTCAATTATAACTTTGCAGATTTAGACCCAAAAGTGGTTGAACAGAAGGAGGCATCCCAACCGCAGTATATTTCGCTGAGCTACGTGTTGCGGTATATTTCGGAGCACTCGAGGCGCGATGCTCATAGCGGCGATGTTCCGGAGGTCAGGCGGCGGCTTCTATCATTGCCAGAGCCACCGGCAGTTCGCAGTCCCACTGGTAAATAATAAGTACCTACCTAGGTAGATATACATAGATAGCATGACGCTCTCTATCTATATCTACTCTAAAACTGAAGACCCATCCACTAAACATCGTAGGCAGCGATGACGTTACACAAACATAAACACAGTGGTGTGGGATTAGACGATACATCCTACCTAGGTCTAGGTAGGTACCTTACCTACCTGCATAAGATCTAAGCTACCTACTAATTATTCGTGCAGTTCGTCCTACTGTTAATTTATGTATTTAGGCCTAGATAGTTCGTTAGATGGGTACCTAGGTATCTACTTATTTATACGCCACGCACCATCTACGGCATTATGCGGCACATAAAACATAATGGTCGTGTCGCGGGTTTGATCTCCGCGACAGGCGCGGCGGCTACTTCCGTGTTGGGGTTTGATTGGGCACATTTCTCTAAAGTTACAAGCGTGCAGACTTAAAGATACCTACGTGAAACTAAAAATGAAACAATTCACAGGCAGCGAGATGGATGAAGAAGAAACGCTGAGCAACTCTGAAGACAGCAACGACTCTTGGACCACAGTGGACGAATACAACTCCGACTTCATTCTGCGTTATGGCGTCAAGTATGTTCTATTTATTCAGGTCACTTACTCGTCGTGAAACTGGGTTTTTCGTGACCACTCTTACTGTGCACGAAAGGAGCCTCTAAGAGGCGCACTTTAAGAGGATACAAAAATCATAATAAATTGTCGAGTGGGCGGAGTGAAGAAAGTGACAGCGCTATGTACTGTAATTGAATGCGGAAAGAGATAGCAAGCGTTAGAAGGCGCTCGAAAGTAATCGACGTAAGCGACATATAAGAAAATATCGATTATCTCAAAAACTATCAATATTTTTTTAAAGTGTTTTGGATTTATGTACCCAATGCTATTGTCTAACAAAATATTTAAAAGAAAGTTATTTTTGTTAGATAGTCTCAGAGTATTTTCGAAAAAACTGTTGCAGAGGACCCAACTTTAAAAAATAAATCTATCGAGAAAAGTTATACCAATCGCGTTTTTGTCTTGGATTTACGTAAATAAAATGCTCAAGTTATCTTTGTCATAAAAATCAAAACTGTGCGTTTAGCGGTTATTGAGAAAAAACAATTCAAAAATCATAAAATAATTAAACCCTCACCTTAATCCTCGCTACACTGATTCTTTCACCGACGGTCATAGGCCCATTCCAGGGACACCATACCTTAACCTGGTCACTGACCCATACAGGAAGAAAGAATCAGTGACACGACAAGCAAGCAAGCACTGTGACCCAGGTTGCGGTATAGCACTGAATTGGAACTGTAAACACAAATACCTTCATTTTTAAGTAACTAACAAGCAACGAGGTTTTCTGACTGGGCTACACCTATTCCTATGTTCCTATAAACAATGTTGTGCTTTAAACATTCTTCGATAACCGACGCATCAGTTAATAAGAACACAATTCGCGGATTTGCAATCACAGCATAGGTAGGTACCTATCGCGTTGTCACCCATTGTGAGTCACTCACTATCAAGCAACATGCGATTACGGTGACTCATAGGCATGCTGAGTCATGCTATGCTCATCACTGGTTCTGTCTTGGTCATCAGGTTGAGGTATGGTGGCCTTAGTGAAATGATTAAAGTGCGCCTCTTGAAGCCTCCCTTCGTGCACATGTTTTCGAATTTTCATGCCGATTTCTTCTACATGTTTGACCGGTAGTCGAACCTACGAGCTTTGGATCAGAAGGCTACTACCGCCACTCGACCAGTGCTCTGGTACGACCTAGGTATTATCATTATCAGCCTGATCAAGTCCACTACTGAACATAGGGCTCCCCGGAAGAGTGCCATGGCAAACAGTCTTGAGCCTTCCCCGTCCACTGACTTCCTGGAACCTTCACAATGTCGTCGGTCGATCGGGAAGGGGGGCCTTCCAGCACTGCGTCGTCCGGTTCGTTACCTAGGTACTATATAATTTAGGTACCTACCAATTTTATAAGTTTCACTGGATGACGGTGCTCGTACACACGTAGATAACTTTAAAACCTAGGTCACAAGGTCACCGGCGCCGTTACCTAGTTATTATTACTGTTAGTAGGCCTACCTAATAATTTATTTACGAAATGCAATCGTTACCTCCTGCGAAGTTGTTCGTTAGTCGTATCACTAGTTCATTCTTAGTCTCTCTTTAAGTAAATACTGACCAAACGTAGGTACGTAAAGGGTTGTGGTCTGATAGCCCTGAAAAAGGCAGACCATGAACGAAAAAATAGAAGCTGTGTAGAAAAGTCGCCATACACCAGCTACTAAAGCCGTGCTCAAACGGCCTGCGATATACAGGGTGAGTTTTTTTTTCAGGGCTACTTAGGCGATTTTGGTCGGACTATGTGTCTATGACTATGTATATGTCGGTAAATAAATATTGTAGAAATTATAAACTTTTAATTTTGAAGGTGTTCCAACAACTTTAGACACACAGTTATCATACATTTATTTATTTATTAACAAACAAAGAACCCAAAAAAGAAGAAAAAAATCCTACATTTTCTGAAAAACTAAATAAATTTTATATTTTTTCTAATGCTGAATTTATTTTTTAAAAAATCGGTCTCGTAACTCCTAACATTACTTTTCGATTACTCTCACGGTTTCCCATTTCGCCTAAGTGGCCCTGAAAAAAAAACTCACTCTTTATAATCCAAAGTAGGTATTTCTAAATGATTGATGTTTATTTCAAAATGATCCTTATCGCAAGCATCTAAATGTCAAACTCAATATGATCATTTTTAAATAAATTTTAAATGACATATTCACACGCCTTAAGCATGGTACAAGTGTAGTGTAATTAAATTTTATTTTCTCACTCCACTCACACTGACTTCTACCAAAATCTGTCAGGTTCTGTTATTATTTTTAATTTCCGTTCACCACGATTAAGATTACGAGCCGTCGTTTATTATGGTATTTCAGGCTGAACCCCAACGCAGTGTCGGGAGCCCTAGGTCCCGCAGCGCAGGAGAAGCCCTTCGCCTGCCCGGTGCCGGGCTGCAAGAAACGGTACAAGAACGTCAACGGCATCAAGTACCATTCCAAGAACGGGCATAAGAAGGATGGCAAGTGAGTATTACGCATGTGTGCTGGGGTTCTGAGACATAATGACCAATTCTCTAAATGACCAATCACATATTATTATATGCGATATCCAGTTTTGCATGATGACCAATACGCATAATGACGTATGTACGCTAAACGACCGAATACGAATACAATACACTTAACGCCCAATATTACGGCCCCGATATTGCTTCTGATTAGTAAGGCTTTGAGTTTTGTCGATTAGAGTGCGTTTCATCAATGGCGGAAGCTCTAAAATACACTACTACCTACTATCTACAAGGTGATTCATAATATGTATGCTATCCCGAAAGGGGCTTATTCTACACACAATTGGCAATAAAGTTTGTTCTACTTTCCTTTTTTTTTGAAAATTGGATATTGCAAAAACTCTTTGTGAAAATCAGCTGTTATAGGTAGCAATCTTGATTCCGAACTTCTTGTACGTTTAGTCATTAGTTCTAAAGATGATAAAAAACCAAAAACAGCTAATATGAGAAAGTTTGTAAAAAAAATGAAAATATTGATGTTTTTTTCGCTAATATTATTTCTTTTCGTTGATAGAATAACCCCCTTTCGGGATGGTATACATGTTATGAATCACCTTGTAGACTTATTTATTTCTGGGGTTTGTATCAACGAGCAACTGCATTAAGCCGAGTCTAAACGGCTGCGATATGTCATGAAATAATTTGAAAATAATCCGTTCGCCTTTTAAATAAAGTTACTTTTGAGTTTGACTTTTAGTAGCTTGATATCGACTGCTTTATCTCATACCCTCAAATGTCAAACTGAAAGTTGACTTTATACGGGATGCAATATTACTTTTATTTACAGAAATAAACTAAAAACTAATACAAGTTAATATTTACAAAATACACAAGAAACAGTTGAGCTATCTAAAGACCATTACTTAGACTTTATTCAGTACATAAAAGTAATATAATTATTTTTAGAAAATAATTTTATATTACATATCAAGGAAATATCGCATGCCGTTTGAACACGGCCTTAGACAATCGAATTTTATGACCTTGGAGGATTTTAATTTTTAAAATTGCTTGGTTCATCTAGAAAGCACCCTACTTTTGCGGCCGACCGTTACAATAAAAAGTATTATCCTGCCCCCAAGAAGCGCTTGAGTGCCCAGGAATATTTATGGAAGAAATGGGTACTTCATTCTAGTCGCCTGTCAAATAATTCATTATCTAGGTAGAATAAATATCATGCTCCTATGTTGCAGTCGTGTAAATAAATAGGCATTATGATGATTAGTTGACATTAGATTTAGTGAGTGGTCGTTATGAACTCGTAAGACTTACGCCCGAATACTGAAACGTCACTTAAAATAAGTGGTGTTGTTGGGTATGCCTAAGGTTGAGTTTAGTCTGAGGGAAATACTTGTAGGAAAACCACGATACGTGCTCTCTGTTTAAACGTTTATTGCGACTGAACCTGCCTAGCCTCTAACATCTCATTATATAAAAACAACTTACTACATACAACAGGTGTTCTAATTGATTTTTGAGTATAAAACTCTGAACGATAACGGCGCGTCTCAAATAATTGAGACCATCTCAAATAGTTAAGTGACGTTTCAGTATTCGGGCGTTAAATAGGGTGTTTTGGTAACTTTTAAGACCTAATTTAGTTATTTTGGTACCTAGTCGGATTGAAGCCGTGTTCAAACGGCATATGCTTCATAGTTTTACAAAATTGATCTTTATTAGCTACCTCTACTGAATAAAGTCAATTTTGATTTTGACATAGCGTGTGCGATGTATCTCAACGATATCGCAAGCTCCTAACTGTCAATCTCATAATTAACTTTATTTAGAAGGCGTAAGGATCATTTTCCAATAAATTTTAGATGACATAACGTACACCGTTTGGTATCATCTTTGATTTCTGTAGAATAATAGAAATACCAGTTTGTTTATCATTCCATTATTAGCGAGAACAAGTCCTAACAAATTTCAGAGTAAACGCGTTGAGTGACGAAATCGCTTCTCCTTTATATTTTTTGATTGACTAATCTTTGCAGGGTAAAAAAGGCCTACAAATGCAAGTGCGGCAAAAGCTACAAAACCGCCCAAAGCCTTAAGAGCCATTCGGCCGTTCACACTGCCGCGACCCTTGCTACCACCACGCCAACCGAGTCTCCAAGAGTCACCAAGATGCCTGGCCTGGTCGTCACCGCTGCTCCTGCTAGGAACCTCGCCGAAGACAAGGTGGTGAGAATCTATGATACCATCAAGACCAAGGATGGTACAGCCTTCACTATTCCCAAGCATGGTCTATCGCGGGTTAGCGTGGTCAGCGCTGGTCAGATTAGACATGCCAGCATCGCTGGTACTGTTACTTCAGCACCCATCGAGAAAATGAAAGTCGTAGACCGCAATCCGAAGGTCACTGTTCATAATCAGCCGCTTTCATTTGGCCAGGAATAAGTTATCAGGCAGGGGTCTGTTTCACGAACCTTACAACTTTACAAGCGATTACGAGGTTGTCTAGTATTCTTGATTGATAATTTTATAAAAAAACGTGATTCAAGATGGCCGCAGTACTTATGTATGGCGATCTCAAAAGCAATACGAATCGACTTAAAAAATATCGAAACTGGATTACTTATAGCTTTGCTAACAGTCATTTGTGTCAATTCTGTTGCATAGCTTATCTTAAATTAACTTAATTTGACAGCGCTAAAATTATCGCCTTCCTTGTTTTTTAGAGTTTTATGAAAGAACCTATTATTAGAAAAAAATATATGATACGACACGACAACTTCTTAAAGAACATCTTTTTTATAGTTAGCTAAATTAAGTTAAATAACGATAATGCCCAGAATCGACACTAATGTTCTATCACTCGTTTGTAACTTGTATAGTTCAAGAAACATGGCCCAGATCTGTTAGCGTAGCGGCTGTAGGGCCGTCGGCAGAACTACGAATTTAAGTCATTAGTTTTAGTTATGAACACAGTTCCTAAAAAGAAATGTTTAGTTGCGCTAATTTATTTAACGAAAGTATAATAATGCTTTAAGCATGCTTTCTTATTTAATTGCACAAATAATTCCATCGCACCTTCACGTTGGATGTGTTTCTGAGTTAGAAATGTTATTTAGTATTCTTTTAGTTCGAGATTTTATTTAACTTTTAGTTGGAAGTATTTATTTAGTGTTTTTGTATTCTAAAAGACAGCTGAATGGGTTTCAGTGCCCAAAAACAACTGATGATATTTATAAGAAATTAATGATAGGTTTTGGATGGTGTAGCTTTGATGTCGTATAAATATGATATTTGTCTCATTGATAAAGGCTGAATTTATGTGATCAGTCGCCCTACTATAAGTATATATGTAGACCCTTGAGCTCCTCATTTTGTGTAGTCTTCCCTCCACTCCGGTATGATTTTGAATTGTACATGTATGGATGTGTGCGTCAGATTGTCTTATTCTTCTTCTAAATGGGTCTTTATTGTTATCCCATTTTATCATTGTGCCATTATTATTGTCAGTAACGCGTCTGTTGCTTTCTGTACAGAATGAGGATTTAGTAACTTACAATATGATTAGATTTCATAGACTAATGAAAAAATTAAAAAAAAATCGTTAGTTGGTAAGTTAGTATCTTGACCTAGACTAATACTCACACATAAAATTGTGATAAATACAAAAAAAAATGTCATAGGTGAGAAATGGTTGAGTGCGTTTTGAATATTCTGGTGCCTTGATAATTATTTAACAAAAGCACGAATTTCTAATGTATGATTGGATTGATAATATGGTTAGGTCACTCAGTATTCGTAAGTCCGTTTTTATTTAAGTTTCTTCACGCCAAAGAATAGTAGATCAGGTATAGTAGTAGCTAAAATGTTGGTTGGTATGAAAGAAATTCGTGCGACTATCTATTGCGTCTCGATATTCATTCATTAATCACTTCCAAATTTACTTTCCACCAATCCGAATTTTGGATTCTTGAAATTGGACTGCTGTTCAAAATATTTAAAATTTAATCGAGCAAACGAACTGACATAATTTTAACATTTTTTTTCTCATACAAGGTGATTCATAACATGTTTTGTATCTTAAAAGGTGCTTAATCTACATCCAACTGGAAATAAAGTTTGTTCTACGACTTCTCAGTCAGTGCGTTTATTTAATTCGATTTTAAATACATAGACAAGACATAGACGAGCTTTATACCAAAGGTGCTTCTCGAGTCTGAAGTCTGCGTAACTCAGATGAACAAGGAAAAATTTAGGATCTTGAGGCAAAATAGCAAATTGTGATAAGAATGATTGTGTGACCAAATGATTAGAGAAGTTAAACTGGTAGCTGTTGGCCACACAGAATACCTGTGCTCTTTGATTGGCCAACATTATTCGATAGGCTTTGCGTGGGAGGCGTTTATGGTTAAGAACTGATAAGAAATAGGTAATTATAAGCAAATTAATGCAAATTTTTAAAAAAATAGTGTTGCTTTTCGTAATTCCTTCGGGACTGAGGAATATGTTTTCATTGTTATCGTAATTATATTATTTTGTGTAATATTTGTTCAGTTATTCTGGAGTGTCCAAGATATTCGTTTGACAATTATAATGTGTTTTTTATTACTAAGATATAGACCATAGATTAAAAAAAAAGTGTATAAAAACTCACTGCACTAGTGGCTGTCAGCGTTGTGACTTAGGTAGAGTCCTTTTCACGAAAGAAGTCCCGCGGGAGAGACATCTTTCATGAAAATGACTTTATATCCTCATTGGCTGGCAGCAGTAGGTAGTGAATAGGTTGTCACACGCAGCTTTTTATCAAGGGGTCAATTCTACTAAGAAACTTCAATCGACTGCAATCGAAACGCAGCTGTCTGTACGATAGATTTTCATCTATTTTTATGTACGTTGTTTGCTATTGATTAACGATCCAGCAGTTGCAGTTATAAGAAAGCCATTCCTGCTCTTATTCCGCTAAAATTTTGACACGTAGGTACATGAATAATAATTACTATAATAATAGTTACTTAAAATGTTAGCGGTTGCATTTCAACTGCGCATCAACTTTGATTTGGCTTAAGTTAAGATTCAGTTCGCTCATCTGAGTAGTAGAATGTTTTTTTCGGTAATATTCGAACCGCTATCGGAACTAAGCCATAGTCGGAACTGAATGTAACGTTGTAAATTAGTGAATTGGCCCTCAGCGCTTTAAGCTACGTGTGAACGACGTTTAAGAATAAATTAGATATTGAACATAATATCCTCATGGAGTTCTTAGTTTTAAGATTACAAAATTTAAGTATCATTATTATTTTGCCTTTGTACCAACTGTAACCCTATTTCCGTCCTTTGAGTTTTTACATTGCTACAGAGGCATCAAATGTGAAGAAACTACTAAAATATTATCTGTTCAGAACACTTTAGTTAAGAGTATAAAGGCTATGCTTTTGTGATTGACTTAGAAAACGTAACTGACATCTATTTATTTGTTTTATTGTTATGTTTGTGAGAAAATTTATTTGATGTTTGTTTGAAACTGCTTTTTATCTCGCGTTGTATTATCATATCAAATATTAATTTAGTTTATTAAGACTGATTTTTGGAATATCGATTGTCGTTCCTTCTAGTTTTGCATTGAAAACCAACGTTTAAAATTTCAACACAATTCACATTGGAAGTGACACTTTAATTTGGTCGTGTATAAGGTAAACTAATACATACCGGTAGTATATTATCTAAGTACTTACCTACAACGAAATCATTATCTGCAATACTACAGCTGGCTGTTACACGGAAGAGTTTGGCGTGTAGTCAAAAGGCTCCACAATCGATTTCCTTGATGGTACATTAATAATCATACTAAATTTCCTTCTTGAACATTTTAAGGGCGTTGTAAAAAAATATATAAATGTGAAAGTAAAGATGTAAAAGATTTGACTTCTAAAAGAAAACTATTGTACAGATTGAGATGTAAGCGTCAATTAAAGTGACCAATTTTGAAAATTGTTAATATAATGAAGTTCCCGATTTTGTGAGAGCTTTCAAAAGACATTTTGCATGAAACTACCCTCTTATCGATATTATTTTGAAAAAGTTAATTTTATTCATAATTAGTGATGATAATATAAATTAAAAAGAAATGATGTATGAAGGTAAACTTTCTAAGGTAAACTTTCTAAAACTCTGATTCACGATATTGCGATTATTAGACTTGCTCCTTTTATTCTACAAGGGGGTAAAAACTCTACAGTCCCCCAAACAATGGCAATGGAAGTTACTATTTATTGGAACAAGAAACTGGCTTTGATATCTAAAGCACTTGTAAGCTTGTGCTTACAAGTTCTTCTTTAAACTAGCTTACGTAAATACGGGGGGGGGGGGGGGGGGGTATCTTAGGTCATACATAATACACGTTAGTCACAATTAATGTATTAAAAATACCAACACAAGAAGTTAACGTGGATTTGGTAAACCCCCTCTTTTGGGGATTGAGGAGTTTTTACTCCTCGGCAGGCAAACTGGAGAATAACATGTAAGGTCATAGTTATTGTATAAAGAAAGCCAAATAATAAACCAGTTTCGATATGCTAGTGCTTCTGTCGTGTTCAAACTAGCGTAACACGGGTATCTTAAAGGTACCACGATACACTTTTAGTCACCATTTTTATAACAATATCATCACAAGATGTAACGTGGATTTTTTTTTTATTTATATGTGTGATTCGATTACTTATGCCTTTTCACATTGACCCAAAATAACTGAAAACCATTATATCCTATGTACACTCAAGGAATTTATAATGATCCCATTTACATAGCTTGGTTGCGTAGATGACGTTTACTTGAACAATCGCATATTGTAATTTTTTTACTACTATGTTGTGCCCATACATATAATAAAATTATTGTCTACTATTGACCGTGTCAGAAGGATCCACAATCCGTTTCCTTGATGATACGTTTGAGCGTCACGATAATAAACCTTGACACATAGAGAATTAAGGTCAGAATAATAGTCTTCTTTTGTTACGATCAATGTGGGACCGCCTAGACGTGTTCAATAAGCCATCTAGAATTAGTTTCAAAATTATCCTTACATCTACTGAATAAAGTCAATTTTGAGTTTGAATTTTGAGAGCTTGCGATATCTATCATTGAGTGATAACGCATGCCGTCAAATATCCTAAATAGAATTTAAATAGTTAGACGTATGGATCGTTTTGAAATAAATTTTAGATGGAATATCGCAATGTTGTTTCAATTTGATTATGGCACCTAAATAAAGGAACAACAAGTAATTTCATTATTTTATTTATGCTTATGATTCCTATTATACAATTTGGAATTCGTGATATCACAGTAGAGATAATAGATACATTTTCTAATAATTATGAACTATTAGTAAAATTTATAATGATAAGGTGAGCTTTTTCGACATGGTACTTATTGGTAAATACTGGAAAGGAATTTCATTTTTCTTCATCATCATCAGACTGTAGAAGTTCAGTGCTGGACTAAGGCAGCACCGAGAATCTTAGTACATATGCAAAAAAAGCATTCTCACATTAATCCTTTCACTACACTGATTGTTTCACCGACGGCCATATAGGATTTTTTCAGGGCCACTATACCTCAACCTGGTCACTGATCTTAAACAGTTGACTAAGAAAGAAGCAGTGATATGACAAGCAAGCAAGACATTGTACTTTAGGCGTCCAGCCGGCCTCTACCGCATCATGGAGATCAATATATGGCCTCTGACAAATCCAGGACTATCTATATGACTGCTCACTAATCCAGGTCTATCTATATGACGTCTCACTTATCCAGGTCTATCCATATGACGTCTCACTAATCCAGGTATATCCATATGACCTCGGACTAATCCTACTTTCTGGTAGGTAGTTGATCCAGTAGAGCGGATATCTTCGCGTGTTTCGCCGATTCGTTCAAGGGACACTTATTTTGGACAAACTCGAGTGCGCTTTTGTCCTTCTGCTCAAACGCCACCTCCGCGCCTTCTTCGTAGAACCTGGAACAAAACAACAGTTATTACAACCACAATATATTGATATCCATATTTTTCTTTGTGCAGAGTCCGGGGAGTTAAAATCATGCTTATCTGCTTAACAGAGTGCGATGTACCATCCTACTAAGATTATAAATGCGAAAGTTTGTGAGGATGTTTGGATGTTTCTTGTTCAATAACGCCGTAACGGCTCAACCGATTTCGATGAAACTTGGAATAGATAAAGTTCTTTTTCTTTTACATTTTGGACGTATTACTAGTAAGTCGTTTTGCCACTCAAGACATTGCCACCATATAGACGTTTTATTATACCGACGACGTTCTGTGAACTACGTCATTTTCCTTGATAGACCTTCTGATACGGAGCCTATCGAGCGAGCGAAGCCGCGGGCGGAAGCTAGTTCGATAATATATTGCAGGCTGGACCATCGTCGTTCAGTTCGTGGTCACCATTCGAGAACCTTTATTCCCCAACGGTTGTCGGTTCTGCGAGCCATATGGCTTGCCCAATGCCACTTCAAATTGCTAATTCTGAGAGCTATGTTGGTGGCCTTGGTTCTTTTACGTATTTCCTTATTTCGGATTTTATTACTTAGCTCGCTTTAGACATACATCTGCGATTTTGGTTCATAGATTCCTGCAGGCTGGATTTTAGACTCACCCAGCTTTGACGTAGTATTTGACTTTGATATCATCCCTACACCTCGGCAGGTATTTCAACGCCTCCTCTGGTTGCCGGTACTTGAGGCATGCGTCGACGAATGGTTCGTAACCGACGGGTGACTTCTTCAACTTGGAGAATTTGTCCAGTTCAGTCCAGTCGCCTTTTTCAGCTAGAGCTAGTATGCGGAGCCACCAGTATCTGTAATTTGAATAAAATAGGGTAAGAATAATGTTTGTCATGCCTCTGACCACCCTTAGACATCTTCTAGGATATCAGAGACTATCCTACTAATATTATAAATGATAAAGTTTATGAGGATGGCTAGATGTTTGTGGTTCAATCACGCCGTAACGGCTCAACCGATTTCAATGAAACTTAGCCTAGTATAGCGTATTTTATTCAATCATATTGTAAATATAATAAATATGCATGTCCTCGAACCTAAAAGTCGATAATATGTGACACGTGCACGAAAGGAGCCTCTATGAGACTACACTGATTCTTTCACCGATGGTCATAGGCCCGTTTCAGGGCCACCATAACTCAACCTGTTCTCTGACCTTATACAGGTGACCAAGAAAGAATCAGTGACACGACAAGCAAGTAAGCGTAATGCTAGCATGAACTCTTCGTGCTTAGGCACTGGACTGTGGTAAACCTTTAGTGATGCCCAAACCTAAGCTAGGACTTTTTAAACAGAACTGCGTTTTCATGTCATGTAAAATTTATAATCACTTACCCAAATCAATATTACAGAACAAAGGTTTTATGTTTAATAGGGTTTTGAAGAATTGGCTTATAGTTCATAGTTTTTATTAATGAATTATTGACATGCTAATTTTAATTATATTTTATTAATCTGTATGTTTGACTTTTTTTTTATTGACATGTAATTACTATTGAATATTTGTGGCAAATGGCTGAATATGATGAACGATATAAATAAAAACACCTGTACACTACGTACCATGTTCACAGCAAATAAATATTTTATCTTGATCTTTAAAGATATTACCTTCTATCAGGCATTTTATACTCCGCGCGTAGTTTGTCCGCCAACTTCGTCTCTCCCTGTTCCAAGAGTTTCTTCACGGAATCCTGAAGGGAAATTCCAACGAAGCTGACTCCGTACGTCTCTTGCAGGCTGGCTTGCTGCTTGAAGAGCTTACGTGCGTCTTCGCAGATTGATACACCTGGAAAATATTCCTACTAATATTATAAATGCGAAAGTTTGTGAGGATGTTTTTATGTTTGGATGTTTGTGGTTCAATCACGGCCGAACGGATTTGGATGAAATAGGCTACTTTTTATCCCGACTAAATAGGATGTAAGGGGACAGGAATACTCATCAAACCTTTATTGAATAAAACTGTGACACGTTCTACTCGTTCGATGAGTTCACCGGTCTTAGGGTAGTGATTTAATTAATTTTTAATTTATCTATTTTGTAATAATGACATATTTTTGGTTTCCAATTATATAATATTTATTAATTCTATACAACTCTGTATACAATGTATACTGTTTTTTGTTAATGTGACATGTACAAAAAATGTATGTAATAAATGAATACTGAATACTAATACTGAATACAACAAAAAACATTTGCCAATTCACGTCATTGTAAATTTTTTAAGAAAGTATTTGAACCAATTTGATCATTGTTTTACGATAAAATCAACTGCCATTCCATAAAATCTAATAAAAATGAACCAGTAACCGTGGCAATGTAGGTACAACGCGAGAGAAGCCGCGGGCGGAAGTTAGTCACATATATACGGCTAAACAGATCTTTATGAAAGGTGTGGAGATACCAAGCCTAAACGCTGAGAAACAACATAGGCTACCTTTGATCATTAGGCTACCGGAGAAAGAATACAACAAATTAATAAACATCCTGACCTTCGGTATTATTTACGTGTAGTATTATGTAGTCTTTGGTATTATGAAACAGGTTATTGTATATTAATCACCTAGCCGTTTTCGGCTACAGTGACTTGGACTTTGGACTCTTATCAAGTTTAGGGGCCTTGATGTTTCATCAACATGATCATTATGTGATACAATAAACTTGATCAACATCAAGTTTATTGTATCACATACCTGTACCTGGCGCAGCCTCGCCTCCTCGGCGGCGGCCGGCTGTGACTTTTCAGGTTGATGATTGACCTTCACCCTGACCTTGACCCCGACGGGGTCAAGGTCGACCTTTAGTATTATTGTGTCACATACCCAGGTCGTTTTTGGCCTTCCTATAGCACTCCCTGGCAGAGACAAGTGCAGCTTCGGCGGCGGCCGGCTGCCGCGCGTCTGCCGCGTCGCGCACGTGTGCAGCGGCCTGCAGGGGGAAGTCGTCCTCTTGTTCCCGCACTTGCCGCAACGCCTCGCGGTTGTGCATAGCGCAGTATTTTATGTAGAGAGCGTACGCTAGCGGAAAGCCACGAATCGTTAGCTGGAAGGGAAGATACATTTAAATTATTAACTTCTCATGAAGTGAAATGTAAATTTCTTTGGAGAATAAAGTTCTTTAACCACCATTTAGTTATGACCTTTGAAGAAATTACTTCATTTTATTATGTTCTTATTCACGCATTAAATTACTTTCTGGTATTATGTTAACTGTTTGACGACCCCGGTGGCTCAACGGGCGAATGAATGAATGAATGAATGAAAATGCTTTATTGTACACCAATATAAATTAAAAAATACAAAATAAAACAGAAACTAAAACTAAAGACCATAAATGTACAATGGGCGGTCTTATCGCTAAAAAAGCGATTTCTTCGAACCTTTGGATGGAGTGAAGATTTCCGACTTAGACGCAAGGGGTGCGGGTTCGATTCCCGCTGCGGGACAAATGTTTGTATGATCTGCAATTTTTTTTCAGTTCTGGGTGTTGTGTTAAAAGTAAAAAATAATTAAGTCGTAAGAGGCGACTAGAGGAAAAAAGCTAGGGGATGGGCAGCAGCGTCCCCTATTTTCACAAGATGGCTCTAACTGCGCTCGGCTAACCCGCGCGTACTGCGTGGTGAATATTTTTTTATTTTTATTTTATTTATTAGAGAAACCAACGGCGTAACAGAACGTGAGATTAAACGCTATAGCTAGATAGAAAGGCTAATAATAGGTTTCTACTTTTGAGTTTATATAAAAGAAAATGTTAGGAACAAACTACATAAAACTTATGTGAATATGGGCCAATCCCCCCTACATTATAGGAATTTGCTTTGGAAATCTGTGGGGGAGGCCATGTTCAACAGAAGACATCTTAGGGCTGAAATTATGATGACATAGTTAAAGATCCGCAGAGTGACATAGGCTACTTTCGTCCATGCGAGCGAAGCCCCGGGCGAAAGCTTAAGTTTTAGTGAGAAAGGGGGACATAAAAAGCTTAAGATTTACTGAAGGGACACAAAATCTTACCTCAAACTCATGTTTTCCCATTTTCTCCTTCAAATGCAGTAACACAATGTAGACCAAGTCGGTGTCCCCGCTTGCGGTTGCTTTAAGTAAGGCGGTCGGTCCTTCGCCCAGTGACAGAAGTAGGGGAATTTGTAGTTTACTGTGAGTCTCGTACTCTAAAATCTGTTTAAAACAATTACATGGTATTATTATAATAATACAACTTTTGCCTGACTTGTCTGGTATTCTTATGAAGTGTGCCATAGGTTGAACTTAGGTTTAGTTAAATAAAAAGCTTATGACTTTTATCTGACACTCCAGGCGATCAGATCCTTGAAGATGTCTAATGGAGGTAGACAGAGGCATGTCCGAATCTTTGGCACATGCCCACATTTTGCAGTAGTGAGTATTCCATTAGCGTGCTATCAATTTATTCTTAAGTTTGAGAAAAATCTAAGAGTAAGAATGTAAGCCATATGTATACAGAACTTATGAATAACGGCTAATGTTCAACCATTTGCGGAAGTCAGTGGACAGTCTTTGGGCGAAACACAGACGGTCGACAGTCCTATGTCCAGCAGTGGATTTCTTCTCATTATGATGATGTTTTCATGTGAAACGCTGCCCAAAATCAGAGTCATTGACAGTCAAACTTCAACATTCATTGAATTCACATTCAATTTACGCCGTGTTCATACGACGTGCGATATGTCATTAAAATGTATTTCAAAATGATCCTTATCTCTACTGGATAAAGTCAATTTTGAGTTTGATAAGGGGGTTTGCGATATCGTACGCCCTCAAATGTCAAATTCAAAATTGACTTTATTCAGTAAAGATAAGGATCATTTTGAAATACATTCAACCCACCCTAGAACCAACCTTAGAAGAGTGTCTTTTAAAGTACGTGAAAATTCGCATCTTACAAACTGAACTTACTTTAATAGCCAGCGCTTTCCGTCCCTTCTCGGCGGCTTTCATAGCGATAGTCGTGTACGAGATGCCGGGCACATTGCGGAGTTTCTCTCCTATTTCCCGCGCGGCGCTTTCGTTGTCCAAATGGGGCTGGGTCACCTGGAAGATCCATACTAATATTACATATAAATGCGTAATTAACTGTGTTAATTTATTTGGATAAATAGAGACAGTAAAAAAAGTGTTAGTGGACACATTCTTAGTTGTAGTTATTGTAAAAAATAGAGACAGTAAGAAAAGTGTTAGTGGACACATTCTTAGTTGTAGTTATTGTAAAAAATTATGTCAATGTTAAATTACTTATTAGCCTACAGCATGGCTAGATTGTAATATTATTAGAGCACATTACTATGTGTAAACTAATTATAAAAAAAAAAAAAATGGATCGTACTGAAATTTGGCAAGGAGATAGATTATATCCTGGGGACGGACATCATTTGTAGGCATAATCTTTGAAGGGGGGTGAAATAGGGGTTGACAGCTTATATGAGCAATCCATAAGTCCTCAAGTTAGGGATCTGAAAATTCATATTTAGGCTTTTGGTAAGAAATTAAGAACCACGTGTTTCAAAATTTTTGCAAAATCATGCCTAAAGGGGGGCAAAGTAGAGGGTTCAAATTATGAGGTACATGAGCTTTCATATAAATGCGAACGAAGTCGCGGGTAACAGCGAGTAATTGCATAATTATGTGATCACTGGTGTGGTACTAGTGACCACACCTTTCGATACAAAGCTCGAGGGTTTAAATGTGTGCCACAATGAATTTTCAACTTCATTTCTTCTAAAATAGACAGACATTTATTTAATTGCCACCAAAACACACACACATTTTACAATAAACATTAGGTACTTATAATAAAAGAAACAAGAGAAAAGTAATGAAAGTAAAAATGGTGTGATGTGTGCTGCAGCAGCAAAATGGCTTCGGCTCAGCATTATGCCTACTGTTTTGCAAATACACAAGTAACAGTTACAAACGATCTATAGATAGCTCAATTGATCCAGATCACTACAAGTCGAAAGCGTCGCTAAGAAGCGTCACGTCACGTCTTCTCCCTCACCTTGTAGCAAGCCCAGTGTGAGAGCACACGGGTTCGTCCGTCTTTCATCTGTAGGTACTGCGCTATGTGCGTCGCGAGGCAATGCAGCCGCCGCCATATCAGCCGGTCCAGTAGCACGCGCTCGCCTAGGTTGCCCATTCTGTTATATTGCTGAGGGAAATATTGGAACGCAATTTTGCACGTAATTAATAATAATAAAATAGTTTATTGACATAAAAAACGCGCATCGTAAAAAATGAAAACAGTGGAAGAAAGATTGTACAAAGTCATCGAAAGATTGTATAAATTAATAAAAATAAACTAACGTGAATTCAACTAGATTTAAGACGTTTCAAAATCAAACATGAGATCTCAATGAATAAGTGAAATGAATACTGAAATACTGAATACATCATAACAAAAATGAGTCTAATTCTACTATCCTATCCTACTAATAATATAAAAGTGAAAGTTTGTAAGGATGTTTGTTGTTCAATCACGCCATAACGGCTCAACCGATTTTTTTTTTTTATACTACTGAGGTGGCAAACTAGCATACGGCCCACCTGTTGGTAAGCGGTTACCGTAGCCTGTGAGCGCTTGCAATACCAAAGGTATCACGCACGCGTTGCCGACCCCGAACCCTCTCCCCCCCTAAAGAGCTCTGGCAACCTTACTCATCGCAGGAACACAACACTATTTGAAACAAATAAAGTTATTTGGCTGCGATCTTCTGTAAGGCGGAGGCACTTCCCCAGGCGGGCCGCTCCAACTCAGAACGAGAAAATCTCGCTGTGCCCCTCCTCCTCCTAAAACGATTCCTGATTTCGTTGAAACTTGGAATAGATAAAGTTCTTTACCTAGAATAGCATATAGGCAACTTTTATGTAGGTACCACGCGAGAGACACCGCGGGCGGAAGCTAGTATCATTTTAAATGCGAAAGTTTGTGAGGATGTTTGTTGTTCAATCTCGCCTTAACGGCTCAACCAATTTCGTTAAAACTTGGAATAGAAAAATGGAATACCTGAAATAGCATAGAGGCAGTTGTAGAGAGATACATACCCGATGCACGTTCCAGTGGATCCCAGATTCAGTATCACAGAGAAGCTATGGTTGATAGAATGAACTTGACTCTGAAAGCAGTTGCCGATTGGGGCGACGCTAACTTGGTCAAGTTCAATCCTTCAAAAACCCAGGCGTGTCTATTTTCGGCTAAGAGGAGTCAATTCCATCTAACTCCCACTTTCCGAGATGTATCCATACCGATATCTAACCAGCTTGAACTTCTAGGGATCTCACTTACTCCTAAGCTCAACTTTGGCTCTTTCATTGAGTCCAGGGCCAAGACAGCCGCAAAAAAGCCGGGCATACTGTCGAAGGTGAGGCAGTACTTCACACCGGGACAGCTCCTTAATCTGTACCAAGCACAAGTCCGGTCGTGTATGGAGTACTGTTCACACCTTTGGGACGGTTCAGCCAAATACCAGCTTGAGGCCCTCGAAACCATAGAAAGACGAGCCAAAAGACTCATAGGTAATGATGACTTAGTTGAGTCTAAGCTTCTGAGCCTCGATCATCGTCGCCGAGTAGCCAGCCTATCGGTCTTTTATAGATTTACATTTCGGAGAGTGTGCGATTTAACTCTTTGATTTAGTCCCCCCATCCCCATTCCATCATCGGACAACCAGACGCACGGACACGCGACATCCGTTCATGGTTGATATACCACCTTGCCGCACCAAGCGCTTTGCGTCTACCTTTATAATGCGGACAGCCAAAGAGTGGAACTCGTTGCCGGCGTCTGTGTTTCCGAATACCTATAATTTGGGTGTCTTCAAGACCAGAGTGAATAGGTTTCTTCTAGGCAAACGTGCTACACCGTAGACCACATCATTACTTAACATCAGGTGAGATTGTGGTCAAACGTTAGCCTATTTAGTATAAAAAAAAAAAAAAAAAAATGCTATGTAGGTACAACGCGAGCGAAGCCGCGGGAGGTAGCTAGTCATTTATAAAAGGATACTGCACAGAAGTTAGTGGAATCGCCACCTTCGGATCCCTCACAGCGTTGAGTACCCTCAGCCACCTACAAGTCTTCACATACAAATCCGTCAGCTCGGGGTCCATTATAAAGCCCTTGCCAAACTGGGCGGCTCGGATCAGCATCTTCTGCACCTCCGGGCTGAACTCGAAGGCGGCGGCTTCGATGCAGTCCTGCACCGCTGTTGGGAGGTCCGGCTTCACTAGCCGGATGTATTCGTCCGCTCTGTGGCTGCGTTTCTGTTAGACAATAAAACAAATAAATAATCATCATTTCAGCCGTACGACGTTCACTGCTGAACATGGCCTCCCCTGCAGACAGAGCAAATTCCTTATCATGTGGGGGGGTTTTGCCCATACTCACCACGCTGGCCATGCGGGTTGGCGAGCGCAGTTAGAGCTATCGTTTTTAAAATGAGGGACGCTGCTGCCCATCCCCTAGCTTTTTTCCCTTAGTCGCCTCTTACGACATCCGCGGATAGAGATATGGAGGGGCCTATTTTTAGCCGGGGCCACCACGGCCCAAATAAATAATAATAATAAAATAAATATTCCGGACATATCACACACAGTCAACTGATCCCAAACTAGGCATAGCCTTTACTATGGGTACCAGAGACTGATATACATAATAGATATAATATATATTTAACACCCAGACACAGAACAAACACCTGTGTTAGTCAGAAATGTTTGTCCAGTGCGGGAATCGAACCCGCTACCTCTAGCGCCGAAGGCAGAGTTACTACCAACTGAGCTATGAGGCCAGTCAAAAAAACAATAGCGAATCTTTGTGAACAGCCAGGCTATTGTGTAAGCAAAATGGTAACGAAGATCGCAATTATAAGGATGATTTTATCACTTTCAGCGACATCTGAAGTTTTTCAAACATGAAAAGGAAGAAGCTAAGATCTTGAAGTTTACCCCTGTCAAGTTTGGAACGTTTTGAATGTTGCTTAGATTGTTCAAATTATCCTCAAAGTTACGATCTTCATTGCCATTATCTTCACTTACACAATTGCACAACAGGCTATTTTTAGACGGTTTTTTTTTATACAACTAAGGAGGCAGACAAGTATACGGCCCACCTGATGGTAGGCGGTTACCGTAGCGTATGAGCGCTTGCAATACCAGAGGCATCACGCACGCGTTGCCGACCCCGAACCCCCTCCCCCCTAAAGAGCTCTGGCAACCTTACTCACCGCAGGAACACAACACAGCGAGATTTTCTCGTTCTAATTTGGAGCAGCCCGCCTGGTGAGGTACCCCCATCTTACAGAAGATCGCAGCCAAACAGCATTATTTGTTTCAAATAGTGTTGTGTTCCTGCGGTGAGAAAGGTTTCCAGAGCTCTTTAGGGGGGAGGAGGGAGGGGTCGGCAACGCGTGCGTGCAAGCGCTCATAGGCTACGGTAACCGCTTACCAACAGGTGGGGCCGTACGCTTGTTTGCCACCTCATTTCTATATTTAAAAAAAAAACACTATTTGTAACAAAATAAATTACCTGGAACTGTCTAGAAGCCTCCACGAGATAGGAGCCGGCTGAGCTGCTGTTGATCCTGAATATCTTCTCCACCACTACGGGCACCTTCTGCACCAGCTCGTGGGACAGCTCGGAGACGACCCTCACGCAGTCCATCTCCTGGATCAGGTGGAACGGGCCGTCGTACGGGAATGATGTGGACTTGCCCTTAGTGCCGTAGATACACATCATTTCGTCCCAGTGCGCGATTATCGCTTGGGAACCGCACCTGGAAATAATTAGAAATTAATGTAAATATTCCAGACATATCACACATTGTCAACTGATCCCAAACTAGGCATAGCCTGTACTATGGGTACCAGAGACTGATATACATAATAGATATATATTTAACACCCAGACACAGAACAAACATCTGTGTTAGTCACAAATGTTTGTCCAGTGCGGGAATCGAACCCGCTACCTCTAGTGCAGAAGGCAGAATTACTACTAACTGAGCTATGAGGCCAGTCTGTACCAAGGTACCTACCTCCCACTAGTGTAACACTAGGTTCATATTGCAGCAAAGTGAGTACAAGTCTTGGTCACTGGCCAAAGACAGGATGACTAAGAAAGAATCAGTGACACGACAAGAAGAAGAAGAAGAAGTGTTAGAGTAGTGGGAGGTACCCGACTTTTGATCCGAGGTTTGAATCCCGGTCGAAAAAATAAGGGGTTTCGGACGAAAATAAAAAAAAATGTGTCTCGTCTGAATTACCTTTCTATATCCTATTGTCTTTTTCGTGTCTTCTGTATGTTTAACTCAAAATAAACTTATATCATTTATTGTTTATTTTTAATAAGATGGATAGATTGTGTGCGAAAGACGACACGAGTAAGAAAGGAGTGAATACTGATTTGACGGCTGATAGAGGGGAGTGGAAGAGAATAACATGTTGTGCCGACCCCACATGAAGTGGGATAAGGGCAGGGAGATGATGATTTATTTTTAAATAAAACTAGTTGGTTCCCGCGGCTTCGCGCCTGGTACCTAGATAAAAGTAGCCTATACAAGGTGATTCATAACATGTATTCCATCCCGAAAGGGGGTTATTCTATCAACGAAAATAAATAATTTTAGCGAAAAAAAACTTTTTTTTTTTTTTTCAAATCTTCCTCAAAATATCTGTTTTTGGTATTTTTATCATCTTTAGAACTAATAACTAAACGTACAAGAAGTTCGGAATCAAGATTGCTACCGAAAACAGCTGATTCATAGTTTTTCAATGAAAAATGTCAAATTTCCTAGTCTTAGAACAAACTTTATTGCCAATTGGGTGTAGAATAAGCCCTTTTCGGGTTGGCATACATATTATGAATCACCTTGTATGCTATTCCAAGAAAAACTCTACCTATTCCAAGTTTCATAGAAATCAGATGAGCCGTCATCTATACATCGAAACATCCTAAAAACTTACCACATGAGCTCTTTTGGTTGCTTGATGTAACCCGTATCGATTTCAGAGTATTTACTCTTGAATTCAGAGGATCCGATCCACAGGAACCCTGAGTCGGTGAACAGGGCGACATGCTTGCCGTTTTGCGACGCAACTATGGATAGAATTTGCGTGTATGGGTTCCTTATTTCTGGACGCTGAAACACAAGAATACAAACTTATCCCCTATACTAGCTTGCGCGCGCGGCTTCGCCCGCTTGTTAACTAGATAAAAAGTAGCCTATATGCTGTTCTAGGCAAAGAACTCCATCTATTCCAAGTTTCATCGAAATCCTTATTTCTGGAAATCGGTTGAGCCGTTACGGCGTGACTGAATCACAAACAACCTCACAAACTTTCGCATTTATAATATTAGTAGGAAGAACGGCTGGACCGATTGCGATGACATTTTGAATATGTAGAGTTAATTACCCAAATGCTATTCCATTTGGGCTACTTAATATTTAGGTAGGTACCAAGCGAGCGAAACCGCGGGCGCAAGCTAGTTAAAACTAAATATTTATATTATTCATCAATTTTGTATGAATAAAAATAGTATTTTACCATCAGAATGGCTCTATTCTCTCCAAGTTGGCATTTGTAGATCTCCTTGTCTCGGCATACCAAGAAGCCGGAACTGACCGCACACCAACAGGATATTGGTTCATCTGCTCCTGTAATTAGAAATAGGGGAATTTTAATGACTATGAAAAATCATCTGTTTTATGGTCAAATCAGTTCAAACTCGAACTTTTCACTACACGACATCGTCGATTCTTTCATCGACGGTCATATGACCTTTTCAGGGCCACCATACCTCAACCTGGTCACTGACCTAATACCTGTACGACCAAGAAAGAATCAGTGACACGACAAGAAGAAGAAGTTCAAACTCAACTATTCAGCTGTTTGAGGTAGCAATCTTAGTTCAAGTTTATTAAGGTCTAAACTTGGTAAAAATACTAAAAACAGCTGATTTGAACAAGAACGGGATAAAATCGTAATTTTTCATTGAAAAATAAAACCACTATGCAATAATTTGCTTTTTTGTGATCAAATCAGTTCAAATTTAGCTGTTTTAGGTAGCAATCTTAACTTTAAACTGCACATACATTTTAAACTTGGTAAAAAGAGTAAAAACAGCTGATTTGAAAAAGAACAGGGTTTCTTTGCTAATATTGATTCTTTTTGTTCAGAGAATAAGCCCTTTTCGTATAGTATAATAGTTACAAAACATGTAGAGTTGTTACTTACTAGGCAAATCGGGTAATGACCTCACTTTTGGCTCAGAGACATTGCTGAGTAGAAACATTCTGTTTGTAGTTGTGATCACACCGATGCCAACCCCATGTTGGTTTGAGAAAAGCTGGGCTTTGCACACCTGAAATTATATTTTATTATGAAGATAAACAAATAAACTTTACATGTGTACACAAATTGTACAGGTCATTCTTTGTATGCTATACCGAAAGGGGCTAGTTATACACCCAATAGGCAATAACGTTTGTACAACTTTTGGAAATTTGTTCATTTTCATTGAAAACACGATATTAAAAATTAAGATGTTTTGGGGTCAAATCAGTTCAAACTCAAACTCTAGTTTAAGTATCAATCTCAATGTCAAACTTCTTTTATGCTTCTGCCCGAAGCTTCGCTCGCGTGAAACCTACGACGATAAAAAGTAGCCTGTGTGCTATTCCAGACTATAATCTAGATCTGTGCCAAATTTCATCCAGATTTGTTCAGCTGTTCTGGCTTGATTGATTAACAGATATCCATTCATTCATCCATCTATCCATCCAAACTTTTGCATTTATAATATTAGTATGATTGTTTATGCATAATTATTAGTTGTAAAGATTATTAAATGAACAAAAACAGCTGTGATGTCTTCCAAAGCACTTACTTTAGTGTCCCTGACTTCCTGACCCAAACTGAAGGTTCTCTGGTAGGCTCCGAACATGTCATAGATCAGGACGTCTCCACTCTCCTGGATGCAAAGCAGCTGTTCACCATCCGACCATCCCATCTGGACCAGGACTCCGCTGTTCCACTGGATTGTAAGATAGGTTTTTTTTAATATAGATAGCTAAGAGCTTGACTATGTACTATGCTATTATGTTCTGATAGAGGAAAGTGGAAGAAGAAAACATGTTGTGCCGATCTGATAGTGTCGTCTGTATAGATGTCATGAATAGATATTAGATGTGGGATAAGGGGAGGAAGAAGAAGAAGCTAAGTGCTTGACTAAATTTTTTATAGAAATGATTATTGTATGGGGAAATTTCTTAATCAGAATTAGTTACTAGTTCCTTCTTATCATGTTTGAAGCTTTTCAGCTGATGCTGAGATTGATAAAATCATACTCAAAGTTTCGAACATCAATCCCATTTTGCTTACACAATTGGGCTAAGGTTCCAGCATAAATTTAAAATTTTTGGAATTTCCTTAAGTGGTTATTTTCCCAATTTAAAAACAAAGTAACCATTTTAATAAATAAGCAATGCATTACTTCTCATCAATTTACTATCATGATTTTTATGGATGGTGATGCATGAGGTCTCTGTGTGCAGAGTCCATCCGTGAAAGTATCTTTAGTCATTGAATAATAGCTGGATAGCCCAAAAAGCTATTGAACAGACGGCTGTACTTAGAACTTACCAAAATCTTTGCAATAACATTTCCAGCGCAATTGTATATTGTTATCACTGGTTTTGCCGTGGTGGTGATCCTCACAAACTTGTTCCTGTCCCTGACCACAGCAATGGGGCCTCCGTATGCTGCACCACTCACTGTCATGTTCTCCAAACCTTCATCCATGGACCAAATCATGTTGTACAGATCAAATTTCCTAAAAAAAGATACCATGCTGTCTTATTAAAGTGTTAAAACTCATGTGATTGTTATGTATTCAAGTTTATTCTATATTTTTTGTCCTTAAATAACCTCCATACAGGCTACGCCTAGTGAAGCCGTTACAAGTGACAGCTATTACTAGTGTTTAAAACAAGTATTAATACCTGGCAGTTTCCTCATGTTGTATGTGAAATGGTATTGTATTGCATTTGTAAATTTTATACATCATAATTTCAGTAAGAATATCCACTGCTGCTATTGCCTCTGGTCTAGTGTTTGGATATCCGCTCGTATTAGCCGTTTTTGATAGCTGGGTTCAATCAGCTGGGCTGCACAAGCCAAACAACACTTCAACTCACAACACATTTGCTTATAGTTGCAAGACTTATTGCAGAAATACCCATAAAAGAAAAAAGAAAGATATCCACTGCAAAACACGGGCCTCCCACACAGGTTCCCAGAGCGACTTCCGATAGGAATGGATGATGTGGAGGGAAATTGCCCGCTCACCACACTGGGCATTAGGTTGGTGAACGCAGTTAGTTATTGTTGTCAAAATAGGGGACGCTGCTGCCCATCCCCTAGCTCTTTTCCCTTAGCTTTTCTCTTACGATATCCACGGATAGGCGATATTGAGGGGCTTATTCTTCAGGGCCAACACGGTTCAAAATCTACACCCCATTTGTGAAGAATATATTAAGAGCTCTCTAACTGGCGGAGACCACTTACTGAAGGGTAGCTTAGTTTTTTATTACCTGTAATATGAGTCCAGTTGGAACCAATCTGCAGTTAGTAACGCCGACATTTTCCTTTTGTGCGGTGGCTGTAAACAGTTATCTTTGCTGGAATCCAGGAATTTATTGTTGAACTTTTTCTATTTCAGTTTTAACTTTATTTAAAATGCATTTCAAACCACATCGAAAGTCCACACAAAAGTATGATTTTAATAAAGCACTTATGAAGTATTAACAGTAAAATCAAATCACACGCAACAACACAATCCTTTCAAGTAATTCGAACCGATCAATTCCGCTGATTTTGCGCAAAAATCCAACCAAAACATTTAATGTACATAAAATAACTAAACGTCAGACAGACAGATAATAAAAATTCAATCAATCAATCAATCCGGGTCGTCCACAAGAGCTCTCTTGGGAGCTGCAGGTAAGGGCCTCGGGCTTGTTTGGCCCATCGCCCTGGCATCTACTCGCGAGGACCGTTGTCAGCGCGGTCGTACATCCGTCGTGCCAACATCGATACGAACGCTTCGATTGAATGTAACTGCACGTCCCGCGCGATAACATCGTTGCGAACGTAGCGACCGGCTCCAGTGCACATCCGAAGGGCGAGGTTCTGTTGGGCTTGTATTCGTTTCCTGTTCGTGGCAGAGCATAGGGCGTACCACGCCGGGGCAGCATACGTTAGCCGTGTGCGTATATACGTTTTGTAGACTCCAATCTTCGACCGCAGTGGCAGCTTTGATTGGAGGACTGGACGGAGCATTGCTCTGGCGGCACGGGTCTGTTGGAGCACATGTTCCACCTGTTGTACCATGCGTGACGACTATCGATGGTCACTCCTAGATAACGGACAGATGTTTGCCACTCAACCTTTTGACCTTTGATTGTTAGCGGAGGCAGCACGGTGCGCCGGCGGCGTGAGAAAAGTATTGCAGCTGTCTTCTCCACATTTACGACCATACGCCACTTAGCCAGCCACGTTGGCAGGAAGTCTAGAAGCCGCTGCATGCGCTGTGTGGCTCGCTGCGGGAGCTTTGAGGAGGCGAAGTAAGCACTGTCGTCAGCGAACAGCGCGAGCATAGCTTCCCGTGGTTGTCGCTGTTGTTCCAGGGTCGGGATGTCATCGGTAAAGTTGGCATACAGTGCCGGTGAAAGGCAGCTGCCCTGCGGGACACCTGCAGCTATAGGGCGAAGTTGGGAGTCAGCCTGCTCTACTGAGACGTAGAATTTCCGCCCCTCGAGGAATGATGCCACAATCTTCACGATAGCCGGGGGGTACTGGACGCTATGAGCTTGAACAGTAGCCCTTGGTGCCACACGCGATCGAAAGCCTTCTCAATGTCTAGAAAAACTCCGACAGCACTGCGACCGCTGTTCATCTCGTGCGCAAGGTGGTGAAGTACGCGCGTCAACTGTAGCGTAGTTGAGTGTTGACTGCGAAATCCAAACTGGTTAGGTCCAGGTTCGATAAAGTGAGCCAGTCTTCGCAACAGCAGTCGTTCAAATAATTTCGCTACATGAAGGAGGAGTGTTATTGGCCGGTAGCTCGCTGGTTGTCTCCTGTCCTTTCCTGTCTTTGGGAGCACTATATCTTTCCCCGTTATCCAGGCGTCCGGGAAGAGACAAGTTCTCAGCACTCCATTAAAAAGGCGGGTCAGCGTGGTTATACCCCTCCGAGGAAGGTGGAGTAGTGCGCCGTTGAGATTCCGTCGTAACCAGGTGCTTTTCGTCTGGGGAGGTGGAGGACAGCGTTCCGTACCTCTGTTGGAGAGAGGAAGACATTCCCAGCTAGGCTTGTTGATGGGCGCGATAGGAACTCTGCCACTGTCCTGGAAACGGATTCATGGTGGCTAAGGACCTCTTGTGGTGTATCTGGGGCAATTGGATGTGACGTAAACTGTCCCTCTAGATGTGAAGCGAGCAACTCTGCTCTGTCAAGGGCAGCAAAAACTCTTATACCGTTTTTGTCTAGGAGTGGGAAAGTAGGCGGCTCGGCAGAGGTGAGGGCTCGGTTCAAAGCGTGGAGATTAGTATTTCGTTCTGCGGCCCAGTCTATCTTCTCATCCCAGGTCTTGCCTCTCCATGCCTCAACAGCCACCGAAATCTTGTCTTTTAGTCTGTTTAGCTCATTTTTGAGTCTGGGGCATCTCGATCTGGCCCATTGTTGTCGCAAGATCCGTTTCCTGTGTATGTCCTTTTGGATGTTTTCCCGTAGTTCTTGCTTTTTTTTCCTTTAACACTGTCACTAGGGATTGCAGAATCGGGTAGTTTTTAAGGAACCGGGAATACCGGGAAGCTTCACATAGGGAACCGGGATTTCCCGGGTATTTCGGGAAATTTCGGGAAAAATATTTTACGTCTAGGCGAAAGGTTTAAAGTTAAACTGTCATAGCTTAATATTAACCAACCGCACATACTTTTGCATGTCGCAGGTTCTGATCAAAAGGATAGAATAAAGCTATATCACTGTTGATCTGTTTAATAATTTAAGCATGTAAGGTAAGGATATTGTTGATTTTTATGCAAGAAAAACAATGTAAAATTTCATAAAAAAACTGCATTTATGTTCGATTGAGTAGGTATAACAAGAGGGGAAATGAATGAAAAATAAATAAGTATCAATTGAAATATTTATTAAAGACAATTTTTAAAATATAGAAAAATACTTTTAAACGAACATAAATGCAGTTTTTTTAATGAAATTTTACATTGTTTTTCTTGCATAAAAATCAACAATATCCTTCCTTACATGCTTAAATTATTAAACAGATCAACAGTGATATAGCTTTATTCTATCCTTTTGATCAGAACCTGCGTCATGCAAAGTATGTGCGGTTGGTTAATATTAAGCTATGACAGTTTAAACCTTTCGCCTAGACGTAAAATATTTTTCCCGAAATTTCCCGAAAGAACCGGGAAACGATTTATGATTTCCCGGTTCCTAAATTGGCAAAAAAAAACGGGAATTCCCGGGTATTTCGGGACCGGGAATTCCCGGGACCAAACCCTAACTGTCACGCACCGGTACCGTGCGAACACTCTGTGTTCGATGACTTCAAAGTGCCTTCAAAATTGATTTTATCCAGTAGAAGAGGTAAGTAAGGATCATTCTGAAATACATTTTAGACGACATATCACAACCCGTAAGAACACGACTTTAGACTCAGACTGACTAATGATTATTTTCATCCTATGCTGGTCATCATCAGACCCTGGAGTGTGAAAAAGTAAATCTGTTGGCTGGCCCGCGCGTACGAAGACCTTTATATCATGGAGGACACACATTTTATCCGCTTTTCACCAAAAACTAATAATCTAACTAACCTAGGTACCTAATTCCTAATCTCATGAAATATTTACACTTGCATTATTGCAAGGTCGATTATTAATATTGTATCCTCCACTCCACTCCCAGTTAGTTACGCAACGATAGGTAGATTCACAGTCTCGTTCATAGCCTAATAATTGGCCGAGCACACAAAGCGAGGCTCTAAAATAGTTCCACTGGAATTGTCTTGTTTCATTGGCCGTTAATTTATACTGACTTCCATTTCCATTCTTTATTCAAACTACCATGCCTATCTGCTATTCAAATGCAAGCGTGTCAGCAATATTTGCGCGAGCGTGTCAGCGCTATATAATTAACGGAATGACATAAAAATATGTTTAGTATGTCTTAAGTGTCAACTTACGTCACCGCCTAAAAGTGCACGAAAGGAGCCTCTAGGAGGCGCTCCGCGCTTTCACTACACTGATTCTTTCATCGAAAGTCATAGGCCCTTTTCAGGGCCACCAAATGGGCATTTTTGAATTATGATCATGATTGTAAGAGAGGTAGGGCATAGCGAGATTTTCTCGCTCTAAATTGGAGCAGTCCGCCTGGGAGGTACCTCCGCCTTACAGAACCTCAAGCTGGTCACTGACCAACCTAATACAGTGTGACCGAGAAATAATCAGTGACAAGACAAACAAGCACCGCCTAAAAACCGTAATGAAATGCGCGAGTTCTCGCACATGACCGTCTTTATTAGTGTGGTGTCCCAAAAAGGGCGCCTACAAAAACCAGCAGGTAATCTATTCACTTTTCACAGTCGAAAAGTGAAGATTGAGAGCTCACAGACTTTGCAGATTATGGCCTCGTGACGTGACATTCCTCATATTTCGAAAGTGTCCGTACCAGCAAAGACTAGGTATATGTAGGTAAGCACTGGCAAAGAGTGGAACGATCTGCCAGCGTCTGTTTTCCCGGATGAGTACAATCTAGGAGTCTTCAGTCTTCTCTAGATTTAGAGTGAATAAGTTCCTTCTGGTAAAGCGTGCTCATCTTAGGCCACATCTCACTTGCAAAAGTGAGATGGTGGTCAAAAGACTAACCATCAACAATAATAAAAAATAAATAAATATGTATATATAATAGGTACGTTATCCTTTTGGTACCAGTCGCTTTGGTTCGCGGGTGTGAGCTTGGTTGCCGGGAAGACTGATTGATGAGAAAACTTCTTACCTGTGAATGTAAAGAAACTATAAACAGTATAACTTCCCACATCTATCCACATCTTGGGCGAAAAAACCACATCTATCTTAGTTGCCGCTAGTTTTGTGAAGAAATAATGGGTTTTACGATTTTCTTGACACTATTGAAAAACGGGGTTATTCCTGAAGAAACTTAAAATATAATATAACAATATAGGTAGCTACTCACAGTCCAGCATAATAAAATCTGAAGCAAATAGCGAACTATGACATTTCAAAGCGATCCAAGTGATTTTATTGAAATAAGTAAACGTCTTTTGATTTTGACTTAGACTAACGTAATGTTGTAGTGGCCCCAGCTTCCGATCCACAGGTCATAGGTTCGAATCCCGATCGTGCACCAATGGATTTTCGATTCGGATAATTTATCTGCGCTATACTAGTGCTCTCAAACGGTGAAGGAAAACATCGTGAGGAAACCAGCATGTCCTTTCACTACACTGATTCTTTCACTGACCGACGGTCATAGGCCTTTTTCGGACCACCGACCAGTGGTGCAATTGTGTTAGCGTAATGGCAATGAAGATCGTAACTTTAAGGGTAATTTTATCAATCTTAGCCACATTCAAAACGTTCCAAACTTGACAAGGGAAAACATCAAGGCCTTAGCTTCTTCCTTTTCATGTTTGAAGAACTTCAGATGTCGCTAAAATTTATTAAATCATCCTTAAAATTGCGATCTTCATTACCATTTTGCTTACACAATAGCCTGGCAGGTTGAGGTATGGTGGATATGGTATGGTAAAACCAAAAAAGATTCAGTGACACGACAAAGAAGAAGTCTAGAAAAAAGTTTGGGTTGGGAATAAGCCCTGAAAAAATAATAAAAAAGGTGTCAGCGGCACGTGTGGCACCCAATCCATCACGCTAAATAAACATAAAGCAGACGAAGTTTGTAACTAAGTACGAAAACATTTCGCCTCTGATTTACGATCGGCCTATTTGTTACTTAGCTACCTACTTATTGCTCGTCTATCAAGATATAGGTACCTATACCTACGTACCTAGGTACTTAGTTGAACTACATTTTCATTTCAAAGCCTTTATTGCTAAACATACATGGGTATTGTTATATAACTATTCATTTCTATTCTCTACATTGTTTAGCGTGTCTATGACACAAAAGCCTCCTCCAGCTTTTTCCATTATTCCCTATCTCCTGCCAGTCTTGTCCAAAGTGGGCCAGTGATTTGCTTTATGTCATCAGACCATCTTTGGAGCTGTCTGCCTCTTTTTCTTTTTGTGTTGTGTCGGGGGGTCCAGTTTGTTAATGCTATGGTCCATTTTGGTGTATGCTCTCTTGCTAGTTGAACTGCATATATTATATTTACTTAGGTCCCTATTACCTAGGGGATCTTTAGGGCAAGTTACAGCTAGTGATAGTTTTTTAACAGGGAGCTTCTATGGTTCAGGACCTTACCTTTTTTGTATAGTGTCACGAAAAGAGCGCCTGCAAATACCAGTAATATATTCACTTTTCACGGTCGAAAAGAGAAAAGTGAGGACTCACTGACTTTGCGGACTAGGGCCTCCACTGTATCTTCGTGAGTTACTCACTTGTCACCGGTGAGTAGTGAAAAGTGAATAGTGAACCGTTTTTGTATGGTGCCACGTAAAGCACCCCTACAAAAACCGGCAAGCTATTCACTTTTCACCACTCACCGGTGACAAGTGAGTGACTCACGAACACTGCGGACGCAAACCTTTGTAGTCCAAGGAAGGGGCATCCAAAGGCCGGAGCCACAAAGGCAAGTACAGGATGCAATCAGACTACTCCCGAAAACTGAGCAGGGTAGCCACACACAACGCAATCTGCGATGGTTGCTAATTTGTTATACTAAAACGATTCTATCGAGGACTTGCCTACATGTGCCGAAGCAACAACCGGATACTGTAGATACCAAGATGTGGTAGAGTTATGTGATGTTACCAACAATAATATAACAACAAAGGTACAACAAAAGTCGAGTCATGCCATAGAAATGATGTGGGTAACTCAGTAACTTGAAAAGTAACTTGAAAATGTCAAAGCCTGTCTAGCGACCTCACTTGTCTTACTCCCACTCCGAACAACGGTACTCTCTGGCCGCTTGCCTCAGTCGGCGCCGGCGCACGCTCTGAGGTCCCTGCCCTCAATGCGCATGCTCATTGAAGCGTTCGCGCAAAACGAACAACCCCCATAAATCTTACTACATTGGAAACTTCGAAATTTCAAAGTACTAATCATAATAATCTTTCAAAAGTAATGTAAGACTAAAAGACTCTGAAATCCGTACGCGAATTTTGATCCAGCCTTCAACAAGCTCTCAACTCTTCCGGAGTTCAATGTGATTTGTGAAATGGTGCTGATTATGGAGATTTTACGTTTTACAAGGTGATTATTTATCGTGTTTGAGCGTCAAAGTGGAAGTTAGTGAGGAAAGGCTTCCAGTTAGAAAAGTGTGTGGAACAGCGCCAAAGTAGAGGTAAGTTGAAAACCAGCATTTTGAATTTTAAACGAGCACTTTTCTATTTATATAAACTTTTGGTTTTCACAGAAGCTCGTTTTCCGCAACATTTGTTTAAATTTTCAAGAGTTGATAGACGGCTCTGACGGAGCTGTAGGTGTAAGAAAGGTAGGTAGGTACTAGATACTTGAATTTTCTGAATAATTACAGCGAAATTTTAGGTAAGTACCTACGGGCACTTCGAGGAATATTTTGTTGCGAATTTAATGAGAAAGCAATTTAGCTGAAAAAGGCCTTTAGGTAAATTGGTGTTTTGTTTAGGTTCGTTTCACGTTTTGGAATTTGCAGGTGGCGGGTTCTTTGTGTAGTCTGTCTGGGATTTACATACTCGTACCTAGCTGGGTAGGTACCTACTAACTTAGTAGTTTTGTGAAGGCTTTCAGTAAAGGACGACCTACGAATACCTACAATACGATAGCCAGAGGCTTTGAGACCTACAGAACCTTACCTACGTCCTTACCTACGTCATTAATTAGTTAATTACTTATACAAAATAGTAGACACTTTGAAAAGGTTCATCATTTCAGCCTTAGGATATCCACTGCTGAACATGTCCTCCACCACAGATTCAGACCGACTTACTATCATGTGGAGAGAATTTGCCCATACCCACCACCCTGATCACGCGGGTTGGCGAGCGCAGATAGAGCTATTGGGGACGCTCTGCTATCCATCCCCTAGCTTTTTCCCCTTAGCTCCTTACCACATCCACGGGTAGGTAGATATGGAGGGGCCTAGTCTTCAGCCGGGACCAGCACGGCTACTTATATAGGTTTGAAGGCTGAGGTAGAACGAGAAATTACAGCCTCATGAGATTTACCAACGCATGTCTCAAGGGTCGGCAACACGTGCATGATGCCTCTGGTATGGCATGCTTCCAAGGGCTGCGATAACCACTTACCAGCCAATACGTGAGCCAAAATAATATTTGCCACCTTGGTTGTAATAAAAAAAAGATCTTTGCAAGAGCGCCACTTCTGGTCAATTATAAATACTTACTTGGAGTAGAGTAGTCATTGAGCAGGAATGTTTCTGATTGAAAATTTGAAACTTCTGCGGGTGGAGCGGTGTTTAACCGATAAAAATATTTCATCTGCCCAAGATTTTCAGCGACCATCTTCCCGGGGTTAGAATCCCGCTGGTTAGAAAATTATGGTAATCATTTAAAACTGTTGCGGAAAATAAAGTAGAGAAGAATAGAACTAAAGATAGGATCCACCTCAAGCTGCAGAGCTGGAATTTTGGGAAATACCCTGCCTCATAACTTGAACGCTTTCCTCCTTGGTTCTTGGTGGTTTCGCCATTACTATTACGAAACTCATTATTTTATTCGTAGAGCCCATATATCCACCAAAGCGACTCCCTTAGTGGTTAAATGCATATTTATTTAGGAGCTGATCCTACTCTGTGGCTGAATAATAAGGAACGGGGTTATTATTTCAAGTAGGTAAACACAGATAGTTACATATTCTCACGTCCATTTCTTTACGGACATGGAGGACGGACTATTAGGAGGTTATCTGAGGAATGCTGAATTCAAATTGATATAAATTACCGTACATATTTTGCCGTAGAAGTTGGCAACTGATTTGACTTCAAAATAGCTGATTTTTGCAGTCGATCGAACTTTATTGCCAATTGGGTATATTGGTTATATAAGCCTATATCAGGGCGTCTGATCGAAGCGATCGATGACCCGAGAGCTGGCTCTTATTTGGCCCAGCGAATTAGCATTGCCATCCAGCGTGGCAATTCCGCCAGCGTCTTGAGGACGCTTCCGACTGGTAGTGATCTGGATCAGTTGAGCTATAGATCGTTTGTAACGGTCTTTAGATGGCTCAACTGTTTCTTGTGTATTTTGTAAATATTAACTTGTATTAGTTTTAAGTTTATTTCTGTAAATAAAGTTTATTTCGGGATATTATGAATCACCAAGCCAAAGAAACTCTATCGGAACATCTTACAAATAAATGGAACTATTTACGTAGGTTCCAGTGCTTTTCACTGGTGTAAAGATGGTGATAATAAGACAATGTCATGTCCCACGGCGCGCGTGAAAGTAGAGATGTAGCCGATAGCCGTTAATGTTCATAGGAGCGTGTCCACACGCCTACGTGGTCATGAACGCTTGAGTTGACCACTTTTGATAGCATCAGCAAGTCAAAACGTTTCTGAAACTATGTTGGGTAGCATCGATATGGAATCGACGATGGGCTGTGGTGCAATTGTGTAAGTGTATTGGCAATGAATGAAGATCGTAACTTTGAGGGTAATTTTAACAATCTTAGCAACATTCAAAACGTTCCAAACTTGACAGGGGAAAACTTCAAGACCTTAGCTTTTTCCTTTTCATGATTGGAAAACTTCAGATATAGCTAAAATTTATAAAATCATGTTTAAAAATGCGATCTTCATTACCATTTTGCTTACACAAAAGCGTGGCTGGTTGGGTATAGTGACAGCCAGCTGATAAAGGAGTCAATAGCTGTTCTACGGAACTCCTCAGCGAATCACAACACTAATCAGAACAGTAAATCAGTTTAAAAAAAGCCATGTTTGGCCTAATTGGAGGTTCATCTCACTAGGCTCCTCCCTTTTTATTTGTCTAATCGAAAAAATTTAGTGCACTTGCATAGAAAGGTTCCGGTTAAAGCTGCGATGGGCTTGCAACCTGTCACGTATAGAATATGCACTTCTGCAAAAACATGGGCATGTGCTAATTTTTGGACATCCCTCTCTCTCTAGGGATTTTCGGATTTTCGCTAAATTTTCGGACAGCCTCTGACTACCCTCTTAGATATCAATAAGGATCTGACCGCTTGGCGATTTGAGAGGATGGTCCATTCTTGAGGATAAAAGTCGTGATTTTTTTTTATTTCAATCGGTTTGATGTTCCTATTTTGTAATCCAGAAAAATGATTTTCTAAAATCTTGCTTTGAAACTTTGAAAGGTTTGCTTACATAAATAAAGTTAAAGTAAAAATTTGATTAAAAAATCTTCACACTTATTTGAGTTGATCCGAAAGACTCCTTTTATAGAAGTTCAGAGCGCGAAGAAGTAATTACGTTCTTGTTCTTAGAAAACTGATTGATAAAACATTTACCGTAGGTACCTGACACATAAGCGTTGGCTTATCGAGCAAACTTTTTATAGCTTTGATGAATTCATAGATTCAAAATGACAATCTAATGAATTACAATTGTATTGAATTATTTTTAAATGAATTATTTTAATTAGAATGGTTGAGTTATTTGCCTCAGGGATATATTTTAATGCCATTTTAGTGTAGGTAATATTTAGTTATACATTTTTATAATTGGTTAGCATAAGTACCTATAGGTAACCTAAATTTAATCGACATGTACCTTACATTTTTGTTATAAATAAAGAACCATTGAGCCATTGAACCATTAAGCCCTGTGTTACATAAATAGGCTTGAAGCAATGAAAGCGTAGACATTCTTAGTTATATGAATTCGGAGCCGAGATAGTTACCTACGTACATTCTCACTGGTAACGTAAGAACGTCAACAGATTTGTACTTTTTACACTCGCTTTCTTTTTGATCGGGCGGGCGAAGTGATCGAAGATATTCACAACTTGGACGAAGGCAAGATGGCTTTTTATGTTTGTATCTACGTTTGTAGGTATGTTTATTTGTTAGATAGAGCATAACTTTCAAACTGTCAATCCGATCTCCATGGAATTTAGTAGGTCAACAGGTTGTTTGTAACTATCAAGATTTGCTGGTAAGAACATGAGTTAAATCAGCCCAGGAGTTGCTAATAAGATATAGGAGACAGAAAGGGGCTAATCAAAGAACCTAATATAATTCATGAAGTGTCATTTGAAAGAGCTTTGCTCAAACATTCGAAAATGATTTGATTTTTATTCTAGGTAATTTTAGTACAAAAATTACTGTGAGCTCCAATTTGGTATAGTTTGAATGACTTCATAGTTCAGGTAAGAATGGTTATTTTTTAAAACATACCAAAGCTGCGATTTCCAAAGTTTATCTCAACTGTGCCTCACGATCATCGAAGCACCAACTTTTACCGGACGTGAGATCTTAGTTCGGGGAAAACCACTAGTATTTATTAATTTTACTTTTAGATGCCTGTCACTAAAAAGTCTCATCAGTCCGATCATCGGACTACTGATACTAGGCCGATGATACTCTCCCTGGTATTCTAATCGTATAACTAATTGGTTTAATTATCAATTAAAATAAAGAAAATGTTTGTTGCTTCAGGCCAAAAATTAATTATCCGTGAAATCGAAACCTCTACTTTATAGTAAAAAAATATCTACTTTGGGTTCCATTTCACCTTTCATTCTACTCAATGACAACAGCCTGAAATTAATTACGCATGTCATTATATAAATCATCATCATCTCCCTGCCCTTATCCCACTTCATGTGGGGTCGGCACAACATGTTTTTCTCTTCCACTCCCCTCCATCAGCCGTCATGTCAGTATTCATTCCTTTCTTACTCATGTCATTATATAAATATTTTTTTTGAAATATCGCTCCAAGCTGCTCTGAATTCTAGGTTGAGAATACGAGCCTAGGTAGTGTACCTATATGACTGTATTGTACCAATTGTACCTAGACATTCCTAGCTAATGGAAAAAGCAGGTTTAATTGTTTCCTTATGTAAGCAATAATTGGCCAAAGCCGGTTATTTATTGCAATTAATAGGTAATGAGTAAACATACAAGCAGTTACGATCATGTTTTTTGTAGGAAAGTAATTTTAACTTGCTTTCTCTTCATAATTGCACAGATCGGTAAATATTAATCAAACCATCGACAACCATTACTACTTACCATAATTAATACCAAAATAGTACTTAATAACAAGATATTATATAGGTAATTTATTTTATTGTTATAGGTAATATTGTCTATTGAAAGTGGCCTAGAAAAGGAATGATGGATGGACTGTGTGAAAGTGGAAATGGTGAAGAAAAGAGTGAGTGCTGAGATGACGACTGATAGAGCGAAATGGAAGAAGAATACATGTTGTTGTGCCGACCCCAAATGATGTGGGATAAGGGCAGGAAGGTGATGATGATGATGAATATTGTTTATTGTATTATTCTCTATTATAGATAAGAAATAACAGCTATTATTTCTAAGTTAAAAGTTGTGTGTACCTAAATATTTAAGAAGTCGGTTTTTAGTTTTAGTAAAAAATATTGAAACGTGTGAACAGACGTGGAGCATTCCTTCGTTGTTTTGTCTGCGTTCACAAAGAAAGAAAGAATGATAAAGCATGATAAGGATCACTCTTGTTCTAAGCTCTATCTCCATGTTCGTTTGGTATAAACCGGCCTTTACTAAACCTCAATACCAGTGCTACAAAACTGTACAAATCCTACCATTCACCACTTGTCAGTAGGCCTCACAGTTTCCACAGCAATTAGCCGACTCTAACGGTAAGGATGGTCATGCTTGTCGGAATGTCGGTAGATGTAACGAGTATCTAAAATCGCCGGAATTGCTTTAGTCGCTGGTAAAACCGGTGTGAGTAGTGTAAAAAGTTCATCATAATTGTAGTTTTTATACGAGATCTTAACAATAATTCATCCAAACTTAGTATAGACCAGAAGTAATTTACTACAGAGTCATCTTTGCTCATACTTACTTCAACCAAGGTTGTGATAAACGTAATTTTTTGTACTATAGCACTTTTTATGGAACTTTTTTAGTTTGAAATTATCTTTGTTCACAATCCTAACATAATATTATGAATGCGAAAGTAACTCTGTTTGTTTGTTTTTTTTTATCTTTGCACTAAACGGATCCTAATGAAATTTAGCAAGTAGATACATTATATCCTGGCGAAGTAGGTACATAGGATATCTTGTCTCAAAAAATAATCTTGAAGTGGCTGAAATTGGTGTTGAAAATTTGTAAGTAATATCTCATAATTATCTCTTAATTTTTGTATTGAAGTTTTGAGTTTCACATGTTATATACCTAGATTTAGCCTACTTTAGTCATGCATGTTCAATGTACGTACGTACTATTAGCGTAAACGTAGGTATTCTTACTAAGGAGAACTGTACGCGCTTTAGACAAGCCCATATGGGCTTTTTAAGTGTGTATTTAACATGTTTTATACTTCCTTAAATAAATAAATAAATTAAATAAAAAGTATAGTAGTATTGATTTTTCAGAATATCACAAGATGGGTCTCATTTTATTTTGAGTATTGTGCTCAACTTTTATTAATATTTTATTACGAAAATGTAATAATTGCGTTATGTAAAAAGTTTGAATTGTTCAACGTTATGTCATCCACTGTTTTCCTTTCACTACATAATATCACTAGCGGTCGCTTTAGTGATCATTTAAATTGGAAAACGGTGTATTGTCTGGTATACGGGCTTTAACAATGTAATATTAATGGAGGCGGATTCATACAATTACACCATAAGTATAATAAAATACACGTCTTTCATAATATGCATAGTAAGTACAAGCTTCCGCCCACGGCTTCGCTCGCGTGGTACCTAAATAAAAAATGCTATTTTAGGTAAATGACTATCAAGAGCGGATCCAGCCACGGAAAGAACCAGTGATACTAAGAACGAACAAAGCCTCCTATTTAGGTCAACATGGGACTAACTCCGAAATACCCGGAATCCGAAAACTCTTTTACGGATTCTCCGAATTAATTTACCTACTGCGATTTTATTTACATGACTCCGAGATCAAAGTAAATTTCCCGGCGTTCTTGGAAAACTAAATTTTCCTCAGATTATAAATAAATATTCCGGACATTATCACACACGGTCAACTGATCCCAAACTAGGCATAGCCTGTACTATGGGTACCAGAGACTGATATACATAATAGATATATATTTAACACCCAGACACAGAACAAACCTCTGTGTTAGTCACAAATGTTTGTCCAGTGCGGGAATCCGCGACCTGTAGCGCAGAAGGCAGAGTTACTACCAACTGAGCTTTGAGGCCAGTCAATTAGAATTAGATTACAAACTAAACAAGATTTAGTGAAAAGAGTAGGTAGAACAACACAAATAAGGAATAGCTTTAACTACAAACAACTATGACGAAGATATTTTAGGGTTGAGGCGTGGGAGGTACCGGGAGGCGTAAAGTCATTTCCAAAGAACTCTTTTTTCGATTTTATTGAACCATTTTGGGTAAATACCATGCTATTCTAGGTAAAGAACTCTGCCTATTCTAAGTTTCATCGAAATCGGTTGAGCAGTTACGGCGGGATTGAGCTATGAACATCCAAACATCCTCACACACTTTCGCATTTATAATATTAGTAGGATGCTGGTATACCCTATTGTTGACGCATTTTGATGACGTGTACCTTACCTTCCTACTTCCTACTAATATTATAAGTAAATGCGAAAGTTTGTGAGGATGTTTGGATGTTTGTTATTCAAACGCGCCGTAACGACTCAACCAATTTCGTTGTAACTTGGAATATAAAGAGTTTTATACCTAGAATAGCATAAAGGCTACTTTTTATGTATATCAATACAATAAATTAGCTAACTACGTCTTATTACATAAGTTCAAACTGTTGGCTTTTTTTTTAAATTTTACAATAGCGTCTGATTCCCTAAGTTTTTTTAAACAAAAAGTTTCGAGTTATGCTCATTTCACGCGTTACAGTGAGAGTACCGACCGCCAAAAAAGACGAGTGCCACTTTTTCCTCGCTTCAGGATTATTAACGCATGAGCGAGAACGAATATCAGGCGTGATCTGAACAAATTGTGTCAATCTTACGAAAGGCTAAATAACACCTTTTCCATGATTTAGATTTAGTAACACTTTTTATCCGTATAATCCGTAGAAGAACCAAGGTCACCGATATAGTTTTCAGAATTAGCAGGTTGAAGTGGCAGTGGGCCGGCCATATAGCTCGCAGGACCGATAACCGTCCGAGAACAAAGGTTCTCGAGTGGCGACCACGAACCGGATGACGCAGTGTTGGAAGGCCCCCCACTCGATAGACCGACGACATTGTGAAGGTTGTGGGAAGTCGGTGGATGGAGCAGGCTCAAGACCGTTCGTTATGGCACTCTTTGGGGGAGGCCTATGTACAGCAGTGGACTTCATCAGGCTGATGATGATGATGTTGATGAACACTTTATATCTAGAAGCATAAAAAAAATACAAGGTGGTTCACAATTGGGTGGTAATGGTTAATTCTTATGATATCCCAAAAGGGGGTTATTCTACACCAAATAAGCAGCAAAGTTGTTCTACGGTTATTAGAAATTCGACATTGAAAAATCACTATTTAAAATCTGCTGATTTAGGGTCCAATCAGTTCAAATAAAGCTGTATTAGGAAGCAATCTTGATGCTGTTTAAATAGATGATAAAAATACTCGGAAAAAAATTGACGAATTGATAGCATATTTTTTTTGAGTTAAAATTATTTTTTTTCATATGAAGCAGTCAGCGCAATACTATTGGCTCAAACTAACCATGAATTCATACTCGTTAGTGCAAAACCGTGAATTATTCCATATTCATTTGTAAAAGGCTTCTCAAATTGCATGTTGCGCCGAATACAAAAGTGGCAGTGACTTGTGTATCTACCTATTGCATTGCAACACAACGAGATGCCGAACTCAGATGGAGCTCGACCTTGCCTCGTTACTGCTAAAGCACTGGCTACCTAAAAAACTTCGACCGACACATGCAGGTTTTATACAAACGCAGAGCGATATGTCATCTAAAATGTAGGTAGATACTTATTTCTATAGATAAGATTTAAGTTAATAGGCACCGCCGCCGCGTACTGACTGAGTTAGAAGCCACGCGAGGCCGCCCCGGCCGTTTGCCACGATTTAGTGCGAGGAAAAGCCTAGCTATATTTATTTTTAGTAATTTTTTGGACTCAAACACGTTATTGATTTGAGTATCATCGTCATAAAACGTACAACTTTTATGAGGAACTTGAAATACACGCTAGCGGCAACGTTATGGACGTTGCCGCTTTTAGAAAACCACAGCTTAAGCTGGTGAAATATCGTGCATTCTTTTACTAAATGCCTATGTGAATACTTGATTGGCTAAACCATATTGCGGTTGAGGCAAAGCAGAGTGCGAGCGTTTTCACACCTTCACGATATTATCGTATATCGTAGCTCATGGTGCTCCATGCACAAATGAATCTAAAATGCGCTCTCACCTCACATGCGCGATATCGTTTATCGTCTACCATAAACCGTTACAACACGCAAAATGACGATAGATGAGGAAGCTAGCGTACGAAAATTCCTATTGCAGTTGGAATGTCGTTGGTCCAGCACAATATCGTGAGTACTAGGGACAATTACACAAACCAGTTCTGTTATTAATTAGACTATTAGGGCAGTTACAGATAATATAATATACTAATACAGTCCAAATACTGGAATATTGAAATGTTGTTTACTAATTAAGCCACAAATAGTAGATAGTGCAGTCGATGGAGCGGTTAATTGCTTTACATATTAGATGAAAATTGTTGTTTGAAAACCCAATGTTTTCATCCTAATGGACAGATTTTTTTTCAGTAGGTAATTTTATATCCATTGTCTACAAGGCAGTAGGTATACTCTTGGCAATCGCTATCAATAAATCCCACGAACGACATGCGTTAAATATTACCCTATCCTATAGTCTCACGACTTTTATGTCCAAAATGGTAGAGATCCTCTCAGATTTCCTTGATGATGTCTAAGGGGGGTAGTCAGAGGCATGTCCGAACATTTGCACATGCCCACAACTTACAGTAGGTAGGTAGTAATGTATTGTGCACGAAATGAGCCTCTTACAGGGGCACTTTAATCATTCCACTACACTGATTATTTCATTAGGCCCTTTTCAGGGCCACCATACCTCAAGCTGGTCACTGACCTATTACAGGATAACCAAGAAATAATGAGTGAAACGACAAGCAAGCAAGTACAGTATCATTCCATACGTGACAGGTTGCAAGCCGATCGCCGCTTTAAGGAAACCGACAGGTTTTTCACACAATGGATGTTTTCCTTTAACGTTTTATTCACTTGAATTTTTCGAATGGAAAAATATTTCAGCCGTATGATGTCCACTGCTGAATATAGGCCTCCCCCACAGATTTTCAGAGCGGCTTCCTTCCATGTGGGGCCCAGACTCACCACTCTGGGCACGCGGGCAGTGCTTCATAGCACAAGCTAGCTAGAGATATTTCCGAAGGCTTAAAAATTATGTTTGCGGTAAATAAATATCTCAAATGTTCAACATGAGCCACAGAAGCTTTGTCCAAACCGACGCGACCCATTACGATTGCGACGCAAGAATGCAATCGTGCTACGCTTCTGTGTTTTTCAATGAAGGTGTGCATTGCATAACAACGGGACTACAGTTCTAGTCTCGACTGTTTTGTATTATTATTTTGGATATTATGTCGCCCCCATACAGCACAATAAATTTATTCAAACGTATTTAGTCTTACTGTTCCTATGTACCCTACCGGTTCTGTAAAACATTGACGAGTCATAGTTAGATACGCATAACATAGGTAGGTAAACCTACTGATAATATATGATATTATTATATGTAAATGTGTACCACCTATGACAATAAACGAATTCTATTTTATTCTAGTGAATTTGTCAATCTTTCTTGCTTCGTTTGCTCGCGTCGATCTAAACGGAGCTTTAAACGAGAAGTAATTACAGAACTTCGGAGGAAATAGGTAGGTATCTACGTAACTTTATTTTCAAACAAATTGTTTCCTGAATTCTGATACCCTAGTAGATACTTACCTGATACTTGAAACACCCGTTGTTAAACTCCGCAAACCAAATTGTGTAAAACACTTTGAGCAATTAATGCGTGAAATATTTAATTTGTGTGAGGCGCGCCTGCGTGACACTCTGTCTAACTTTGTTTAGGGAGAATTTTGTTTCAGTACATTGTATATTCAAAGAAGGGATCATCATTATCATTTTAGCTGTACGACGTTTACTTCAGAACATGGGCCTCCGCTACAGATTTTCAGAAAAGGGGGTGTTACGGTTGGCAGTGAATGAAAGTGCGCAGGTAGGTAATAATAACAAACTATATTAATCACTTTTACACGTAATAATTCTTTCTACACATGCACTACTACACAAGAAACGTTTTTATTAATAACTGACTGACTTTGAACTGAACTGAAACTTTTATGGTAACTTTTCTGCCTTACGTAAAATCGGCCATGATACTTCTTTCTAGAACTTTTTTCCCTTTCCGTTTCCGGTGTTTCAAGTTTCAATTTTTTTTTTAATTATTGAGTGTTTTTTGACTACTGACTGACATGACGTTTATTGATTGGCGACAGGGGGATTTGCCCATACCACGAGGGGCATGCGGGTTGGCAAGCGCAGATAAAGCTATTGTTTATAGGGAACGCTGCTGCCTATACCTAGCTTTATCCCAAAGTCCGACATCCACGGGTAGAAATGGAAGGGCCTGTTCTTCAACCGGGGCCTCCACGGCCAAGAAGGGATACAATAGGTTCAATCAATGCAGCGGCCCACTAACTGCATCCCCTTATGTAGTTTGGTATCTCTTTGCAGATTTTCCACCCGTCACAAAAAAGGTAGGTTGAAGTATCCAGTGCAAGTAGTGGCTATCAAAGAAAGGATCAAAACAACGTAATAAATCTTCTGAAATGTTAATGTAGGTAACCCAATGATCTACTTATATGTTCACCTATACAAAGGGAATATAAATACTTAGGTCCTCTTCATAAAGGCTGAGTGATAAAATCCGATTAGGTAGGACTAGTAGGACTGCCTCTGTTGCCTTCAATTTTAATTTACTGTTACCCAAGTAGGTAGACCTACCAATTTTTTTAGACAATTAGATCTTCGAAGTTGATTATACAAACGAAACAAAGCTTGCTTTAGTACCAAAGATTCAGCCGTTTCGTGCGATAGCAGTCGAGAGATACAGTCAGCATCAGAATTTAGTGACTTTTTGGAGTTTACAAACTTATAACATTTATGTAGAGGGCCTATATTCAGGACGTGTTGTTGTTCAATAGGCTTGACCGAATTCGATGAAACTTGAAATAGATAGATTTATATACCTTTTTTTTGAAGGGGGGAAAATGCCTTCGCATTTCCTTTCCGCCCCCCATGGCGGAAAGGCTTATGTGGGGGCTCGAACCCACTAAAAACCCAAAAACAAAGCAGTCCTCTGCCTGGATGAGGCGAGATGGGGTCGTGTTAGCATCCACCATCTATAGATTGATTTATATACCTAGAATAGCATAATAAGCTACTTTTTACCAAGTTACCATGCGAGCGAAGCCGCGGGTTTACACACGCTAGTATAAACTAAATCAAGAGGTATTATTTTTTGTTATTTCCAAAAACATATTTTGCAAAGCATGGTGTCAACATAAATTATCCAACACAACGGTATCCGGGTTACTGACCTCGCACCTGAGCATCAGCAGGTGATACCTACTGTAGCAAGTACTTAAATAAGAGTATTTTTCCCGAAATAATTAAATTAACCAGGAGAAAAAGTAACTTAATACATATATAAAAGATTCATTCATAGATAAAAGCAATCACACAACTAATAATAGATGTGTGATTGCTTTTATCTTATGTATATACGATATGACTGCGTTTTTGTAACACAAGTAGGCAGTGTATATCTACACTGCCTGCTTATGTACCAGCCTATAGTTCAATAGTTTTAGGGAGAAAGGAATACTCTCACTCTGAAGTGAGCCTTTTGGCAGCGCCACGTACCTAAGTCAATTTTGGTATTATGCGCCTCAGTTTAGTATCTTATTCTGAATACGGCTTAACTGTACCAAATTATGCAATGTTTTTTGCGCTTGAAAACTTCTCATGAATGTTTTCACTGCATATTCTTCGTATATATTAATACCTATAATGCTTACTAAACCTGCGCGGTTGCTCCAAATAATTTGTTCCCATGACCGTCTGGCAGAACTAAACGCTACGGCTAGTAGCGTTTAGTACTGCTGTGTGTGTGCTAGTGTATATAATTCATTATGATTCATTGTTACTTTTGCATTTAATTTTGAGGTTGACTGTATATAAAGCTTTTAAGGAATTTACGATCTTAGCACAAAGGAGTAAGGAGCAAGACAAAGGTTTGACTCGTTTAATGCAAGGTTAAGGTAAATAAGATTCTATTGTTCAGTCGAAGATATCTTGGTGTTCGCTTTTTATTGAGCGTTGGGAATTACACTTGATTTTCTGTGCATTGTGAAGGGCTTGCCGTGTACCTTGCCAGCAGCGCTGTCATTTAATGGATGGGTGACCGCTAGTTACATCTGCAAAGGCAATGATAGTCGCTTAGCCACGATGCGGGAGGAACAAGGGTTTAGTAGGTACTACTAAGGTATTAAACAATATAAATGTACTGTGCAGCAGTTGTTTAGTTTGCATCCCAACATCCAGGCCTAGTCCTAAGTCCAGCAGTGGTATTCTTCAGGCTCATGATGATGCCTTTATGTACTTACCTTAAATAAACACACCAACCTAGAAGTGAGAAAGCAAGTTTATTAAAATCTGTATAAATGAATACCCGATTCGAATTTTAATGACGCCGAGCCGAGTTCATTACGAGTATTGAGGTCAAAATTTCATTTTTAATGGAGAATAAGAGAGGTTCAAATGAAGCAGACGGGCTTAGCATTCTAATGTTTTACTCCGTCATACCATAATCTCATCTGGAGCAATATAAATCGTGGTCGCCCTCACCCTCCCCTTAACCGGCCCTCCCGCCCTCCAAATAACCTAATGCCGTTTTTACATTCTCCTCATCAAATTAAGAGTCGGCCTTCAAAATATACGAGGCAGCAATCTTACTAAGTATCACTCTTTGGGCCCTTGGCCGGAGAATTTAGTATTATTTTGGTAGAAATCATCTTTTTCTCTTCCACTTTCGTACAAAAGCGTGTGGAACAATAAACTGGAAGTTCTTTGTACGAGACAATAGTTCGGAATCGTTGAATCTCAAGTTCGTTGGTGAGATTCAATTATTCCAAGTCTGACTTTGTCATCAAATTGATATGGGGATCTTGAATTCTGTTTTCTGAGTAATCTTAATGTGTTTTAAGGCTTCTGAATTGCTGCGAATTCCGAATTTTCTCCGAAAATCATTTTGTGAGAAAATGAAGGGAAATGGATGGAAAGCACTTAGCGAACAATTACATAAGTTCGTAGGTATTTAACGACTTTCTAAGCGTCTGAAGTAGGAAAGTACGTAACCAACTATTTGAGAAGAGTTGGTTGGTACTATTATCTGTCTGGTAACCAACCTGTAAATAAGGTATCATTGTCGATAGTGAGTTGACATTTTGATAATTGTTTAGCTCATGTTTTCAATTGTGTTTTACAAAGGTATTGGAGGACCGTTTTATTGGTCTAATTCAGTATTTTACCATGAAAAACATTCACATCAAGTCAGCATCCAGCATCAAGTCCTTTTAACAAACTTCATTAAAGCATTGAAGTCATTATTATTATGAGACCAAAACTGTTGCGATACTACGAAAGATCGGTAGGTATACAAGCGAAAATAGTCCTTGTTGAGCTGTAACTTAAAAATGATATTCAACTTTAGGGAGGTTAAGCAATTTTTTGACAGACCGTACCTAGGTATCAGGAAAATTTCATGTGAAGTTTCGATAAAACGCCTAAAGAGTGTAGTGGTGCCGGGACTGTAGCGGACAGGTATGTATGTACGGCGACCCCAGTTTGCAAAAACTGTATAACCGTTACAAGTTCCGTTTGCTGGTGGATATCTTAGTTAACAGTTCACTGGATACGTAGACGGGTTGTGGAATAAGCACCAGTTTGGACGTCATCGAATAGCTAGCGAGTCTTCTTATCGACCCGCATAGCTACTGTGTAAGCAAAATGGGAATGGCTTTCACAACTTTAAAGGTGATTTTAACGGTCTTAGTACCTACCTTTTGCCTTTGACTGTACTGAAATACAAATTATTATGTAATAAAAAGCGGGCCGAATCAGGAAGGAAAATAACATGATTTTTGCAAATTCGTCAATTCGGACCGATTGGGCCGACTTTTTCGGTACGAGTTGACGAACTACTTCATCTGAAAGGTTTCAAACATTAAGGGAAGAGATCTTAGGAAGATTTATCTTGTACATTTTTAAGCGTTTTTGACATGGCTTAGATTGTGAAAATCATCTTCAAAGTTGCGAACGTCATTTCCATATTTTGCTTACACAATAGCACCCCAGTTGTTCACCTCTGAACAAGTTCGTTTTAAACGCGATTTATCATTAATTTAATCATAACTTAGAATTATAGACACTGCCCGCGGCATCTCAATTCTTTCGTTTAGAAAAATAAGTCTAATATTTTCGCAAAATTATCATCAAATTGCCAGATAATTGGAAGGTTCAATGTGACTTGGGAATTGTGGTTTTAGCTTTTTATTTACCAAATACTACTAGGTTCAAAGTTTATTCCTTTGTGTAGGTATTAACTGTCTTCTTTTTTATGTGGTATTTTTGTTACAATTGCTGTCCAATTAATTTTGTAATGCCTAAAGAAGACATTCTAGAATAGTTTATCTGTTCTTTGCTTGCTTTCTCGCTTATCGTATCACTGATTACTTCTTGGTCATTCTTTATCACCATACCTTAACCTCAACCTCATGACCGTCGGTGAAAGAATCAGTGAATCCTATCGTGCAAACTGCACATGTCACATGTCTTCGATTTAGATTCTAGGACATGCTGGTTTCCTAAAAATGTTTTCCTTCACCGTTTGAGAGCACTAACTGAACTAGTAAAACGTAGATTTTCAGAATGGAAAATCCATTGGTGCACGACTGGGATTCGAACCTATGGTTGGTGGAGATCCTACAGGACGTGTAGAGAGAGAGAGAGTTGTTATTTACAGGAGTATAATATTTACAATAAGTACAAGGTATTTACAAAAGAATAGAAGATTTAGGAAACACGATAAAGCACACGACCAGAGTAGAAGTAAAAGTAAAAGTAGTCTGACAGACCGTCGTCCGACCGAATCAACAATTCGTTCTATTCTTCGTCGCTATGCCAACTGAGAGGTATTTGAATTTGGCGGCGACGGAGTGATAGTGGTGGCGTAGCTCGCCACATATTCCCCCTGGCCAGACCGTGACTACGGTCGATAGAAGTCGGGAAAGTGAACTCTCCTGCCGCTCCGAGTTCTCTTCTCTTCAGAGGCTGTAGTAGTAGTAGGAGGAGCTGCAGGCTTCGGTGTCGGTGGACTTAGTGAGGTAGGATCTGTGGTCGTCTGTGGTTTCAGTAGATGTGCTTCTTTCGACATGTATGCTGGTTTCAACCTGTCGACACTGACGTTGACTATCTTGCCATTGACGTCAAGGGTGAAGAACTTCGGTTGCCTTTCAATAACCTTGTAAGGTCCAGCGTAAGGTGGTTCGAGTGAGCGACGCACGTGATCTCGACGTAGGAATACATGAGATGAGTTGTTCAGATCACGCGGGTAGTAGAAGGGTGACGTAGAGTGCCACGAAGTAGGTCTTGGTGTAAGTTTCTGAATATGCGAACGAAGACGGGCTGCATATTGAGTGACGTCCGCTGTGGTGCAGTCTTCGGATGGAGAAAGAAACTGACCAGGTAAGCGCAAGGGTTCGCCGTACACCAGCTCGGCTGCCGACGTCTTGAGATCGTCCTTCCATGCGCTGCGGATGCCAAGCAAGACAAGTGGAAGGGCTTCGGTCCATGTTGATGAAGTGTGACACATGATTGCTGCCTTCAGCTGTCGGTGGAGACGCTCGACGATGCCGTTCGCAGCAGGATGGTAAGCAGTGGTGCGGAAGTGGCGCGCACCGATGAGAGCAGTGAGAGACTGGAAAAGGTGGCTCTCAAACTGGCGTCCTTGATCGGTAGTCACACGATCTGGGCATCCGAATCGTGCTATCCAACCGGATACAAGGGCAGCAGCGCATGTTTCGGCTGTTATATCCTTCAGTGGAATAGCCTCAGGCCATCGCGTAAATCTATCGATGACGGTGAGACAATACCTGTAATCAGAGGATAAGGGTAACGGACCGATGAGGTCGAGGTGTATGTGAGAGAACCTCGATGAAGGGGTGAGAAATGATGAAAATGGTGATTTGGTGTGTCGAGTGACTTTGCTTGACTGGCATTGTAAGCATTGTCTAGACCACTCTCTACAATCTTTGCGGATCCCTGGCCATACAAATCTTTGTGTAACCAGTCGCACTGTAGCTGAACATCCTGGGTGATGAAGTCCATGAAGCATCTGGAAAGCTTGTTTTCGGAGTTCAGGTGAGATGTAAGGTCGAGGTGGTTTAACAGATGTATCGCAGTAGATTTTTATGTCGCTATCCATAGCTTTAATCTTTCTGAGTTTAAGGGCGGAGCCGTGGAGTATCAGATCTTGCAGTTCTGAGTCTGAATTCTGAAATCGTGCAAGAGCTGTGTAGTCGATTGTAGAAATCTCCTCCACTCGAGAAAAGGCGTCAGCGACCACGTTGTCCTTCCCAGGTATGTAGCGTATATCGGTTGTAAATTGAGCAATGAAGTCTAAGTGTCGATATTGTCTTGGGGAACATTTCTCTTTATTCGTAGAGAACGCGTAAGTAAGCGGCTTGTGGTCGGTAAATATTGTGAAGTTACGGGCTTCCACCATGTGTCTGAAGTATTTGATAGCTTCATAGATTGCTAAAAGTTCTCTATCATAAGGGCTATATTTCTTCTGAGCGCTGTTTAATTTGTGAGAGAAGAAAGCAAGGGGTTGCCAGTCTGCATCTTTGCGTTGCTGGAGAACAGCACCGATTGCTATATCAGAAGGTCTGTTACTATGGATAGTTCTGCTTCCACATCTGGGTGAACGAGTAGGGTAGCTTCAGAGAGGGATGTTATGCAGTCTTCAAATGCTCTAATTAGATCTGGCGTCATCTCTATTGGATGAGAACCTTTGACTTTTGGGCCAGATAGTAAGGAGTTCAATGGCGCTTGAAGGTGAGCTGCGTTCGGTATGAATCGACGGTAGAAATGCAATACTCCAAGGAAACGTCTCAGCTCTTTCACAGTCTTGGGAGTGGTATATTCTTTGACAGCTTGAACTTTGGAATCGAGCGGGCGGGTTCCTTTGGCAGAAACTTGATAACCTAAGAAGGTAACCTGAGATTGTCCAAGCACGCACTTCGAGGTATTTACTAGTATTCCGTACTGTTTTAAACGCTCGAATAATAGACGCAGATGTTTCTTGTGCTCTTCCAGTGATGATGAAAATACCAAAATGTCGTCAATATATCCGTAGCAAAAATCCATGCCAAAGAGTACCTCATCGATGAACCTCTGGAAGGTCTGGGCAGCATTGCGAAGCCCGAAGCTCATGAAAGGAAAGTCAAAAAGCCCGAAAGGTGTAGTAATTGCACTTTTTGGTATGTCGTCGGGATTCATGCTGATCTGGTTGTAGGCTTTCACGAGGTCTATTGTCGAAAATATGCAACATCCGGACAGTTGGTAAGCAAAATCTTGTATATGACGGATGGGATACCTGTCGGGAATAGTCCTGGCGTTGAGAGCGCGATAATCACCGCAGGGTCTCCAGCTGTCGTCCTTCTTTTTCACCATGTGAAGTGCAGACGACCAAGGACTTTCCGATCGTTTGGCTGTGCCGTTTGCTTGCATTTCGTCGAAAACTTTCTTTGCAGCGTTGAAACGAGCTGGGTCGAGACGTCTTGGCTTACAAGAAACTGGAGGGCCTGGTGTGGTTCTGATGAAATGAAGAGTGTTATGTTTAGGAGTGGATCTCACACCAGCCGGTCGCGTGATTTCAGGATATTCGCATAAAATTTTGTGAAATTCAGACTCGCCTGTTATTGTTTTTACGGATAAACAATCGCTATATGAATTGCAGTGAATGGCTTTTACAGAGAGTGAAGTGACGTTGTCAATCAAGCGTTGATGTTTACAGTCGACGAGCAAACCATAAAAACTCAAAAAGTCTACGCCGATTATAGGTTTACTAACGTCAGCGATTGTAAAACTCCATCGAAAATCTCGTCGAAGGCCTAGGTTGAGCTGCAGGTTGATAGGTCCGTAAGTATGAATCACTGTGTTGTTTGCAGCTAGTAGGTCAAACTTCGATTTAGGGCAGGACGTCTTGATAACTGATCGCGGGAAAACACACAAGTCAGAACCAGTGTCCACTAGGAACTGCATTTTCGACGCGTAGTCGGTTACAAATAGACGGCCTGATCATGAAGAAGGGCAGTCGTTGGCCGCTACATGCGACCGCCCTGAGAGTTTTCCGCCTTGAAAGTACAGGGCTGCTTGCATTTTATCGCCTCTGATCCGTAGGTGAAGTGGTAGAAACAGTGTGGATGATCCGGAGGTGGTTGTTTCGGTCGTGAGCGCGAGCGAAATCGGTAGTTTCTTCCTCTTGGTGTTCGTGAGCGTGAACTAGACCGTGCTCCTTTAGCTACCTGTTCCGTGAGCATAGCTACCTGCTTCGTTAGTTCTCGGACTTGGGTTAGCAAACCATCTTCTTCTTCTTGCAAAAAAAATGGTACCTTGACCGCATCTCGCAGTTCTTCCGACCCGCCGAACTCGGAGCTCCAGAACTCGGCGTCCTGAAAATCTTCACCAGCCTTCGACATGATCACGTCGGGGTCACCAGTTATGGTTGGTGGAGATCCTACAGGACGTGTAGAGAGAGAGAGAGAGTTGTTATTTACAGGAGTATAATATTTACAATAAGTACAAGGTATTTACAAAAGAATAGAAGATTTAGGAAACACGATAAAGCACACGACCAGAGTAGAAGTAAAAGTAAAAGTAGTCTGACAGACCGTCGTCCGACCGAATCAACAATTCGTTCTATTCTTCGTCGCTATGCCAACTGAGAGGTATTTGAATTTGGCGGCGACGGAGTGATAGTGGTGGCGTAGCTCGCCACAAACCCACTACTTGTAGATCGGAAGGAGGAGCCACTACCATCACTCCACCAGTGCTCTACTTTAAACTGAACTTTTTAACTGAACGGTTCTAGCTGATTAAAAACTAAAGTAGGTAATCCAAAAGAACCCTTGACTGGTCTCGGCGCAAAAAGCTGACTCGAAACCCTCTGCTCGGGGCTCCCCGGAAACACTCCAATCTAATTGAGAATTTTGCACACAAGTAGGTACGTTTTAAAGTTGAGGAAAACTAATACGGGAAATACCTTACTCCGAGTCTTAATGGAAAAGACAAAACTCATTGAGACTTGAAAATTATCCAGCAACTAAGATCGTTTTCCACCGCAGGCTCTATCCTATTCAGAATCCCGGTAGGTTTAATTTGCGGATTATATTTTAATTCGTAATCGAGGATCCGATATGATTACAAATCGCTTAATCAAAGATTTTTCGGAGCTTTTCGGTTCGATATTGAAAATGTTTTTAGCTTGATTGCTAAAATGTTCGTCGAGATATCAGTTACAGTAATAATAGAATTTGTCAACTATTAAGATATTGCTTTCAAATTGTAATATTCCGATCTAAACGTGAAATTCGCTACGACGTTATTCAATACAGGTATTTTTTGACTGGCCTCATAGCTCAGTTGGTAGTAACTCTGCCTTCTGCGCTAGAGGTCGCGGGTTCAATTCCCGCACTGGACAAACATTTGTGACTATCACAGATGTTTGTTCTTTGTCTGGGTGTTAAATATATATCTATTATGTATATCAGTCTCTGGTACCCATAGTACAGGCTATGCCTAGTTTGGGATCAGTTGACCGTGTGTGATATGTCCGGAATATTTATTTATTTATTTCGAGATAGTCTGAAGACATCGTTATGAAACCTAAATCGGCGAAGGTTCGAATGCTAATTACCTACTACAAAATGTAGACATGTGCTAAATGTAATATTTGAACGTCCTCTTATTGGCTTGACCCTCCACAAACATTGTTAAACTTCAAAAACTATTTAGTAACCTATTTAGTACCTACTTTAAATATTATGTTTATTGATGTTCGTCACGTCGCCTAGGCCCCGTCTGAAAACCAGCGCCGCACCGTACATATTATGTTTGGTGCAGTTTTATGCTGAGACGGGACCCATTTGCCCCACACAACGCATACCTACTCAGCCTACCTACCGCCTCACCTACCTACATGTTTTTGTTTTCTTATTGTGTTTTTGTATTTTGTGTTTAAGTATTTTTTTCTTTGTACCTACCTACCTATCTACTTACTGCGTTATGGGTCAAAACGACAGAATAGACGACTTTGACGACGCTTGGGCGACGCAGTGTTGGAAGGCCCCCCACCCGATGAACCGACGACATTGTGAAGGTTGCGGGAAGTCGGTGGATGGATAAGGCTCAAGACCGTTCGTCATGGAACTGTTTGGGGGAGGTCTATGTCCAGCTGTGAACTTCTACAGGCTGATGATGATGATGATGATGAGACGACTTTTGTCCCGGGTCTGAGTGTTGTGGTAGGTACTCCTAATTTCTGATACCCACGACACAGGAAATCTAAATGTGCGTTCAGGCAGGACTATTGCCATTGTTGCGTATTTATTAAAAAGCTTTTCTATAAATATGTTTTCCAAATCTATGCAGGTGCATAGTTTAAAATATGCTTTTAATTCCGTATTTAATTAAACAATGCGCAAATGCATAATTATATTTACAGAAAAGCAGCTGGTATGTACTATGTAGGTAATATTATAGCCAAGCTAGTAACAATTTAGTTCAGCCACAGACAGATTGCCAACAGCCTTCAACAGTACAGCCATTGCTCGTAAGTAGGCAAGACATTTGCGGCGAACCAACACGTAGAGTGTCGACAGCAAAAAGTAGAAAAGATTATGCACAATGATGTTGGCCGAGTAAACAGGCTTTGGGTACGCGGCCCTCAATCTTTGCCGAGCAAACACCGCGCCCTAACAGCGTTTTGACACGTTCACGATATTATCGTGACGGTAAAACTCCGAACGACTATTTGGTCTAGATAAAATCCTCATGCTTTGTTTTCCACGCTAAAGTCATACGGACAGCGGAATTTAGTCTACCAACTTTGCAGCAGTCATGTCCTCTGCCATCTCACAAGCTAATGCCATTTCCATACAATACGATCTTTCAAAATTTATTTTGTCTAGGTTCTGTGTACTATATTGTCGGACCGACATCTAAGTTCATTGCTAGTAGATTGTAAATCGAGCTGGTGGCGATATCAGCTTAGAGTGCAGCCTCTAACACAAGAGAAGAGGCGCAAGGAGAGCGCGTGGTGGGAGTTAATTAGGGGCATCATATATTATGCTCATGCATGTTAGTAGAAGGTCCTACATTATGGCACACATTCAAGATTAAAGGCACGACAGCGAACGCAGAAAACGGTATGTCGTCCGCCATAAAACGGACACGTTTAGTGTGCAGTTCATACCTTCGCTCCACCATGAGCTGTCGTGTCGTCAGTCGTGACGATATCGTGAAGTTGTGAAAACGCTCAGCCAACTTGCGAATGCTAGAGTTTTTTTCGATAAATGTCGGGTCGTTTAAGAGCGAATGCTTTTAGTTTACAGCTTCAGCTTTTCAACTCGTGAAATGTTGTTTTATCGAACTGTAAGCCGAACTAAAACCCGTTTGTAACTCATGCACCCGGCTCGTATCTTTAATCGCCGTGAGTGGACTTTTGCTGGGAAATTTCAAAATAGAACCCGGGAATTTAATTTGACAGCATTTTCTATGAAATTAATGTCAGGCCGCTGTCAGTTTGAGTGGACTGAAAATATATTTAGAACTAGCTGTTACCTGCGACTTCGTCAGCATTTATATGAAAGCTAGTAGCATCATAATTTTCAACCCACTACTTTTCTCCCTTTAGGGATGTTTTTGCTGAAAATTGCTAAATGCAAACACGTATTTCTTTATTTCTTACCAAAAGCCTACATATGAATTTTCAGTTCCCCTACTTGAGGAATTATGGAATTCCCATTCAAACTTTCAACCACTATGTCACCCCCTTAAAAAATATTTTTTGAGACAAAAGATAGCATCCTTCCCCAGGATATAATCAATCTCCTTGCCAAATTTCATTACGATCCGTTCAGCCGTTTGGTCGTGGAAAGGTAGCAAACAAACAAACATACAAGCAGAAATACTTTCGCATTTATAATATAAGTAAAATTATTATGGATATGGACACCAGGGCCAGGCGATTTACGGGATATAGGTTCTTCTGCAGCCCTATATTGAGCTATTGCACGTGTGACACTCATCATTTTCATGAACAGAGACTCTTCCTTTCACCCCACTGTTTCTTTCACAATGTGCAACAAGGCCCAAGGTAGTACTTACTTCGTTTTTAGGGTTTATTGAAGTCTTGTAAAATAGTTAGGCGTGACAGTTTTCGCTTTAAACTCAGGCAAAACATTTATGAAGATAAATTGGCGTTGGATTCCAGTCTGGTCTGCGGCGTAATTGAACTTGAATTGAACGTCTCTATGTAACTAGCTTTATCCAAAGGCATTTTTCAAATTAAATACACTCGTTTAAGCGAATCTTCAAAGTGATTAAGCTCTGAGCCCTTTTCATTAAGATCTTGGAGAATTGAAAGGTCCTTTAGTGTCGAACTCCATAAAAATCTTATCTTAAATATAATGTGCATAATGATGCTATCATCATCATTATCATCAGCAAGTAGAAGTCCACTGTTGGATATAGGCCTCCCCCAAACAGTGCCATGACGAAAGGTCTTGAGCCTTCTCCATCCACTTACCGCAACTTTCACAATGTCGTCGGTCCATCGGATGGGGGATCCATCATCCATCCATCCATCCATCCATCCTTCCAAGACTGCGTCGCCCGGTTCGTGGTTGCCATTCGAAAACCTTTATACTCCCTAACGGTCGTCGGTTCTACGAGCTATATGGCCTGCCCACTGCCACTTCAACTTTATAATTTCCATAGTTATGTACCTATTTTATTTATTTTTGAATGTATAAATCTCATTTAGTCCCTAAGTCGGGCACTGAAAATTGCGACACAGTCTATACTTCTGCAATTTCCAGTATTTTAAATTGTATCCATGTATTTACGTTCAAATAAAATAAATAATTGCAATGTCGGTGACCTTGGTTCTTCTTCGGATTTCCTCATTTCGGATCTTATCACGTACTGAAACTCCGAGCGTATCTCGGAGCTGTAATATGATGCTATTTACTACATTTAGTATATTTGGATGTTTGTGGTCCAATCACGCTATAACGGCTGATTTGTTTTTTTTCTGCAGGTAGGTCTGCATTTATGTACAAGTACATACACATCGTGATGTATTGACGGAATTTGGTATCACGGCATGCATTTTTCAACTCGCTTGGGTGAGCAGTATCGATTGATCAGGCTGAGTGATGCGAATACGGTATCTCGATTGTCGATACCGTGCATATGCGCGTGAAAATTGTGGCAAGGTTTTCACAAAGGCACTTAAAAGAGAAGCTTTTTTGCTGCACGAAGCATATGTAATCTTTTCACCACAACGGTTCTTTTACCGACGGTCATAGGCACTTTTCATGGGCCTATGTTACGGCGCAAATATTAATAAATTATAGGCCTAAATTTTAGTGTGCATTATTATTGAATTCGTATAGGTATTATTGATGATGACGATGATGCTGTCATTATAAGTTGGGAAATTGATGAGTAACTACAGACAAGGGTTTCATCAAGTCGTACCGAATAGCCCGAGTTGTCGGGCCAAGATGATGAACGAAGGTTGCTTGGAAGAGATCGCTCTTAGCGATAAGGCCGCCCACTGTAACGCTTATTTGTAATTGATCTTAATTTTTTGTTTTTTTTCTTGGTGTACAATAAAGATATAATCTATCTAACGATTAGTATTTTGTCACACACACCCTTTGTTATGGCTGCGTTGTATTATTATTTTCATGAAATATTTTTAACAAGAACATCAATTGGGTTGTAGCGTGTACCCTCTTCTTGGAATTGAACCTTTTGTACGAATGAAGGTACTTTCTTTATTATAATATCATAACATAAAGGCTAATGGCTCAACAGAGCTACATTCCAAAAGCATCAACATGAGAGATGTATATAACAAGTAAGATATAGAACTGTAGGTTCATACTTTCAGTTTAGGGTTCATACAATACGCTGAGACAGGTTTGACTAAGATCAGGGTGACTAAGAAAGAACAAGTGATATCAAATCAAACGAAATATGTTTTTAAAGTTCATTTTGACACAATTTGCCTCTTAATGACGTCAAATGAATCCGTGTCAGCACTATTTTATGTTTCCTTCACCGTTTGAGAGCACTAGAACTTATAGTGGATCAGTAGGCGGGGGGGGGCACCACCACCGCTCTACCAGTGCTCACCTAACATGATGACGAATCTCTGTCAACGGAGCAGAGTTAATAAGCACTACTCATTTTAAAGGTGTTGGAAGGCCCCCCACCCGATGGACCGATGACATTGTAAAGGTTGCGGGAAGTCGGTGGATGGAAAGGGCTCAGGACCGTTCGTCGTGGAACTCTTTGGGGGAGGCCTATGTCCAGCAGTGGACTTCTATAGGTTGTTGATGATGACTCATTTTAAAACACATCCTATGCATTTTTATTACTTCGAAGCAGCAACAATTTAAGAAATAGGGGAGGTTATTGCTTGCTTTACGGGTATTTTCCCAAGGCGTGGTGTTTACAAGCAATCCTCTAAAAGTAACTGCGCTGTGGAAATCTTATTGCACACAAATTTGCGAAGGAGAGTACGTTTATGGACCGAGAGATTCTGCCTGTCACTTTGAGGAAGCATGTCACAGAAGGGAAACTATCAGTCATCTCAGAATCAATAAGTACTTGATGAAGAACGTTAGACGGGACTTAATAATTAAGCCGATCGATTATGCTCTAGTGTCTACTTTGTTTATGGTTAGCGCTAGGCTATGGTGGTAGACGCTAGACTTTAAACTACTCTGATCCCATCATTTTTCTTACGACAATCCTACTAATATTATAAATGCGAAAGTTTGTGAAAACGTTTGGATCTTTGTATGTTTGGATGTATGTTGTTCATACACGCCGTAATGGCTCAACCGATTTCGTTGAAACTTGGAATAGATAAAGTTTTTTACCTAGAATAGCATATAGGCTACTTTTTATGTACGCGAGTGAAGCCGCGGGCGGAAGCTAGTGGTAAATAAAATAACAAAACAGAGTACTATATAAAACAGAGTTGGCATGTAGGTAGACAACGCACAGCAAATATTATTTATTGATTATGCTAATATTTGATATTTGTAATAGTGTGGTAAGCGTCGTGAATTATTTGTGATGATCAACTTACAAAGCAGGTTTATATAACTCGCAGCCATCTCTCTATCAGTCATGTGCCAGACCAACAGCCGGGAATTATACGGTCATCATACGGGCGTTCACACTTGCGGCAGACAGGACGATTTATCAGAAGGCAGAACATTATCTGCATCCATTTTTAAGAAGAAATGTCCCTTTGGAGTGTCCATAAAGCTTTTTATGTTACTAGCTGTACCCGCGCGGTTTCACTCGCCTGAGGTTGAAGGGAGTATTTTCGAATAGAAAAACTCATTGCACTAACGGGCGGACGGATGAACACAAATGAGGATCGAAAATTGGGGAACGTCCCACTAGGCTAACACGGCTTTAGATAGATAGATAGAAAATTCTTTATTGCACATAATAATAGTACAAAGACGAACTTAATGCTAAAAAGCATTATCTTCCAGGTAACCTTACAGAAGATCGCAGCCAAATAACATTATTTGTTTCAAATAGTGTTGTGTTCCTGCGGTGAGTAAGGTTGCCAGAGCTCTTTAGGGGGGTTCGGGGTCGGCAACGCGTGCGTGATGCCTCTGTATGCCGTGATGCCGTGTAACCGCTTGCCAACGGGTGGGCCGTAGGCTTGTTTGCCATCTTAGTTGTATAAAAAAAAAAAAAACCTTTGTGTTTGTGGGCAGAAGATGTGAAGGCAGTGCACAGGAAGGGGAACTGTTGAGAACATAGAAACGGGCGTGTATGGAAGATTCCTACACCACACAAGAGTAATATACGATCCAAATTTCATGCTTCTTGGACCCATTCATGGATTAGGCTGTGCGTTAATGACATTTTAAGTACATAACGTATGAGTTTTATATACTTAGGTAACGTACAATTTTCATAGCAAGTAGGCAGGCATCAAGAAATAATATGTTAGCTAACGATAGCTTACAGCGGTCTTATCAGCTTTGAGCATGAGAAGAAAAAGACATTCCGATTGCAAGACGAAAGTGTCATCACATCCAGTCGCTCATTTCCCCATGGCACTAGAAGAACTCTATAAACAAGTAGGTAAATACAATAAATAAATCAGGGGCGACGTCAAGAGTTCAATTTGCGGGGCGAATCACGAATCCCAAAAAGATACACAAGGTAACAAATTGCCAATAAAAAGCTAACAAAATGCTGCGGGTAAGCATTTCGGTCAAAGCTGTAAATCCCGAGGCCCGGGCAGTAAATCCCGGGAAAAAATATCGGAAGCCGTGTAATACAGTTGCGACAGAATCGTGTACAGTCCCGTAGCATATTTTCCCGACTCTATTCTGAATCCTACTATCCTACGAATATTATAAATGCGAAAGTTTGTGAGGATGTTTGTTGTTCAATTACGCCGTAACGGCTCAACCGATTTCGTTTAAACTTGGAATATAATATATAGTTAATAATCTTTATTTACACAAAGAAACTTTAAACTAATACAAGTTAATATTTACAAAATACACAAGAAACAGTTGAGCCATCTAAAGACCGTTAATTAATTATAGTTAATTACCTAGAATAGCAAGCTAAAAAGTAGCCTAGAATAGGCTACTTTTATAGCCTAGAATAGCCTAGAATAGGCTACTTTTTATGTACGTACCACGTGAGCGAAGTGGCGGGCGGAAGCTAGTAGCATAAAGGCTACTTTTTATGTAGTTACCACGCTAGCGAAGCCGCAGGCGTAAGCTAGTATCAAATACGCTTTAGCTGATCGCGTTTTACTGTGATGAGAGAGCCGCGTTTTTTAGGGAGGTGAATTGCTCAATTGACTAGGTAAGATTTTATATAGTTCGCAAAATATTATTTGCGTCGATGAATAATGACTTAGAATGGCTTATAAAACGTGTCAAAGTCAAGTCAAAGTCAAAAGGCATTTATTTCAATAAAATCACTAGGATCACTTTGAAACGTCTTAGAAACTAGGTGAAGCTATGCCTGTTCCTCGCGACCAAGCCTAGAAGAATCAGGCAACAAACACGGCTTGGTGCCTATCATTTTATTCGATGATCCTTTTTCACAAAATGGAATTTAAAGCTTCAGTGTGGTGCCGATCGAACTAGGTGAGGCTCAAAAGAAAAGTAATCTAATTATAATCCCTAATAAATAAGAGCTTATAAAAATGTGAAAAAAAGAAGACATAAGTGAGCTTCAACAAATGATCTAAGGGCAGCACACGCTACACTTGATGAAATATGTACCTAATGCTTCTATAAAATTGAATAATACTTAAATTATGATGCAAGCAAAAACTGTAAAGACACTGTAAAATGGCATTTTAGCTGTCGAGGGGCAGAGCGACTTCAGGCCATGCGGTTTTATCATTTACATAATCATTTAGTTTATAGTACGCTTTCTTGTAGTGACTCTAACTATTCCAAGTTCTATTGTAGTAAGACTTAAACATCTTTGAGAAGCTGATCGTAAGGAGATCAGAGAGGATGTCTACCATTCTTTAGGATAAAAGTCGTGGGCCTGTTAAGTATCTTATTTTTTGTTGTCTTTCTTTTTCATTTAGTTTACTGAGCTTTGCTTTTACGTTCCAAATGTCGCCATCGAATCTCGAGTGTTCCTTGTAATTATTTAGGTAAGTATCAACCAATATCAGGTTGATGACCAGGTTAAAACTTAGAAGAGCCCGAAAAACAATGACCCACATTGAGTTTTTATTGTAATAACGGTAACTCTCCGCGCGGCGGCTATGAAATCGGGCCAAGTTCCATTACAGCGTTTTTACATTACGCGACACGACAGGACGACAAACGACAACTGACACATCATCATCATCATCATTTCAGCCGTTCGATGTCCACTGCTGAACATGGCCTCCCCCACAGACAGAGCAAATTCCTTATCATGTGGGGGGATTTGCCCATACTCACCAAGCTGGGCATGCGGGTTGGCGAGCGCAGTTAGAGCTATCGTTGTTAAAATGAGGGACGCTGCTGCCTATCCCCTAGCTTTTTTCCCTTAGTCGCCTCTTACGACATCCGCGGATAGGTAGATATGGAGGGGCCTATTCTTCAGCCGGGGCCACCACGGCCACATCATACGGAGGCAAATATTCGAATGACAAATACGCTCTCTTTTCACACAAGAACGTTAATCACCATTATCACGCATGACACACGACAGCCAGGGCCCCAAGCGTGAATAATTCACGATAGCGTTACGCTTACGGATAGTAACAGTCATAATTGGCCAATGACATCGGCGATGATTTAAATGTTTTGATTTTGATTGTTTAATATTTGACCGACGAATCCAACTCGGATGGGCAGCGTTTGGGAAACTTCGTCATATCTTCTCGTCGCAGATACTGCAGAGCCTCAAGACGAAAGTCTACAATCAGTGCGTGTTGCCAGTAATGACTTACGGCACTGAGACTTGGTCGTTAACTATAGGCCTCATATACAAGCTCAAACTCGCGCAACGGGCTATGGAGAGAGCTATGCTCGGAGTTTCACTACGTGATAAGATCCGAAATGAGGAAATCCGTAGAAGAACCAAGGTCACCGACATAGCTCTCCGAATTAGCAAGTTGAAGTGGCAGTGGGCAGGCCATATAGCTCGCAGAACCGACAACCGTTGGGGAGTAAAGGTTCTCGAATGGCGACCACGAACCGGGCGACGCAGTGTTGGAAGGCCCCCCACCCGATGGACCGACGACATTGTGAAGGTTGCGGGAAGTCGGTGGATGGAGAAGGCTCAAAACCGTTCGTCATGGAACTCTTTGGGGGAGGCCTATGTCCAGCAGTGGACTTCTACAGGTTGATAATGAATATTTGACATATGCTATCGTATCGTAAGCATAGCGCTACGTGAATAATATTCGTGCTCGTCACCCTTTCGCAACGCGTGTAACGATAATTTTTGTGTACCTATGTAGTTCGCAGCTGGTGTCATGAAATGTTAATAAGCTTATTTTGACGAACACAGACAGAAGACACAAGAAGAAACAAAACAATAGATTAAAGATAGAGAAACAAAAGAAACTGATCAGATGTCTATCGATCGTGACGATAGGCGATAGTGTCGTGTAATGTGAAGACGGTCTTGCCTGAGTGGTCCAAAGCTCGATAAAAGTGATTCGGAACCGGTTTCCGACCTTGATAGCACCAGACTTGGTTCTGATTCGACTCGACTGGAATGTTTGTCTCTGCTAAGTACTGGCGGTGAGTGGGTATATATTCGCAAGCAGCTAATGTCAAGGAATGTACATTTTTGGGCTTGTGAGGATTAGGTTAGCGGAATGGTAGGTAAGTACTCGATATTTTAACTTAGTATGAACGTCTATAAAGTTACGCCTGAATCAGTAAGGTATCTACTAAGGAACGGAAGCGGTAAAGAAGTATCGGGAAACCGTGACATCGCGCATCGTACCAAAGTATAATCGACTTTCGCACTCTTGTAGGTTATAAATTAGCTGGGAGATGTGTCGATAAAAGGACTCCTTTCAGGGTCATCATACGTCAATCTAGTCACTGACCATAAAACAAACCGGCAAGACTAAGAAATAGATGAACTAATAGATAAATAACACCCAACAGTAACATACATAGTCCTGACCCCGCACTAGGATTACCAGTGTCGTGGGTATCAGAAACTACGAGTAACATGGTACTACAACACGCAGACCCGGAAAAAATATTTGCAGATCATGCAAACATTTGTCCTGCAGCGGAATCGAACCCTCATCCCTTGCGTCTGAGTTAGGCACTCACTCGCTACGCCACCGAGGTCGTCAAAGATAACAAGCAAAAGGACTCCTTTTAGGGTTGCAACGTAGAATTTCCCTTCTACTGCCTTTTCCGGTGCGTGGTTTCCACTGTAGCACCTTTCTGTCATCGGTTCTCGGAGCTATGTGCCCGCCAAATTAACTTCCCTTGCTAATCCTCTGAACCATTTCGGTGACTCTAGTTTGTCTACGGTTCTCATTTCTGATGAGGCACAGAAAAGAGAAATGATCGGAAATGATCTGAGAATGATCTCAGGTGAAGAACTGCTGAAAGAACCACTGTGGTTAAATTTGGTAAATTTTGTAGACAGCAAGTCGAGTGCTCGCCGCTGCGGCCGCCTAGTTCGATAAACAAACTTCACTTTCCGTTCAGTCACACATTGCCACAGCTAATAGAGATCAACTAGTTACATCACTGTTTAAAAACTTTTCAGCTGGTAATCATGATCTTTGAAAATGTCTAAAGGAACTCATATAGTGATCTTATGAGACCTTTTTATAGGGAGTTGTCTTTAAACGCTAGTCCACGAGGTTTTCTGGCTAACCCCTATCTATAATCATTCACTAATTTTATCGGTTCGACAAATTTCGCGTTGTTCTTTTCTGAAAGTAAACAAAAGAAATAGGCGGGCATACTTTTATCAATCGGATAAAGTTTATGAATAAGAGGGAATGATTAGATTATTTTCTTTGGTCCATTTGTGCACGAAAGGAGCCTATAAAAGGCGCACTTTAATCATTAAACTAGGTACACTGATTCTTTCAACGACCGTCATAGGGCCTTTTCAGGGCCACCATACCTCAACCTGGCCACTGACCTAATACAGGATGACCAAGAAAGAATCACTGACAAGCAATCAAGTTAGGTCCTTTAAAGTGATTTTAACGGCCAACTTTAAAATGATATTTTTTTATTTAGTTTAAAGGGAAGGGGGGTGCATGTATGAATGATTTGTCCTTTGTCTAGCAAGGCCGACTTCGTTTTGGGCTGTGGTAAGCGGTAATTGGACAAACCACATCTCTCGGACGACTGGCCCGGGTTAGTCCGATTTGGATTCACTCGATTTTAGACTTATTCGAGTAAGCCGCTTTGATTAAACTTCATGAATATTCTAACGAATAATCACATTTCGAGTAAGGGGCGGACATTTAAAATAACATTTGAGGAGGCTGCAATAAAATTTACTATAACATATCATAATTTTGATTATGATGCCAAAATACAGGCCAAGATCGTACGTATAGTAAAATTGAAAATGGCTCAATTTGATGGTTAGGTATACATTTTTGAGGATTTGCTTTTTATTTTTAGTACTGCGGCTTCTTATCCTACTAATATCTATCCTACTAAGTAATCGAAAGTTTTTGGATGTTGTTTGGATGTTTGTGGTTCAATCACGCCGATTTCGATGAAACTTGGAATAGATAGAGTTATTTTGAATACTATATAGGCTACCTTTTATCCAGGTACAACGCGAGTGGAGCCGTGTTCGCAAGCTAGAAATGCATAGGTACATCTTAGTGCAGGCGACCGACGGTGACGGCGACGAATGTACCTTGGATCATTTGTCTTGTATTTTTTTCTCCAAATACTAGTAGGTATATCTATGATGATAGAGATGGCGATAGAGTAGCCAGACATGTTGAAATACGACACGGGGCGGAAATCAAAGGGTGATTATAACAAAATAAATCGCAATAAAGCAATTATACTCAAGGTGCGTTTTATCCAACAAAAAATGAATCCGCAAAATCGGCAAAATTAATCAGTTTTAAGTCACTAATCTCTAGATTAAAGACTTAAAACAGATTAATTTTGCCCGTGCCCCAGTTTCAAATTATATGTAAGTAGTACCTTCTCACTTGGTAGGACATTTTGTTTTCAAGTGCCGTAATGTAAATCACGCGCTTCAGTAAGCTCACGAACAATTTCTTAAGGAAATGAAATATTCAACTGAGTTTATATCTTTTCAACTTTCTGTTAGTTTTGCGGTGGCTTTGCTGCTTTTGAGTATAGTCCTTATTACCACCACGTCAGGTGGAACTTTACTCGCTGAAATGACGCGGTACAGACTAGGACTTTTTTTTTCACCTGTACTGTATTCGTGATTTACACACAAACACAAAATACGGTATAAAAATCAATGTAGGTACGCTTTTTACACAACAAACACAAAAAGCAATATAACTTGCTGCTCAGAGACCCTAGTCCGTAATGTTCGTTAGCTACTAATAACCGTGAGACGTGAAAAGTGTATAGGTAGGTTTTCATAGGTGTCTAATTCTAATTCTAATCGGGGCTGGTTAGACCTGCGCTGACTTCCTGCTGTGGGGTGTTTTGTGCATTGTCCCCCTTTTTTTATTTAATTTTTTTTAAGTGGGGATATCTTCATAGATCCCTGCTTTTGCGGGGGCAAAAGACCCCTTTGCGAACCCTACCCCAGCCAGCCCAGCTCCTTAAAATAGCGAAGCAGGACTTTGGATCGTTGGTAACATTATCTCAATATCCCTGTATGCGGCGGTGTCTGGGAGCCGCTTCCGAGCACGGCCCGCAGACCCGATGTTGTCCTGGCCTCTTCCGTGGCTGCACAGTGCAAAATTACGTGCTCTACTGTTTCATCTCCCTGTAGGCAGCCCCGACATAATCCGCTGTCAGTAGCCCCTGTCTTGTAGAGTGACCTGTGATGATGCCCACCAATCTGTGATGATGCCCGCCTCGCGTTTCTTTCATAGGTGTGCTTTTCGTGACACTATACGGTACGCTATCCACTTTACACGTCTCACGTTGACAAGTGAGTAACCCACGAACATTTTTTTTTATACAACAAAGTTGGCTAACAAGCTTACGGCCCACCTGCTGGTAAGTGGTTACCGTAGCCTATGAACGCTTGCAATACCTTCGGTAAGGTGGAGGTACCTCTCCAGGTGGGCTGCTCTAATTACAGATTAGGGATTCAGGCACGCTAAAGTCACGAGCGCTTACTCGTATATTAAGTAACCGGCTGACTCTGTAACCCAAACGCAGCGACTATTTGCATAGTGTTTAATATTTACGAGATCTTTGTCCCACTTGAACACTAATTGCGTACCTACATTGTTGGTTGGATCCCGTAGATGTGCTATACGCCCAATTTGTAGTCATCACGACTGTCTCGGAGACTCCTGGTACATGATGGACTAACCTAACAACATTAAACGTACCATTCCTAGGTAAGTATTTCATTCTTTGCAGGTGTCAAATTTGTCTACCCTCTTTTGGTGTTACCACACCAATAGATCGACTATAATTGGTGTGGTGGTCGACAAAACGTTGATTGATCATCGATCAAAAGAGATGTACGTTAGGTTATTTGTCAAAACAATGTGCTGGTGGGATGATTTGATTTTTCTGACTGAACAGCTTAATCGTTGGTGTCCCTGCACTACCTTTCTCTTAAGTCTATGCTATATATTATGTAAAGTTAATACAGAATGCTAGAACACTAACTGTTTCAAACGTTTTTAAAGTGTTTAACGGCTCATTGACCGTGGTCCGGTTCAGTTGTCCGGTCAACCGGACTACGGAAAAATATATCTTTCATAGTACAGTTGACCGGACTACGGAAGATTTTTTTTATCGTAGTCCGGTTGACCGGACCACGGAAGATCTAGTTTAAACTTTTTGTAAACCAAATTGAAGGAAATGCTAAAGTAATTTTTTAAGATATTATAAAAATAATGCGGATAATTACGGACGCTCACAAATCTTTATGCCTGGCTTAGTCAAAATTGTACCCAGATCATTTTCTGTACAAAACTACTACAACAAATTTCCAAAGACCAATTTATCTGAATATTATAACAACAGATGCGAAAAGCAATGGAGATAAGTGGATAGGTAAATCAAGAATACAATTTGCTAAAAGTCATTGACGCGCCGTCTCCCATTGTCTAGATATCTCGAGATACCTATCGTTGCTATCGTGTTATTGTCACATCTCTCAACTTAATTTACTTCGGCTCCTTGGCTGCAATTGTGTAGAAAGAAGGGGCTCATCTTAATTTTCTTAAATTCTCACAAATAAAATTTTACTGGCTAATAAAAACGGACCGCATGGCAACTCGTAAATCTGACCTCACTTGCACTTGTAAGGGTTACGACATAGTCAATATTTGGTTAAAAATCCGTATTAAAATAAAGGAATAAACATGTAAAATTAATTGAAAAAACCCGTCTGAGTGAATGTAGTTATTTCAAACTTCAAATTCAAACGCAACATTTGAAATCCCACTTGATACAAACACTGGAATAGTATAATTTACATGCATCGAGTGCCACCAATTGACTTGAGGTTTATATATTTGGTAACTAACATGAAAAAGCTTGATCCGTTGTGATTTTAGTGAAGAAATAATTTGAAATGTTACCTGATTTACTTCAGAATGGTCCGCGCCGGTAAGCGTAGATGACGGGCTTGGGCAGTCTGATTTCTGTATAATGTACACTTTGTGATTGCAATCAGAACAAAGCAGTGTCTTTGGTCTGCTCAGAAATTTCATCGGCCTTCACAAAAGTAGCTGAAAACTCAATGGCTTCAAGGCATTTTCTAGGTTTTCTTTTCATAATTCATCTTATACAAAAGCGGTGAAGACAATAAAATATTTTGAAAGTCTATTATTCAATCTTTTTAATAAAGCAGTTATTAATATAATTTTACTTTATATTTTTAGTAGTAGGTATGAGCACAAGTTAGAACGTTTTTTGAATTAGCTAGCGAGTCCAACATTAATATTAATTCCACGGGTTTTCCTTCGCAAGTGCGAACGTCGATATCACAATTGTGCTAAGCTTCTACCCTAGTGTTTCTACGTCATTCAAGGTTGGTCTAATATCTTGACATTTGCGACTGACTCGCTAGATATTTAAAACATGTGGTGCGCTAGCCCCCTTATTAAATGCTAGCTTCCGCCCGCGGCTTCGCTTGCGTGTTACCTACATAAAAAGTAGCCTATATACTATTCTAGGTAAAGAACGCTATATATTCCAAGTTTCAACGAAATTAGTAGAGCCGTTACGGCGTGATTGAACAACAAACATCCAAACATCCTCACAAACTTGTGCATTTATAATATTATTATTAGTAGGGTATTGCAATGAAACAAAAGTTGGTTTTAGAGTGAGTAAAATAGGTATATAGTGCAACAGTGTATTAACTATAAGTTGTGTATGTCACCCTTATTTTGCTGTACCTAAGTAGGCACATATTATGTTGTAACCTTATTATTAAAGAAATTGTTTTGTATTGTATTATATATCAAAAGGAATCAGATTTCTGGGGTTTTTTGGAAAAAATAGCTTAGTAAGTCTTGTAATGCGGGCAAAGTATAAGTTAAAATTTTGCATCTTCTGTATCAGTTACGCATCATTCACCAAACATTTATGATTAAGGCCAAATAACGGTACCGTCTCCAGTTGATGAGTTAGTGCACACAGGTCGAGTGAAGATCGTCCAATGAACTTTCTATCCTATAGCTACGAGATAGAGTTTCGTTTTCATTGCAACTGTTTATTGTGGATAAAACGGACACGACTTCATTCTTCTCGGAAAGCAAACGGTATTGTAGGTCTGTTTCCAGTAATGCAGGTGTATTGAGACTGTTCCGGATAGATGATGCTTTAATTGGTTTTAGGCCAGTATCCTCCAAAGATGAGTAGCTATGAGTAATATGTCATATCATCATCACTATCAGCCTGATATAATTCACTGCAGAACATAGGCCTTCCCCAAAGAGTTTTTTGAAAACCAATGGCCTTGAGCCTTCTTCATCCACCGACTTTCCGCAACCTTCACAATGGTTTTGATGTTAGACACATCAAAATCGGTTATCAGGTAAATCGTTCGAAATAATAAAATACCTACATAAGGTTTTTTGAAAACCAACCCTCAGGGTGTGTAAATAGGGGATGAAACTTTACAAGGGAATTTTCTATCTATTAAGCCTATACAATTGAAATCTGGCACAGAGGTTCCTTATAGAGAGTAAAGATTTGCTAAGAGAGTTTTACGAAAATTCACATCAAAGGGGAAGAAATGGGGGTTGAAAGGTTCTTTGAAAGTCCTATGTTTTTGAAGATATAGACATAAAAATCGGTATTCAGGTTAAGAGCTATAAGTAATAAGATATCCGTATATGAGTTTATGAAAAGCAGGCCTTGAGGGTTAATAATCATCATCATCATCAACCTGTAGAAGTCCACTGATGGGCATAGGCCTCCCAGTTCCACGACGAACGGTTTTGAGCTTCACAATGTCGTCGGTCCACGGGTGGGACTTCCGTGACCATGATGGTGACGGTGACGAAAGTGGTGACGGGACGGTGAAGGTAACGGGACGGTGACAGTGAAGGTGACGGTTACAGTTACGGTGACGGTAGGTAGAAGTAGGTAAATTGCTGCATAATAATTATTTATTTACGAAAAGTTACACTATTTTTACAGGAACCTAATGCAATAGTGTACCATTAATAAGTTAGTACTTTGGTAAGGATAATGGAAATAGTCTAGGTAGATAAACAACAGATTGACCATTGGTAATATAATAGGATAGATAAATCATGTTGCCCAAATATTTCGCAACACCATGAGTTATGGGAAGGATATTTATTTATTTATTTGGACACACATTACACATTACAAGCATACAATATAATACTTATTAACAAAGTAGTTTTGATCTGGCTTGAAACTTAACTTATGATTATGATGGCTCTCTTGTTCACAATGTGCTGTAGCAACAGCTGGAACTGAATTTTGAAGGGAGGTGGCTCCTCTTAGAGATAGTACTTACGTCATTGGTCTTGAGCATCCCGACCCACATAGCGCTATGTACTATCCTGTTAAGACTTTGAATATGAATGGACTAAATCGTGTCAGAGGTAGGCTTTGCATGTTGAATACGTTAATGCTATTGTATATCGGTAAGCGGTTCAAGCCACGGAGCTTTGAATGAATTTTGAAGTGGTAAGTTAAATACGTAAGCTCCAAAATTATTTTAGTGTCCAGTATTTTTGCGTTATTCAATAACTTGTCATACAATCAGAGGGCGTGAGACAAGCAACTGAGTTTTCGAAAAATTTAGTTAGCTGCTATGGTAAGTACGTATTATAGGAAAAATATCTAAACGGGACATCCTTTTAGATATTTTTCGACGTGATGAGAAAGTCAGTTTAGGAGGAAGTAGGGCACAGCGAGATTTTCTCGTTCTGAATTGGAGCAGCCCGCCTGGGGAGGTACCTCCGCTCTAACAGAAGATCGCAGCCAAATAACATTATTTGTTTCAAATAGTGTTGTGTTCCTGCGATGAGTAAGGTTGCCAGAGCACTTTAGGGGGGAGGGGCTTCGGGGTCGGCAACGCGTGCGTGATGCCTCTGGTATTGCAAGCGCTCATAGGCTACGGTAACCGCTTACCAACAGGTGGGCTGTATGCTTGTTTGCCACCTCAGTGGTAAGTCAGGTACTCTTTTACTCTCATAACAGTATCTTTGAAAACATGTTCATCATTTTGCAAGATAGATATTATTTTATTCGATTTTGATAGTTTGTGTACATCTCCGGGTTTCTCTATTTCGTGGTTAAGCCCCTGAATTAAAAGTGGCATGAACCGGAATTACCTGCAAAATAACGAAAGCATTTTGTTTTCCACAATGGATTGTGGAGATTCAGTGGTAATGTGAACAAAAAAATAAGTGCAGAAATTTACTTATTTGTTGTGGTCTACGGTGTAGCATGTTTGCCTAGAAGAACCTATTCACTCTACTCTTGAAGACACCCAAAATATAGGTATTCGTTAATTTGGGTATATTTGGTAATTATAGGTATAGGTTTGACAGTGGACTCCGCTCTCAGAATACAGAAGTATTCTGAGAGCGCTATTATGAACCCAAGCTTTGTTTATTCAAACTTCAAAATTCAATATTCATTTATTATCATATCATTTATTCGAGGTTTCCTTTCATAATACCCTCTGTCAGTCTGTATCCAATACGCCAGCTGTATTTGTATCAGAACTCGTTTTCGGGAACAATGGTATGTTATTTATTTTGCGACAATGTGCTGAACGAGTCAATGGTACACGATCGATAGATCTATTTGCATGGGCAAAGCGCTGATAATTGCATGCGTCAACAATAATACGGATCGATGTTTGCACTGCATTCAGCTTGACTTGCTTTCATTTCACGCGAGGGCTGCGTCGTTTGAAAATACTATTTTTTTAAGCGGGTATCTTGCTGCTAAACTGAGATATTCTCGAATACGGTCATCGTAATCCCATGGTTATCAGCAACTCTTGTTTAGAGCTGCGGGTAAGGGCCTCTAGCTGGCGCTATTTACCCTAGCTTCTTCACTCAAAGCCAAGACTTCCAGGTAACAGGGTTTTGACGGAGGCCTCCCTAGTATGAGCCTTATACGACGAGGCCTCTGACGAAACCCCGCGACCTCATACTATGAGGTGGTCCATCTGTGGTTATTGAGTTGGACCGCTTTTGATCACCAAAAGCTTTTGTGCACCCAAGATTTCACAGGGCAAGGGTCGCCAAATTCTTCGGATGTTATCAAAAAACTTGAAACATAGAACAGGTACATAAGTTCTTATGAGCTTAGAATTGGCCAACTTAGTTGCTGGCAAGCTAAACTACGCGTGTTTTAGATGGTTTGATATAATTGTATAATACAAGGCGATTCATAATAGGTATATATGCTATCCCAAAAAGGGCTTGTTCTACACCCAATTTGCAATAAAGTTTGCTCTACGAATTTTGGAAATTTATCATTTTTCATTGGAAGAACTGTACTATATGCAAAATCATATGTCATTTATTCAGCTGATTTAGGTAGTAATCTTGATGTTGAACTTCTCGCACGTTTAATAATTATATAGGTATATATATATATATAAGTAAGTATTAAACGAATTCTAAGGTAACTTTCTCTGTCTGATACACTTTGATTATTTTAAATTCCAGTTCTGATTGAATATGGCTTCACAAATGTTGTCGTGATAACCCTAGCGGTGAGTGGTGCAGAAGAACGTCTGTGACATTTTGTAAACGATCCATTCTTTGTAATTCTTTATACAGAACGAAAGTGTCAAGTATCTCATTTGATTTTGATCTTGAATAATGCATTCGAATGTTTTATTGATGTGTGAATGCGAATTGTAAACAATTCCTAAAGCCTTGGCTAGGCAGAATGCGACACGTGAGCGGGCGCTGGCTGTAAGGGCTTGATATAGAATACGATAACAGTGGCAAAGTTGGACGTTATACTTTGTACTTATCGTCATGCTGTTCATTATTTTTTTTTTTACCAATTACTTCTATGGCGTAGTTATAGCTCACACTAAAACTAGCATCAGCGATTTTTCGGCTGCATCTGCGTTCGCTCAGATCGCGCTTTTGTGCGATTTCGGTGCTGCGTGCATTGCACAACGCAAATTATGCGTTTGAGTGTAAGTCGCTGATCGCTGTTGCCAATTGTAGGTATCGTGTGTTTTTTGGCCTTTCAACCTTTTTTATTACTTATGACTATATGCATATCTATGGCGATATTTGACCCACAACAGACTCGTAAGCAACTGCCTTCAATAACCGCTGCCAACCCCTAGCACGCGAATCTCCCGCACTGTTTGACCAAGGCTTTAGATCAAGAGAACTGCGTATTGCAGATGCTTTGTTTCGTATTTCTTTTCGGCCATTATTATGACGGTTTTGTTACAAATTGTTTGCATTGATTGTCTATTATGAGAACATGTTACTTTGGTACAAACAGAATTAAAGAGCGGAGATGTTCCCAGTAAATTGCTCGACGAAGGATTTTTTAATAACGTCTAATTACTGAGCGTGTTAGACTAAACTGCTGTTAGGAATGAAAAATAAACTGCAAATAAGTGGGTAAGCTTTAGTAAATATACTTCACTAGCTGTACCCCGCGACTTCGTCCGCATTTATATGAAAGCTCATAAATTTTAACTTTGTCCCCTTTCGGGATGATGTTACAATTTTGTGACACGTGCTCTCCATTTCTTACCAAAAGCCTAAATATGAATTTTCAGATCCCTAACTAGAGGCATTATGGATTGTCCATACAATCTTTCAAGCCCGATTTCACGCCCTTCTAGATTATTTTTGATACAAAAGATAGCCTATATCCTTCCCAGAGATACAATCTATCTCAATGCCAAATTTCATTACGATCCGTTCGGCCGTTTAGTCGTGAAAAGGTATCAAACAAACAGAGCTTCGCATTTATAATATTTGTATGGATTATATCTTGAATACTTAAAATATAGATGATCTTATAAGAACGGCTATGCAAACTACGCAATGAGCGCTTCAATATGATTTGGTATAATGTAGGTAATTTATGAGTAGGACTTTATTTGATTATGTAATATAGATGTTTTTTGCAAGAAACAATGAGTTAGCTAAATAAATCAGTTTTAGGTAACCTAGGAAATAATCTACCTACTAACCATCTGGTTTAATCTTAAAGCAATTTCAAGAGTATCTTGGAAGTCCATAGGTAAGTAAACTAAGTAGGTAGCCTACAACTTAATGATTGTTCCTTTAACTTTGTAACGTGGGAAGGTTAAGAAGAGTAAACTTTGCTAATTTTCACGAACCAATTAAGGGACACCTAATTCTAACAGGACAATTGACATTGATTTTAGGTTCCAGTGAAATAAAAGTTAAAATTACATTTTATTTATTTTTTGTGCAAGTAAGGTGGCAAACAAGCTTACGGTCCATCTGTTGGTAAGTGACCGTAGCCTATAAACGCTTGCAATACCAGAGGCATCACGCACGCGTTCTTAACCCGAACCCTCCTCCCCCTAAAGAGCTCTGGCAACCTTACTCAACGCAGGAACAGCACACTATTTGAAACAAATAATGTTATTTGGCTGCGGTCTTCTGTAAGGCTAAGGTACCAGATGGGCTGCTCCAATTAAGAGCGACAAAATCTCGCTGTGCCCTACACCTCGCTCAAACAATTAAATCACAAGGAACGCTTTGAAACATCTTGGAAACTAGGTGAAGCTACGCCTGTTCCTCGCAACCAAGCCTAGATAAAGCTTAACTTAAATAAACAAACTTACTGGAAACAAATGATAGAAATGTTTAGAAGCTTAGCGGTTAGTGAAAATGGGAATTAGATTCTGAGTATTGAAATGCCCGCGACTCCGTTCACATGGAGTTATTTTCTAACAAATTTTAATCCCACGCTGAATCCAGGAACTGAATTTCGGACATACCTTTATTAGCAATAAAAAAAACTGCCTTCCATTCAAGGTTTTTGGAACTCATGGTCTAAGGTTGTCGCAGACATATCGCCCTAGCTCCAGATTAGCATCGGCTAGAGCTATTCAGACTTTTTCTTATGAAATTTCTTACTGCAACGCACACTAATCCATGGGTATCGATATGACAGCTTCGCTTCGGGATAAGTTTTTAGACGGCATTTGTTTCAGGACGAGGCGATGATGCCTATCTGGCTGGTCCAGAGTGTTGTGTGCGTCAACATTCAGGCTGTCTATTGATTTTCAGTCAGTCAGTCAGTCACGTAACGATTTTATATGTTTAGATTAAGTCAACTTTGCGTGATTTCGACGAGGTAAGTTCTTGGAGTCGTGCGGTTTGCTTAGGCGTGCCACAGTGTGTTGTTACTTTAGACAATCGTATACAGTATGCAATATGTAACTTACACTTTATTATCTGAGTGAAATTAATCGCATACAAGATTATGAAAATCGTATCAAATTATCAAAAACCTTTATTATGATTTGGCCAACCGATCTTTACATTTCAATGCATTGGGCATGTAAACTATAAAATAAATAAATCATTACCAACATCCACTTAATAGTCCTAAACCCACACTAGGTTACTTTTAACTTTTATTTCAATGGATATATTAAAAAAATACTACCGCGTAAATAAAATAGAAAAAATCATATTTTTTTTCGATGTTTTTATATCTAATAATAATTGAACAAGCGAAGTTCTTTATCAAGATGTTTTTGCGTAGTTTATTTTACCCCTCTGGGAAAAAGGCGTGGTTTTAAGTATGTATGTATTTTTTATGAAAAATGACGAGTTTCCTTCGGGATAGCATACTATGAATCGCAATAGTCTGGGAAACTGCTTTCGTGGTGCAGCTTCTATGCGGAAAAGTTATGTCACTCAATGATACGCACTGTGCCCGCGAAGGTAGAGCAACAATTAGAAATGTTTACCTAGGTTTCTGGTAGCGACACGTTTGTTAAACTGGTTAATATCTGTGACGACATGCGTCCTTCGTTGTTTTATGTGCATTCATCAACATCAGCCTGTGGAAGTCGCCTGCTGGACACCTTCTGCGCCTCCTCCTCGCATCGTACTCTTCATGACCGAGGGTCGTAATTTACCCGTAGAATCATCTTCATGATCATCATAATCATTTCAGCCGTTCGACGTCCACTGCTGAACATGGCCTCCCCCACGGACAGAGCAAATTCCTTATCATGTGGGGGGATATGCACATACTCACAACGCTGGGCATGCGGGTTGGCGAGCGCAGTTAGAGCTATCGTTGTTAAAATTAGGGACGCTGCTGCCCATCCCCTAGCTTTTTTCCCTTAGTCGCCTCTTACGACATCCGTGGATAGGTAGATATGGAGGGGCCTGTTCTTCAGCCGGGGCCACAACAGCCAATCAGCCATCTCAGCAGAATCATCTTCTTCCGGACTAAATCTTATGAAACACATCTCACTAAATCATTGAACTTTGTGTCCAAGGTTGAACAGATTTCGTTAGATCATATGAGTGGGCAGTGCCCTCTTGGTCGTAGAACAAACTTTATTGCCAATTGGATGTAGAATAAGCCAATTCGGGATAAAATACATATTGTGAATTACCTTGTATATTTCATAAAATTTCCTTTTATTATTTTCAGATTTAAAATCCACGAGGGTTACAGACACAAAGTAAGTTATACATACTGTTATCGCCATATTCTGCACATAGGTAAGTAGGTAACTCAAACCTTCGCAACTTTGCTAAATTATATACTTCCTAAATCGTGGCAGTAATAGGTTCCAAATACCTTCCTTCCTACTCATCCTTGCAGCGCCTACCATATGTCGGCGAGACAGCAATAGAAAGCTGCCGGAAGAAGATTGACCAGATCGGTCGCCATTTTTGGAAGGACATTCAAGTTCGTCTAACCGCTCGCCGTGAAAACATCTCCCGGAGATAATCTTACTGGATTTAGTCATATATCCAGGATTTCGGGTCCATATTTCATGTTACTTTCACCTAGTTCAAGTGTTCATCGAATTTAAGTGCTGTAAAGGAAATACGGTCTGTTTCAATCTGTGAAACCACGCTGGCTTGCCGCGTGGTTAACCTGCGCAGTGAGGACATTCGTAGCCCTATCGGAAGAAGGGGTTATCCAGGCGATTCCAGACCTGCAGAAAGGTAAGGCGCTGCCTCTTATGTCCAAAAGCATTCCTATATTTTCCCATTCCTCATAATAGCCTCCTTGAAGTCGATGACCTGCCACGTTTATTACAGTCCACAAACCGCCGATTCTCATAGCCAATAGCTTTGAATCACCGCTCCAGACTTTTAGAAGCCTGGAAGAGCTGTCTAGACAGTTCTATACCTCCTTGGTAATTCCCCGCATTTTTCCCACACAGTGTTAGCGCTAAAAGTTTCCCCTAAGCTCTTGGCGCTTCCATTTTTGGTCCAATCGCAGCCGGATTTTGATCCGTTCTTAATTTACTTCATTAATAGACGATCTTCATTTTCCCCCTATTTTCGGGAGAACCCCGCACTTTGATCTGAATTCGTTTAGGTTCAATAATTTTCGCATAACATTTAAAACCGCCCTTAAAGGAGTATTAAATTAGTTTACATTCAATTAAATTCATCTGAAAACTTAGATGCATAAAATAGGTACGCTTAATCGTACGTAATTTTATTGTTATTTTAGCATAAGCTTATCATAATTGCATCGTTGTAAGGATACGCATTTCTCAATAGAATAGAACGTTTCGATATCCACAAGCTATAACAAACCAGTTTTTATCACAGCCGATGCTACCGCGCGCATTGTAGTTATAGAATATAGGTTGTTTACGCCTTGCTGCGAAACCTCAGCGTTCTATCTATATACATATTTATTTGAACAACTTCGACACTTACGCATTTCGTTCTAATAAAACAAGATGTATACAAGGGCAGCTGCTAAAGACAGCGAAGCGGATGATTCTGCTTCCTTGCAGTTAAGTTCCGAATTAGCTTTAGTAGAAGCAAAACGAAATTCCCTTTTCGAATTTGTTCAGATTTTGTTCGAAAAAGCGAAGAAGGCTCACACTAATGACGAGGCTTCGGAGAATTTACTAGATTCTGTCGCGACTATTGATGAAATTCCATCGGAATTTAGGTTCCTTGTCAACGAGCACAATAGGCTATGTTTAGAAATCAATCCATCTGCAAAGCCTAACTATCAATTATTGATTTCCTTCGATGATCTGTATTGTCGTATCAAACGTGTATTAAAGCAGATTGAGCCTGCACCTTCGAGGGTGAACGCTGACGCTGCTGGTCAGCACGGGGATCAGAATGTGTTTAGGTCAAGACGGCCGACTTTAGCGCCAATCGAAATTGTGTCGTTTGACGGTGACATTCGCAATTGGCCTTTATTTTACGAAAGCTATAAGTCCACAATACACAAAAATCCATCGCTGACAGACGCTGAGAGATTGTACTACTTGTTAGGAAAGCTATCCACTAAGGCACAAGCTGTGTTTTCAGGCATCGCGCCGTGTCCTGAAAACTATCAAATAATCGTGAAGTGTCTCGTTGATAGGTATCAGGATAAACGTACACTCGCTTCTACGTATCTAGATCAGATGATTAATTTAAAATTAAATGGCCCCGCTTCCGCATCTAACTTTCAAACATTTATGGATCAGTTTGTCACTGCCGCAAACGCAGTCAAAATTCTTGGAATCGATGACTTATCAGATTTTATGTTTTTGCATATTGCGCTCAAGAAGTTAGATGGGGAAACGATACGCGCATTTGAGTCGCAATATCGTGAAGTTTCGTTGCCGACATTCAGTCAGCTGACTGGCTTCATTAGAAGTCAGCATAGGATTTATCAGAATACGCAGCCTAGCACTGCTGCTGGCAATACCGCGCGTAGTTCTACAAAACCACGCAATCATATACCTAACCCGACTAGTTATGTAGCCCTCACAGCTTCTAACAAAAAATGTTTATGTGACAATATTGTGCATGATCATTTTTTTAAGTGCCCTAAATTCACGGATATGACACCGTCCGCACGTTTTAAATGTGTGAAAGATAACGGTGCATGTATTAATTGTTTAAGTGTTAAACATAAGTCCCGCGATTGTAATTCAAATCTGAAATGCCGCTCTTGCCAACAAAAGCACCATTCCTTGTTGCATTTTAATAGGAGTGAGAATCAAACGCCACCGCAATCTCATAACAGTGGATCAGTTCCGGTGCCGAGATCCGAACCTGCGACACCTAGCGTGCGCGCTGCGCAGCCGCCGCCGGCAGCCGTGCCGTCGGTCAGTGCGCCCGTACTAGCGCCTACCGCAAGCGAGCCGAGAATATCGTCATTGCATACGTCCATTGCTGCGCCGCTGCAGTTCGGTACAAACAACGACGACCGCGCCGCGCAATGTTTTCGCCCCACAACGATATTACTATCGACTGCGCAAGTTATTATCTGCGATCGGGATGGCAAAGAGCATATTGTAAAATGTCTTTTAGATTCTGGATCGCAGAGTAATTTTATAAGTACGGAATGCTGTAAACGTTTGGGTTTGGATTACAACAAAAATACAAAAATGATTGTTCGGGGTTTCGGGGGTTCGGAAAAACCCATCAAGGGTTCCACGGACTTCACAATATTTTCACGCTTTGATAAAAATGTTTATTACGATGTTTCGGGTCTAGTCGTAGATCGCATCACGGATGACCTGCCTACAGTTCCCGTGGACGAGGCCGCTTTTACCCACATCGTATCGCTACCGCTCGCGGACAGTACGTTCGCCACTCCCGCCGCTGTCGATGTTCTGCTTGGAGCATCTATTTTCCCGCACTTGTGGCTGCCTGATACGGTACATAGCAATGTGCCCGGAATGCCGCCCGCCATACAAACAGTGCTAGGATATATTATTATGGGTTCTGCGCCCGCACTGCTCCCTCATAATATTTCTACTGCTGCATGTTGCGCTATCACAGAAGACTCTTTAGACCGCCTGCTCAAACGTTATTGGGAACTTGAAGAGATTTCTAATCCGCCCGCGAATAGTCAAGATGACCTTGAATGCGAGGTTCATTTCCGCACCACCACTACGCGCGACGCTAGTGGTAGGTACACCGTCGCGTTTCCATTTCGTGACGATGTATATAAATTGGGAGATTCTTTATCTACCGCACGTAGACGTTTTCTGTGTTTAGAAAAGAAGTTAGAATCGTCGAGCTTCCTGCGCGCTGCCTACGACGATATCATTCGTGAATACGTCGAGAAGGGTTATGTTATTGAAGTAGGGCCTATTGATAGTATATCCGCCGCCGCTTCCTACTTTGTTCCACATCATTGTGTTCAGCGCCTAGATAAGACATCCACGAAGGTTCGCATGGTTTTAGATGCTAGTTGCAAAACTAGCACAGGTTTGTCTTTGAATGACGTTCTTCATTCCGGCCCTAACCTACAGGGTGATCTAAATAATATCCTTTTGAACTTTCGGCTATTCAAAATCGCTGTATCAGCCGATTGTCGGCAAATGTTCCTCCAATTGGGAATGATAGAGCGAGACCGCAAATACCAAAGATTTATTTATCGATTTCGTCCGGAAGATAAATTGACAGTTTTTGAACTGGCTCGTGTCGCGTTTGGAATGAAGTCGTCAGTTTTCCACGCAATCCGCGTTGTTCGTCAACTAATCGCTGATGAGGGTCATAGGTTCCCAATTGCAGCTGCTATAGCATCCGTGGCAACGTATATGGATGACGTATGTTATAGTATAATGGGAAATGATTCTATGCAGGAAGACGAGAGCGTAGCTATAAGTTCATGTATAGAACTTATAAAGTTATTCAAATGTGGCCAATTCGACCTCGTGAAGTGGACGAGTAATTCGGACACTGTCCTTCGCGCCATTCCCGCCTCGCATCGAGCTTCGTCAGATCTCGAAATTGATAAGGACGTACCTCATAAAATTCTAGGTACGCATTGGGACAAGTCTGATGATGTCTTCAAATTCAAGGTTGCAGAACCTGACGCAAGCTGTACTAAGCGCAGTATCTTGTCCGTCGTAGCGCGCTTATGGGATAACTTAGGGCTGGTGGCCCCCGTCATACTTCATGCCAAGCTCTTGATTCAGGAGCTATGGTTATTGAAGTGTGACTGGGACGAGGCCCCCCCGCAACGCATCGCGAAACTCTGGAGGCAGTTCTGTAGCGAACTTCCCACACTCAACGAGATACGCGTTCCGCGGCATCTCGGGGTAGTGCAGGGTTGTATAGCTAGTCTCTTGGGTTTCGCTGATGCAAGTGAGCGTGCTTACGGCGGCGTTATATACTTGCAAGTCAGGAATAACGATAACACGACCGTTAGACTTGTGTGTTCTAAGTCGAAAGTTTCGCCACTAAAAACTATCTCAATCGCGCGCTTAGAATTATGCGCCGCTGTTCTATTATCCAAGCTTATGCGCAATGTGTTGGATAACTTTGAGCCTAGGTACAAAATTTCGAATGTCTTCGCGTTTACTGACTCGAAAATTGTTCTTTGTTGGATCAATTCCTCTCCGCACCGCTGGCAAACCTTTGTCGCGAATCGTGTTGCAAAAGTCGTTGACAACGTTCCCGCAAGTTGCTTCCATCACGTGGCGGGCGTTGAAAACCCTGCAGATTGTTTATCACGAGGTTTATCACCCGCGCTGCTTGTCAATCACCCTCTGTGGTTCACCGGACCCCCATGGGCATCTCGGCATCCATCAGACTGGCCGATTTCGGATTTCGATCGCGAAGACGTCAGTGAACTGCCGGAACAGAAACCGCTTGCGCACGCTGTAACGGTGAGTGGCTCAAAATCGCTCATTTATGATCTCGCTCAACGTATTTCTTCTTGGTCGAAGTTACTTCGCATAATTGTCTATATGTACCGCTTTTCAAAGGTTTTACCGCTCAGATCTTACGTAAGTAAATCTGATTTAAATTTCGCTGAAAATAAAACAATATCCGCATTGCAACAAGTCTACTTTGGTGACGATATAAATAAAATTAAAAACAGTGAGAACTGTTCCCCCGCTGTACAAAAACTTAAACCGTTTGTAGATACGAACGGTCTCATCCGCGTCGGCGGTCGGTTGGCTCATGCAGAAATCGATTACGCGCAGAAACACCCGTACATACTACCTAGACATGATCACGTGGTCGATATATTAATTGATTATTATCATCGAAAACATTTACACGCCGGCCCCGAATTGTTGATGTCCTTACTTAGGAATCAGTATTGGATACTGGCAGCGCGACGAGTTATACGCCACCGTATCCACAAGTGCAACACGTGTTTCAGAGCAAAACCGCGTCCATCATTTCCAATCATGGCAGACCTGCCTGATTTCCGCGTCAACCAAGTTGACAAGCCATTCACGCATACCGGGTGTGATTATGCTGGCCCGCTCCAGTACACACCAGTTCGTGGTAGAGGTATCAAAAGCCGCAAGGCTTGGCTCTGCATTTTCACGTGTCTGACAACCAGATGTTTACACATTGAAATTGCTACGGAGCTAAGTACCGCCAATTTTCTCGCTGCCCTGAAACGGTTTTTAGCGCGTCGCGGTCCCGTGCAGTGTATATACACTGACAACGGAACTAATTTCGTTGGATGTAGTTCCTACCTCCGCGACCTTTACAGGTTCCTCGATGAGCATCGCCCACATCTTGAATATGAGCTTTCAGAAAGCCGCATAGAGATGAAACGCATTACTCCCCAATCGCCCCATATGGGAGGTTGCTGGGAAAGCATGGTAAAGGTGGTAAAATCTCATTTATACAAGATCATCGGCCAGCAGCTATTGTCTTACGAAGGGCTGTTGACGGTGCTAACGCAAATCGAGGCACTTATAAATTCGCGTCCGCTTACCGCCATGAGCAGCGATCCCGCAGAGCCTTCAGCTCTCACACCAGCTCATTTTCTAAATACCGCACCGCTCCGCTCACTACCTGCTCCTCACGTAGAAAACATAAGTTTGCTAGATAGGCATTCCCTTTTACGTAATATGGTGCAGTCTTTCTGGCAGCGATGGCGAGTAGAGTATTTGCATCAATTGCAATCGCGTTCCAAGTGGAACACCCCGACTACCCCAATTCCATTGGGATCAGTTGTTATCCTGATAGTCGACAACGCTCCAGTATTTACCTGGCCTCTAGGTATAGTGGAGGCTGTTCATACCTCGAAGGATGGTACAGCACGCTCTCTTACCGTTAGAACTAGTAAGGGTAGTCTGGTCCGGCCAGTTGTTCGTGTGTGCCTTTTACCAAACCAGTAGAGAGTAGCGTAGAGTCGCTCCTTCGTAGGTTAGTATTAGGTAGTGATAGGTTATTATTTCATATAGGTTAATTCATGTCATACAAATTATTTTCTCTTTATAGAGCTGTCGCTCCCGCTTAAACTTAACGTATAACTCTGTATAGAGTAGACCCCGCTACTTAAAATTTGGATTTGGCTTTCAAATCCTTATGTTCTTTCATTATTTAAAGGCAACCCTTTAAGGCCGGGAGAATGTTATCGCCATATTCTGCACATAGGTAAGTAGGTAACTCAAACCTTCGCAACTTTGCTAAATTATATACTTCCTAAATCGTGGCAGTAATAGGTTCCAAATACCTTCCTTCCTACTCATCCTTGCAGCGCCTACCATATGTCGGCGAGACAGCAATAGAAAGCTGCCGGAAGAAGATTGACCAGATCGGTCGCCATTTTTGGAAGGACATTCAAGTTCGTCTAACCGCTCGCCGTGAAAACATCTCCCGGAGATAATCTTACTGGATTTAGTCATATATCCAGGATTTCGGGTCCATATTTCATGTTACTTTCACCTAGTTCAAGTGTTCATCGAATTTAAGTGCTGTAAAGGAAATACGGTCTGTTTCAATCTGTGAAACCACGCTGGCTTGCCGCGTGGTTAACCTGCGCAGTGAGGACATTCGTAGCCCTATCGGAAGAAGGGGTTATCCAGGCGATTCCAGACCTGCAGAAAGGTAAGGCGCTGCCTCTTATGTCCAAAAGCATTCCTATATTTTCCCATTCCTCATAATAGCCTCCTTGAAGTCGATGACCTGCCACGTTTATTACAGTCCACAAACCGCCGATTCTCATAGCCAATAGCTTTGAATCACCGCTCCAGACTTTTAGAAGCCTGGAAGAGCTGTCTAGACAGTTCTATACCTCCTTGGTAATTCCCCGCATTTTTCCCACACAGTGTTAGCGCTAAAAGTTTCCCCTAAGCTCTTGGCGCTTCCACATACTATATCGTGATGTCAACGGGGTTAGTCAAGTCATTGAAGTATTATTATATCTATTAAGACAGAGCCCAAACACAAAATACTGTGCCAAAAATTATCCACTTTGGGCACTTCTGATAAAAACCGAAGTCAGTAACTATGCTTTGTTTATGATGGCGCCGAAATCCACCACTCGATGTAGTGTAGTTTGAACCTTTAACTTTCAATGCAGTGGTTATAAAATTTCATTGCATTTTCCTCTGTTTAACGAACCTACATCTGACGGTTTAAAATCCTCTCGTTACGTTAGCGCTTCTAGCTTTACGTTTACGCTACGGCAGAGTTGGCGCCTTATTAAAAAAAATATATCTTATATTATACAGGCAATATTCAGTAGGCCCTTCTGTTTTTGCAGTTATAACAATTTTATAACTCAGGTATTATTAAACGCAAAGAGAACATCAACATCAAGATTTATCATTAAGATTCTGTTATTGTTTAATGTTTTGATATACCTGATACCTGTCTGTTTCTATCAATATTAATTAATTATGTATAAGGTTAATGTTCAAATGATTGACGTAACTAATTGTTCCATAGTGTACCAATGGTTGAATAAATATGAAATGAAATGAAATTGCTACCTATAACAGCGGAATGAGTTTGCACTGATTTGATTCCAAAACAGCAGACTGTTATTTTTTCAATGAAACGTCGTATTTTAAAAAGTTGTAAAACTAACTTGATTAACAATTGGCTGTAGAATAAGTCCCTTTTGGGATAGTATATACACACATTATGAATCACCAACGTATAGTACGTATAGACAACATTCTAGCTATGCCTTTATTTGACCGCCCGTAGTTAAAGAGGTGTGTGTGCAACATCATTATGCTATGGAATCTCGGGACAATGTGGGTACTGCTGTTATTGTACTCAACTAAACGTTTTATCATTCATTGTACATTTGCATTGTTTTCTACGAAAAAATAAAAATAAATAATGTTTCGTGTTCCATTTTGAATGAACATGCTACAAAGGCATGCAAGAAACGTGGCAGCTCAATCAGAGAGAACATCAATCACGAGGCGAGGTGCCGGGCGAATCAGTCCCGTGCCACTATGGCAATAGCGTCTATTCCGATACCCGATGCTGACTGAACAATTCAAAAACAAGTTGATTTTTCGAACAAAAATCTGTACAGTTTAAGGTCTTTACACTCTTGCCTTTGGTCAAGGCTGCGTGGTAAGCGAAAATTAAATTTACTGTGGCGGTCACACGCAGATTTTAGCAGCGCTACTTGGATTAGAAGCTTTTAGAAGCAACTAATCCAAAGACTGAATTTGAAAACTGACTGAGGTTTAGCTTCTAAAGCTACGTATGACCAACGCTTCATAGACAAAGATGTAAGATTCGTACGTACGAGGGACAAATCAACGTAATACAGTGATTCATAATATGTATGATATCCCAAGAGGGGCTATCTGTGGAGGAAACGTCTTTCGAAAGTATCGGCCATACCTACTACCTCACACCTGCGATAACGAACAATGGCAAAAAGGAGGCTCTGTTTACTTACCTGACCTTGGAAAGGTTTTATCCTGTCTACGTAAGCTGGGCTTTGCTCTCCAAATACCGATAAATTGCCTGAAAACTTATCTGAAGCTTAAAGACAAAATATTTTCCGCCAACCCCCTTAAATTCATTAAGGAGTTGCCGTTTCTGGCACGGCTTCTTAGTGAATAAGAAGGATGAACGTGCCGTTAAGAGGCCGGTAATCCACAATTCCATACAAATGAAGTTGTTTCTCTATTTAGAAATTACAATTCGAAAGAAATGTTAGCAAGTGAGTGTACGAGAGCTAAGGGATGGGGCAAACAAACCCTTATGTTTTCTTCAGCTAATCCGGAATTCAATTTTGTTTGAGCGATAAAGTACACCTACCTTTGTTTTCTTATCAAATTGCTTTCTTATTAGCTAACAACCGAAACTGAGGGAAAAACACGTCTGGTGTAGCGCGATGCGGCGGCTGTTTCAATAGGATTTTGTTAAATTAGTCGTCGCTGCGTAAATTCGGCGCCGATGAGGTTAGAAGTTCAGGGCATTTTTTTTTATAATAAAATGTTATTAACAACTTTGATGAATCAGCATCAGCATCGTCTGTTTGAACATTTTGAAGGTTTATTAGTTAGAGGATAACTTTCGAACCGGAAAACTGATTTGTATGGAATTAAGAGAGTCAACAGGTTGTACTATCAAAATTTGCTGGTAAGAATATGAGTTAAATTAGCCAAGGATTTGCATAGATATAAGGGTTCAAAAGAAGGTTACGAAAAAATAAGTAATGCAAATATATAAATGAACGAGCTTTGCTCATAAATTCCAAAATAATTTTTATTTTTATTCTATTCCATTTGGTTTTCGAGAAAATAGCCATTGTAAACAATGTGACGTGAGCTACGTTGCTTGCACGTCGTGTCAGTGATTATTTCTTGGTCATCCAGTATTAGGTCAGTGACCAGGTTGAATAATGGTTTTTTTTTATACAAAATAGAAAAATACGTTTGACCACAATCGGTGGCCCCGAAAAGGGCCTATGAAAGAATCAGTGTTGTGAAAGGATTAAAGTGCGCCACTTAGGGGCTCCTTTTGAGCGCATATCATATGTCTTCGAAGTTTTACGTAGGCTGGTTTCCTCACGATGTTTTCCTTCACCGTTTGAGAGCACTAGTATAGCGCACATACTATTCCGAATGGAAAATCCATTGGTGCACGACTGGGATTTGAACCTTCGACCTGTAGATCGAAAAGCGGGGTCACTATTAGTTTTCTCATCATCAGTGCTCTCATAGAGCTCCGGCCTATCACAGATGACCATGGTGACAAAGACTAGTTTCGAATAACCAGTTAGTTTATTTGCACAATTTTTGCATTTATTATGTAAATGCCTAAAAACGTTAACTAAGTCTGTGTGTCCATTCCTTCCTACAGAGCTCAAGGTCAATGCCGTTCCGAGTTTCAATTCATAAGCATACGAAAATGTCTTATAACCTAAAATATCACACGTTTTTCCAAGACCAAGAAAAATATCGTTTAAGTAAATATAGATTCTTTTTAACTTTATTTACAGAAAGAAACTAAAAACTAATACAAGTTAATATTTACAAAATACATAAGAAACAGTTGAGCCATCTAAAGACCGTTACAAACGATCTATAGATAGCTCAACTGATCCAGATCACTACCAGTCGGAAGCGTCCCCAAGACGCTGGCGGAATTGCCACGCTGGATGGCAATGCTAATGCGCTGGGCCAAATAAGAGCCAGCTCTCGGGTCACGCGTCGCTTCGATCAGACGTCCTGATATCTTTTTGATTAAATATAGATTAAAAAAAAATACATCAAAAATGTACCATTTGTATCGAAAAAACCTTGCCAAAATTACAAAAAATATTGAACTTTGCCGTGGTGGCCCCGGCTAAAGAATAGGCCCCTCCATACCTACCTATCCGCGGATGTCGTAAGAGGCGACTAAGGGAAAAAAGCTAGGGGATGGGCAGCAGCGTCCCTCATTTTAACAACGATAGCTCTAACTGCGCTCGCCAACCCGCATGCCCAGCGTGGTGAGTATGGGCAAATCCCCCTACATGATAGGAATTCGCTCTGTCTGTGGGGGAGGCCATGTTCAGCAGTGGACGTCGTACGGCTGAAATGATGATGATGATGATGATTGAACTTTGAACTGTTCATGTTTGACACTGCATGCTGGAATTATTACCTTACTAAAAGCGAACTGTTGTCTATTGTGTGTTATACCTCAAAACGGTATATTGCATAGCGGGAATACCTGTTTTAAATCATTTCGGGTACTACCGGTTTCTGCTGGAAATTAAAACAAGTACAATAAATCAAAGGAAATTAAACGACTTTGCCCCGAATTCTATATAATTCTTTGTAATTAGCAGGTGGGTCATTTTTCCTATTTTTTTCCGTTGTTAACTATTTATTCTAATGATTATATTTTAATGTTGCAAAATTTGGGCTTAATTATGAAAAAATAAATGTATTTAATGAAAGAAAATCAAAAAAATTGAGGACGACCTAAGTGGCGCAGAGGGCCACTGCCCGTCTTAGACATAAAGGGTGCGGGTTCGATTCCCACTGCGGGACAAATGTTTGCCTGATCTGCAAATATTTGCCTGATCTTCCAATATTTGTTCCGGGTCTGGGTGTTGTGGTATCATGGTAACTCGTAGTTTCTAATACCAATGACACAGGGAAGTGTGTTACTTATTTATTCATTTTCTACGAAATTGAACTAGAGTTAGTTCTATAAGCTCAGATGATGACCAGCTTATGGTTAAAGGAACTAAGCTAGACTAACTCAATATAACTTATACATGAAAATAGTTTGGAGTTTATATTTTATTTTTGGCACTAACTTGTGTGCTAGAACACTTAACAATTTATTTATCTTTTCAGTGGAAAAGGCGCTATAATTATTTACTAAAACCTTCATACACCACGAGGATATTCTTCATAAATCTACTTACATCATTGTGGAATAAATTGTAAACATAGATATATCGCACTCCGTTTGATCACGGCTTGATTCGCACAGCGCTGTTAGGCACTCAATCACTATTGCACAGTTGCAGCGTTTCAAGTGCTTAGCCTGAAAATTCCGATACGTTGGATACGGCACGTCACTCAAGGGGTGACTGAGGGTTATAGAGACGGGATGCAGAGTAGAACCTCTAGACTTTTTGAACACTTTTGAAACGCGAATGAACCGAACGCGTTCTATTTTAGTAGCTTGTAGACTTTTTATTTTATTTTTGTTTTTTCCTTTCTGTATATCTATATATCCTTTAATTTCCATAGTATAAAATAGGTACCTATATTTTATTTATTTTTGAATGTATAAATCTCTTTTAGTCCTTAGGTCGGGCACTGGAAATTGCGACACAGTCTATACTTCTGCAATTTCCAGTTTTTTTATTTTTCATTTTTACACCACTGAGGTGGCAAACAAGCATACGGCCCACCTGTTGGTAAGCGGTTACCGTAGCCTATGAGCGCTTGCAATACCAGAGGCATCACGCACGCGTTGCCGACCCCGAACCCCCTTCCCCCCCTAAAGAGCTCTGGCAACCTTACTCATCGCAGGAACACAACACTATTTGAAACAAATAATATTATTCGGCTGCGATCTTCTGTAAGGCGGAGGTACATCGCCATGCGGGCTGCTCCAGTTCAGAACGAGAAAATCTTGCTGTGCCCTACCTCCTCCTAAAAATATTCTAAATTGTATCCTGTATCCATGTATCTACGTTCAAATAGATAAATAATAATAATAATATTTGTTTTTCTTTTATTTTCAGTGCACGGTAACACGTGCTTAAACAGTGTAGAAAAACATCATTAGGAAACAAGTTATTATTCGTATAAGCGGCAATGGACTTGCAACTGTCACGCATGGAATACTCGCTACTGCAAAATGTGGATATGTGCCAAATGTTTGGACGTGCCTCCTTAGACACTTTCAAGGTTCTGATTGCCTGGAGATCTGATATGATGTCTCCCATGATTGGGGATAAAAGTCGTGAGCCTATTTTATTTTTATTCTTGGACGGTTAGCACAGAACGCTCCACTCTTTGAGCACCATTCCTGAAGCGAACACGACCTTTTGCGACTGAGACGGCGTGTTACTCGAGAGGTGACGGAGGACTATTGAGAGGAACAGAACCGATTACAGGCACAGCTGCGACTAAAGGACTTGACTTGATTTTTATTGAGCTTTTTCGGAGTGCGTTGAAGAGAAATGTTTTGTTTTATTTAAAGATATTTGTCCTCAAGGTAAAACATATCCTATAAATGCTGTTCCTATTAATAAAAATAAAATAATTGAGAGCTGTCAAATCAGAAGTGTAACTCTCAGTTTGCTACAAGCTCGGAAGGCTATGAGGGATAAAGCTGTGTTCAAACGGCGTACGATAGTCGATATGTCATATTTGTTATTTATTTCAAAATGATCCTTACGTCCTACAGCTCAAAGATATCCCAATAAATTTATTTTGAAATAAATTTAATAATAAATTCCATTATTGACATATCTCACGCCGTTTGATGAAGTCTTCATAAGAAACAACATCGCATATTAGTAAGGTATGTAGGTAAGGCTGAAAATCCATTATATTTAAAACTGCTGAGAAAATAGTTTCTCAATTCTGTCTAGTTAGAATTTACAGTGCAAACCGGTCACGTAGCAGCGAGTTTGCGAGAAGTCTCACGAGACACGTGTATAAACGAAATCTTGGCAGGTACGGGAGTCGAGATATCAGCAGACTCGGGGTAGTGTTTTTAACTTAAGTAGTTGAAAACACTACGGTACGCCTACATTTGTTCCAAGGTGTAGCTGAATTCTCAAACGAGGCTTTATTACTTCACACACTACGATTGACCGTAGCGATTTGTTTAGTATTGCCACTGATCAATAACATAAATTTACAAGTTCTACGTCCGCAGGACGTAGAACGTGCAAATTAATACCCCCACAGATTTGTAAATCGAATTCCTATCATGTGGGGGCAATTTGCCCATACTCACCACGCTGGGCATGCGGTTTGGCGAGCGTAGTTTCAAAGAAGTACTTACCCATCTCAGAAAAAAATCGCTAGACAATGTCTATAAGTACTATTGTATACTCTCAACGGCTTTCAAAACCAACGGAATGTTTCATTTTAAGGCCAACAGACCTACATTACTTACATCATTCTATGTGAATTTCAAATGTGTGGGCCGGGCCGTTCTTCACGACCAAAAGGTCTGATATTTACAAGCCTATACAGAACTATCCTTAGTTTGTTGAGAGCTGATCTGATTTTTCACATTGAGTTGAATCAATAGGTTGCCATCGTGTATTTAATTTTATAAAAAAGCTTGTTCAAGCTTATTTTTTTACCAACGTATTTTCTTTACTCAATATAGTGTAGGTTTTTCATAACTGGAATGAAAGTAAAATAAAAGGTTGTCTGCTTGAAGACTAAACTAACTAGGGGCGGTGGAACTCTTTACAAAATTGCTTTTATGCTTCGTTACAAAGAGCAAATAATTTTTGCAACGCTTTTAAGAATATTTTTGCTTATTCAACGGTTACTAAAGGATACATTTACTCTGAAACGAACCAGCAAAGAGCATTCTCTCGTTTTCCTAATATCTCCTCATTAATGAATCACTACCCACACACTTGAACCGTGTTGGCCTAATGTACTTTGACTTTCGAACCAAAGCCGAAAGTAGTTAGTTTAGTGGAAACGAATTTAACAAAACAGTGAAGAAAAACATCGTGAGAAAACCGTGGCTTAGTCACCTCCGCCACCGGTGACCATGTCGTTTTGTGCATAAGGTCGAATAGGCTGAGAGGACGGTATAGGTAGGTGCTGGACAAGCGTACTCCAACCTACCATGTCCATCTAAGCAAAATAGCTTGAGTATCAAGCCATGTAACCAGAACCCCATTCTAACAACAAACGAATAAAATTCTTTCAACCACGAAAATTGCCCTTCTTTATGACGAGCGAAAATTCCGCCTATTTTTGGCCTAATTCTAACATTCTCACTGGGCCGCTGAAATGCCGCGTCCACTTCACGGCACATAAAGCTTTTATGGAGATACACGGTCGTCCCATGGGTCAATTTATTCTATAGCCCGCTCACACTACTAGCTGACATATGCCCTCGACGGATACTTTATTTAGAAAGGCATTTTCTGGTCACCTTGGAGCCAGAGGTCTTGCTAGAAGTCAATAGGCAGTTGATGTCCAACGATCGCTGTAAAAAGCATTGTTTATCATCATCATCATTCCAGCCGTTTAAAGTCCACAGCTGAACATCGGCCTCCCCCACAGATTTCCGGCATTGTTTACACTCCTGCCTAGAGACAAATTTACGAGTTGGTTTATTTAAACTTCCCAGGACATTACTTTGTTTTGAACAAAAACACGACGATAACGAAAAGCGTTGGAACAACACCCGGAAAACCAAACCATCAAATCCTTAACTTTGGAGCTTCCCATTAATATACAAGTAAAATCCTAATGTAAATACCATCAGCAGTGTAAACAGTCTCAGAGATGCTTTGTTTTTGCTATCGGCCGCGGATTACGGAAAACAAGCTAAAGCGTGCTCCACATTCCTGCTATATACGAGAGAGACGAGAGTGTAGAGAACGTACTATTTGGCAAGTCTTGTGACAAATACAGACAAGAGTCTGTATTTGGACTCGATGCGACTGTCGATAGCTCGATAATTATTGCGCGAACACTTTGATTGAACAGGGCTTTAGGCCGATGTCATGATTGATGATGCTTGCGATGCTTCTTTACTGCGATGTAATTTTAGCTCTGAGTAACGATTGCGCAAAACATAATTATTAGCTTGAAGAACGACGCCCTGACGTATGACATTAGTACCTACTTATGTAATACAAATTGTTTATTTTTTTATTTGTCAGACACCTAATCACGCCGTTCCTCAGAATTATATTTTTTCCAACGAAGCTATATGATAGTTTACATACTTGAAGAAGTAAGTAATTGGCAGGTAGCGTGGTGAATGGGCGAGTGTCAGGCTGAGCAATGCGGATTATCTAATTAAAATGTTCGCGCTAACAATTATCGCGCTATCCACATTCGCACTTGGATAGGTAGCCGTGTATTTGTAAGGTCTCCACGGTTTCGTCAGCGCGCCGGCCGGCGGCGCCGGCGCCATCTCGGAAAAGTGCTCACCGAGAACAGTTACCGAGAACTCTTGTCGAGAATGTGGGGCGCGCTTAAAGACGCTTAAGTCGCGCTATTCCAAAGTCAATTTTAAAGTTATTTGCATATTTCGTGTTTTCCGCTCGGGATTGGCCGGTATCGGCGCCGATATTCCAATATTCATTAGGCTGATACCAATCTAGGTAACTTCGCTCACCTTCAAATTGGGTAGGTAGGGATTTTTCTTATTGGATTTATACTGAGTAGAGCAGAAATGATAAAGAAAAGTAATCAGTGGATTTGGAATTTGAAGTTCTTCAATGTTCATAAACTTATTATGATCGAACTGAAGCGTAGCAAAAACTTATAAACCTAAAGGTTTGTTAGGTACCGTCTCTGTAAACAAATAGAACAATAATTAGAGCAATATTTTAAAAATCCCTAAAAATACGGTACATTACAGAATCGATTACATCTAAAAAGCCTATTAGTGATCGGATTGCGGTAATTGGATCTGAAAATAATGCCCGCGAGCAATTCTAAATGAGATCGAAATTGAATTGAGCTTGTCAGCTTCGACAGGAGAAGTCACCAACATTGCAAAAAGGCTTAGTAAATACGGAGATGAGAAATAAAAAATCGTGGAACCGCCTAATACTACCATAATTTATAAAGATAGGTGTAATGGTGGTTGGTTCCAACGGAAGATCAGCGTTGTGTTACCTACTTTTTAGGTAACACAACAACATGCTGACTTGGATGCCAGTTTGTGGCACTTAAAGCTTGGCTGATGGAAAAGAACTATAGTGAGACTGAAGCAGTCTTACTATTCGACAAATAAATGGAAGTAACGTTTAAGGTTATCTGATTACCTGCACCTATCACTTCACTATACCTTTACAATATATCATACTATATAGCCATATAGGATATACCATACCGACGGCCGACTTTGTTAAAGTATGAAACTGGCCTTATAAATACTTACAGACCAGATCGATGCTATATTTGTCACATACATTCATTACATAAATTACATAAATTTGATAGATACATTCACACACAAACACACACATACCTACTCAAACATATATACACAATAATACATAAGTACATATTCACGCACATTCATACGTAAACACATACTCAGCCACACGCATTTACACACCTTTACTCCCCTAAGATACATACACACACACACAAACGTCTAACTACTAATAACACATTAACATCTACCTATGTGTTTACAGGATATATATATATATATATCCTACTAAATATAAACTTACATTAAACTTTTCCGTATAGATTAAGTATTTGATGTACGCGCCTATCCGTGTCTATCAACTACCAGCAGCATGTAAATCTATCACACTCTGGTATTACCTAGGTTATGTACCTACCTGCACGCACACATCAGAACTTCTACTCACCACATACATTTACCACTCCACAGAAGACAATCGACACTAAACATCATCACATGCACACTATTACTTACCTAACTAAACTTACCTGTCCTACTTACCTAATGGCGAACACTGTGCTCACCATTTTTTCAGAATACTATACTATATATATACTGTTCAGCATAATTTGGTCTCCACAGCACAGGGAATGCACTACCTGCACGAAAGGGGCATCTAAGAGGAGCACTTTAATCCTTTCACTACGCTGATTAATTAACACCCATCATTCACCACACTAGGATTCCATGCCGTGGGTGCCATAAACTACGAGTAATATTGTACCAAATAATTGAACCAAATATTTATTTCAAAATTGGTTCAAATATTTGCAAATCATGCAAAACTTTGACCTGCAGCGGGAATCGAACCCCTTGCGTCTCCCACTTGCCCGCTGCGCCACCCACGTCATGTCGCTCATAGCCCCTTTATACCTCAACCTGGTGTCTGATCTAATACAGGATGATCAAGAAAGAATCAGTGACACCACACGCAAGTAAGCCTAGCTACCTAACTAATATTTTAAACAAAATCACAGTAAAATAAAAAGCCTGCAAGACATTTCAGAGTACCTAGGTAATTTCTTTAGACGCTTTTTCACCAGACGCTGCCCTTCAATTTTTCATCTTGAAAAAGCCATTTCAGCGAACAGAAAACTAACATCAAAGCGTAAGTCAGCAATTGAGATGACATCAGAAAAGCTATGAATCTAAATCAAGTGGGAAGCTCATCAAAGTTCGGTGACGTCGCGCTCGGCCCGCCGACGCCGACGGCGCGTTTCAAACTCATTTTCATATTACGCTCACGGTATTCGAAACACAGTAAAGTAAGAAAAACATACAGTACATACATAAAATCATAAAATCACATACATAAAATCACGCCTGTTTCCCAGAGCGGTAGGCAGAGACCACGGCTTTCCACTTGCTATGATCCTGACATACCTCTTTTGCTTTACCACTCTCATCACATTCCACATACATGCTCGTCGGTTTAGGGTACTCTTGACCTGGCCTTTTTCCAAAACGTCGCTGATTTGAAAAACTTACAGTACATTAATTATGCCTACAACTTACCAAGCATACAACCTCTCAGATCTCCAGGCGAGAGATTAGATCCTTGAAGTAGTTTTAGGGGGTGTCGAGGAACAGGCAAAATTTGGCACATGCCCTCATTTTGCAGTAGTGATTATTCTATACGTGACAGGTTGCAAGTCCATCGCTGCTTACTGGTTTTCTCACTATGTTATCCTGTTATTCGAATATAAAAACTCATTAGTTCAGGGCCAGTAATGTAATTGTGTTAGCGTAATGGCAATAAAATTCGAGGGAGGGAAGTTCGTAACATTCAAAACGTTCCAAACTTGACATGGGAAAACTTCAAGATCTTAGCTTCATCCTTTTCATGTTTGAAAGATTTCATAATAAAATTGATAAATCATCCTCATTATTACGAAGTTCATATAGCATTTCGCTTAGGTACGCAATAGCACTCCAATTTTCGAATCTCGGGTTACCAGGCCAAAACGGCTTCAAACGGCACGGTTGGATAAAAATGGAACAAACAGGCATTTGTTGTGCTGCTACTGTTTTACTTTCGGTACCGTGCCCAAAATATACATACGCCCGCAGGATTAAGCAAAACTTTAATGCCTTTTTGCTTGCCTTGAATTTTTCTTGTTAATTCGAATGGCTGTGCCCGCGAGCTTGTAACGTCACGGCGAACTTTGCTCGTGTGTTTAGATGGGAAATACTTCGAATGTGCTCGCGGCAACGTTTTGAGGTCGAACTTTTTGTACGCCTTTCGGGTCTTGCTGTTGTTTTAACGTTGTTTAACGTTGGTAATGTAATTGATATTACTTTCTCTAGTAACAACTGTTCAACCTTTGCCTATTGCTGGATTCGCATCTCTCTCCGCTGTATGATTACAAGCTAGAATTGCATTTCCGGTAAGATTTGGAACAAGTTTCGGACCAACTCTGCAACTTGCACCACTGGGATTTAACCCGGTTACATGTAATTGTTATAAGTTAATTACACTCGTTTAATTTTTAAATTTGAGAATCGCCTGAAGATAATCGCTAGTTAGAATCTAAGGGCAATTACTCGCATTCTTTGCTTCATCATCATCATCATTTCAGCCGTAAGACGTATACTGCTGAACAAAGGCCTCCCCCATAGATTTCCAGCGTGTCTGACTTTGTACGGCCTGCACCCGATCAATCAATTGGGGGGATTTGCCCAAACTCGCCACGAACGCTGATACGCATCCCCTAGCTTTTTTCCCCCCTTATGACATCCACGGGTTGTAAATAAAAAACGGAGGGGCCTATTCTTTAGCCAGGGCCACCACGGCAATGTTCATTGTTTTTTTTTTTTATGTTATACGGAGGCAAACTGGCTTACGGCCCTCCTGATGGTAAGTGGTTACCGTCGCCAATTGACATTAGCAACACCTGGAGCATTGCTAATGCGTTGCCTGCCGAACCCCTCCCCCCCTAAAGAGCTCTGGCAACCTTACTCACCGCAGGAACACAACACTATTTGGAACAAATAATGTTATTTGGCTGCGATCTTCTGTAAGGCGGAGGTACCTCCCCAGGCGGGCTGCTCCAATTTAGAGCGAGAAAATCTCGCTGTGCCCTACCTCCTCCGTTAACAATCTAATAAACAGAAAATCCACATGCGATTATCGTACGTGTACCATGATTGATTTTTTTTATATACTATGGAGAATCGCATCTTCGAGGCGAGAATCCTCTTCTATAAGGCCTCGTCCTAATAGAACGCGACTACGCGACCAACGCACGATCGTGCGAACTTTATTCGTACAAATGCGCGATCAAACATTTCTTTACTGAGTGTCCTAATCAAAACACGCGCGATTAGTTCACGCTGTCATACTTACATGTTTACATCGCGCAATCAATTCGCATTGCAAATTCACGCGAATCGCGTTCTATGGACGCAGCCTAACAAGGCTTTACCGATCAGAGTTTGATTAAATTGCAATACAAAAATAGGAATACAAGTATTTCGACTCTCATAACTATAATATAGACAATGCGAAATAATGAAAATTCTCTTTTAACTATAATGAAAATTCCCTGAATATTGAATAAAAGGTGAACATTAAATAAAATTATGATATCCACGTTATTTAATTAAACGCTCTCCCAACCTTTAAACGCGGAATTTAACAGCCGCTCTTAAATAATTTGCATTTTCTTTATTAACAATGGCGTTTTTTTTATAGCTTCGTCAAACTGAGGAAAAAATATTCTTTACATTGCGACATAAACTACCCGTTGTAAAAATGTCGGTCCCAATTATAGCGCTGTGTTTGTTTGGTTCGGTTCAGCAGTTCTAATCTCTTGAATTACACCTACGTACCAACAAACAAACAAATTTTACCTCTTTATAATAGTACTAGCTTCTGCCGGCGGCTTCGCTCGCGTGGTACCTAAATAAAAAGTTGCCTATACGCTATTCCAGACTATATAATCTAGCTCTGTACCAAATTTCATCCAAATCCGTTCGGCCGTTTAACGTGATTGAACCACAAACATCCAAACATCTAAACATCCAAACATCCTCATAAACTTTCGCATTTATAATATAAGTAGGATTATAGCGTAGATGAAGATGTTGACCTGGAAAAATCGTAGGTACGTGTCTTCCCTAAAGCGATTCACTAACTTAAACAGCGTAGAAATACACTTTCATTGGTACACTGGCACATGGTGCCAAATGTAATGTTTGGACGTGGCTCTGACTACCACCCTGAGCCATCGACAAGGCTCTCAGCACCTTGGGCTCTGGGATGTGTCTAATATAATTGGGGTTTACAGTCGTGGGCCTTTTTCACCGATGATGTGTTTTCCCCGAACCTTCAACATGTTTATGTTGTAACACACATCATAAAAATTACACAAATAAAACCTGAACAGCATTGTAAATTGCAGATTTATTCCGCTGTCATTCACATACATTTCAATGTATTTACAGGCACAATAAAAGTGAATTGCCTCTTGTTGCGTTTAGAGCCGAATTTATTGTGAATTGAGCCCCTAGCGAATAAATCAAAAGGTATTCAGCAAAGTTTTCTGCTTTTTGAATGGTTTTATGATTTTTCGTATGCATTTTGTAAAGCTATTTTGATTTGGTAGGGGTTGGTTGCTGCTTATAAACGCAACGCATAAACTTGCACGCATTTTTGAGATTTCCAAAAATTTGACATTTGTGTAAGCTTAATGGCAATGAAGATCTTAACTTTGAGGTAAGCGTAATGGCAATGAATTATAACAATCTTAGCAAAATTCAATACATTCCAGACTTGACAAGGGAAAAGTTCAAGACCTTAGTTTATTCCTTTTCATGTTTAAAAACTTCAGATGCAGGTATCTAAAATTGATAGAATCATCCTTAAACCTAATTGCGATCTTCATTACCATTTTGCTTACACAATAGCCTGGCGGGTGACGCAGTGTTGAAAGGCCTGATGGAGCGACGACATTGTGGATGTTGCGGGAGGTCGGCTGGCTGGAAAAGGCTCAAGACCGCTCGTCATAAACTCTATGTCCCGCAGTGGACTTCTACAGGTTGATGCTGATGATGATCTTTGTAATGCATCGTTTGATTTTATTACAGCTCTATAAGCTCACTGACTCTTATATCCTTCTTCCTTCATTAGTACCTACTTAGTGAAAAATAGTTCAAGTTAATTACATCGTGCGACCTCAAATGTCAAACTCAAAATTGACTTTCATCAGTAGACGTAAGGACGTAAGGAAAAAAAATACTTTTTAAGGCCGATTCAAACCAATTGAACATAGAGAACTTTTAGTGTAAACGAAAGATGTTTCTAAGCGTTTACACCAAAATATCAATGAGCAAGAATGAGACAAAGAACTAGAATTCGCACGAACACAGCAAAAGAATGCTCTACGTCTGTTTACACGAAAATAATTGATAGATGAGCCTTTAGATGGCATATCGCGCGCTGTTTGAACATGGCAGCCCAGTACTGAAGCATATTCAATGTACGTCTCAACCCAACGTCAAAGCAATGTGGAAATTATTATCTACATTTCCGAATTAATAATCAAATTAAATAATTTAACTTCAGACTAACTTGGATAACTTGTAAATGTCCTCCGTCCTCCGTCCTCTATCATTAAACCCCGCTTAGGTAAATGATGGTTAATTAAGACTTGCTTGCTTAACTTGAAAACTTGGAGTAAGAGTACTTTTCAGGTAAAGTTAACAGTAAAATGGTCTACTTGAATTGAACATGAGATGAGAAGTGGTTTAACACATTTTAAGAGTTTCTTATTTCCTTAAGCCACCCACTAAGCAGCGGTGGCTTAGTGGGAGGTACTCCACCTTTCAATCCGAAGGGTGTGAAACAACGTGGTTTCAAACCCATTCGTGCACCAATGAGATTTCTATTCAAAAATTGAGTGCGCCTTCTCATCGAGTTAGTCATCATATCAAATCGGCGGCGTGAGTGGAATTAGGAAGTAAAAATAAACCAGCTCACATTTTCTATGACATTCATGCCATAAATGTGAGTGGAGTTAAAACATATTAAGGACAAAAAATACCAGGGCTATCTCCTAATACGAAGCGTCCTGAAAAAGGATCTGAATCCCTATATTTGAGGTGGAGTGTACTTCCCACGCACTTAACAGACTGATATTATTTAGATCGCAATTGCTGTTGAGCAAATTGTTTTTTTTTAAGTTTGTACAGAAAAGAAATCATGTTAAAAATTATATTTCGTAGTATGTATGATAAACATCGTTCGGTTTAAGAGTACTATAGGTTCATATTCCGGAACACCCCGTAGAGAGCAACTAAAGAAAAATATACCTATTATAATAACTTTTAGATTTTCACATTTCACATCATCTCTTACGAGAAAGTCCGTAAGTCCCATATTAGTTTTATCACTGAACCCGCTACCGGTATTCGTTCCCCTGATTGATTGTTGGTATCTAGTTCCCTTAGCACTAGGAATAAGCAAAGCCAGTAATGTTGTTAAGTCACTTTATACTCTGTTGCAAATAAAGAATAATAATAAATAGGCCCACGAAGAGAAAAGGCTAATCGACTGTACGTGGCTATACACAGGAATTTAGTTTGACCATTTATGAAGTTACTTTGAGATTGACTATATTTTTCGCTATTATCGTCATCAATTTGTCAACTTTTTCTTGATAGAGCTCTAAATTTTAGTAGATAAATAACCCAAGGCCAACATTTGCTTGCCCAGCGTGGCGAGTATGGGAAAATTCTCCCACTTGATAGGAAGTCGCTTTGGAAATCTGTGTGGGGGCAATTTTCAGCATTGGACTCCAACGGCTGGAAAGATTATGATGATGAGCATTTGCGACGGGCTCGCTAGAGATTCGGTTGCAAGAGTAACTGGTGCTTTGGGTACGGTACCGTAGAAATTTCGATTATTCTTGAAAATGACGGCGATCGCTCTGGCTGAAGTTCTGAAGACGGTGCATTTGTTATTTAGAATTAGCCTCAATTCGTTGCCGAAAATAACTGATGGGTTTCCCGATGCCTCATAAATATCCATTGGAGGAAAAATTTGTTTGAAACTTTTAGGATCCACTTTTAAACAATTTACATTTTTATTCATCGAAATTTTTGCTAAGGGTTTAGGCGGTTATAAGTGTAAGCATGTTTCAAAAGTGTGCAATTTGAGAGCGTGTTTTGTATGGGGTTCAATTAATTGTGATCTAGTTGATGTAAAACATATTCTATGACTTCTTGTTTTTCATGCTTGCTAGATTAACACTTTATTAAGTCTTTATTTACAGAAAGAAACTTAAAACGAATTCAAGTTAATATTTACAAAATACACAAGAAACAGTTGAGCCATCTAAAGACCGTTACAAACGATCTATAGATAGCTCAACTGATCCAGATCACTACCATTCGGAAGCGTCCCCAAGACGCTGGCGGAATTGCCACGCTGGATGGCAATGCTGATTCGCTGGGCCAAATAAGAGCCAGCTCTCGGGTCACGCGTCGCTTCGATCAGACGTCCTGCTTGCTTGTCGGCTTTTAGTTCTTAAGGAAAATAAAAAACTTCATTCATTCATTCGGCTATTAGGTCAGTGACAAGGTTGAGGTATGGTAGTAGTGAAAGGATTGAGTCGATCCTTCATTCTAACAATCTTATTTGCATGAATAACATCATGCATTAATCTGTTTTCGGCTCAAATCAGTTCAAACTTTTAGATATTGTTATCTTAATGTAAATCTTCTTATAGGTACTTTAATAAAGCTCGGTACTGAGACCAAAAACAGTTGATTAGCATAAGTTTGGAAAACAATAGGTATGTTTATTTTTTATCAGTAGGTATTAAGTAATCATTATTGGTTTCCCTTTCAGATTTTTATTCTAATTACGGAGCACGTTGTAGTAGAGTTCATATAAAATAAACAACAAAACAAACAAGAAACCAACTGCAAAAAGCTCACGTTACGATCCTTGGCACGCAGTGCCTTCTGTTACCATTTGTCACATGCGATACAAAATCGATTTATAATGATTATTGTCGCCTATTTTTCGACGCTTTCTTATCGCAGGGTACTAAATTACGCATCTCGTCACAGTATGGCAAAAATACAGTAGTAACCGACCATTGTTACCCGATTACGGCAAAGTCAAAAGGAACAGCTATGTTTTAGCATCTATGTATCATGTATGTATATTCGTATTTACGTATTTTCTACGGTAGTGCCTAAATTACTTATCCAATTTTTGTGTCAATCGATTCGTTATTATTGTCCGGGTGACATAGGCTACAATCTCAAGTGTAGTCAGGTTTTCGATTATAAACTTGTATCGTGCGTGTTTATATATTGTATTGCACTGCTCAGCAAAGGAGTCTTCCAAAATCATTATATTCATCTCAGTGTTTGGCTATGTCTCATGTCTCAAAGTCAAAGTCAAAGGGCATTTATTTCAATAAAATCACTAGGATCACTTTGAAACGTCTTAGAAACTAGGTGAAGCTATGCCTGTTCCTCGCGACCAAGCCTAGAAGAATCAGGCAACAAACACGGCTTGGTGCCTATCATTTTTTTAATGATCCTTTTTCACAAAATGGATTTTAAAGTTTCAGTGTGGTGCCGATCGAACTAGTAGAGGCTCAAAAGAAAAGTAATCGAATTATAATCCCTAATAAATAAGAGCTTATAAAAATGCATTCTCTTTCTCATACACACCTAGATTGTCACGTCAACGTTTCGGCCGGTCGTTGCTGTGACAATCTGTCGTGACAATCTCCGTGACATCCTCAGATGGGTAGGTTACTATACTAACTTATCGTAATTTGTTTTTTACTTTTTTATATTTCACTTTTTTATATTTCACTGCGTTTTGGAGTACATAAATGCTTGAAAATAAACCTACGTAATTTCTTAAATTTCATCACATCAAAATCATGCTGATATTTCGACCCACCACGGGGATCGACCTTGCCGCTCTAGATGTTATCTGCGGCGCCACTAATGACGTACAAAAGCCTATCTGCAAATAAGATCAAATTAGTGAAGTAATAAGCAATAACTAGGTAATCATTATTCATCACGTTTTCAATAAAATCATGAGCTATTAACTGTAAAATTAAGCGTGAGCTTAGTTCGAGTGCTGAGTTTTTCTACTGTAATTTGTATTCTGTGTCGCAGTACCGCCATCAAGACGTTTCGTGTCCTTATCGAGGCACTTTCGTTGAGTTCCATATTGATTTACAGTTGCCTCGCAAAAACGCAAGGAAGGAAAATACTTACGATTTTCTACAAGCTCTAACTAAAGAGATAGCGGTACAATTTATACAGGGGTTTTGTACTTGTAAATTATGTCTTAGGATTATCTGATTGGATTTTATACATATTGCCTTTATTTATTTACATTATAAATAAACCAGTCGATATTAGTTGCTTAAAAATCCCCGCTGCGGACTTTCAGAAAATAAGGCTTATAAAAAAGTCACGGGGTTCGTAACAACTGACGAAAAAGTTTGTCATTTCCACACTTGCGGATCTCTATTTTCCGACCTGTGTACATAAGTACCATTGGCAAGTGCCAATTGAAAATCGTTAGGAAATAAAGACGGCCAAGTTTCCTAATGTTTTTCAATGAAAAAGTCGGTATTCCAAAAGTTATGGAACAAAAGTTATTGCCCACTAGTTTACGCCCGCGGCTCCACTTGGCACCTACCCGTATAAAAAGTAATGTCAATTTCCAACTTTTTTCCGTCAATAAAAACCACGTCGAACCGTTGCTTTTGCGAGAAAAAAGGACAAACAAACAAATACCTACACTTTTGCATTCATACTATTAGTAAGGATTGGATCTAAAATATGTCTTCGGCATAATATTTTTTTTTTTAAATGTTATACGGAGCCTAACAGGCTTACGGTGCACCTGATGGTAAGCGGTTACCGTCGCCAATTGACATCAGCAACACCTGGAGCATTGCTAATGCGTTGCCTGCCCCGAACCCCTCCCCCCCTAATGAGCCACCCCTATTATGAAACATCATGGATGGACACGGGGATGCGCTAACCACTGCGCCACGGAGTCAATTCCTCGTCCGGTCGGAATTCTTTATGGACCTCGGATCGAAGCGCCAATAGCTGTATTAGATTGTTTTCGTATAGGCTTCTCCAGTGCAATATCCGGGGATAGTTCCGTCGCCAGTAATGATACAGAGATAGAATTCAATAAACTCTTATTCGATACAGCTGCTTTCAATATGTTTGGTTCAATATCATTTTAGCTTTAGGAAAGTGAATGATTCCCTTTGAAGTTTTATTCAACTACTAGGTACCTACTGTGCGAGCTACTTATTTATAACATGCGCCCCAGAGAATCACTTGTATTAAGTTAAAAGAACTAATAAAATGACTGTACCTTGACTGTATTTGATGTACATATTTTCGCAAATATTATATTTGTTAAAAATAATAGTGATAATCATGGTGTTAATAATAGAAAAAAAGATAAACTCACTGCTCCCATGATTAGGCTCACTAGGTTGAGTAAATTATTTGTACGCTTATCTAGAAATGTCCCAAGCGATGTGCTTATGTTACAATTAGCAAATTATAGAACTTAATGAAGCGTATCTCAGTTAACAAAAATATTTCAAAATATCCAACTATTCAGATGACAAAAAAGCTTGGGACTAAATGTTCTCCAACTCGATTATTAATAAAGTTGGTAAAAAGGATCATTAAAAATATAACCAATCTGTATTTTCTTACCTGTATCTTCTGCCTTTGGTCGCGGAGAACAGGCGTAAATTCAAGGCGTAGATTTAAAAAGTTTCACAACGAGCCATGCGATTTCAATGAATAAATCAATATTGAAGTTTGACTATTTTATCTTCTTACTCTCGTCTCGTGTCATCAGTTTCTTGGTTACCCTGCCTCAAGTGCATGTTTACACAGATCTTGACCAATATGTGTTAACGTGATGAAATGACATACGGTACAGATAAGAGTAAGTGGTCTCTCACTGTGAGTTCTTAGAAAGCTCAAGGTTGCTCTATGGAGATGGCCACGTTTCTTGTTTATCTACGACATGAAATCAGAAAAGAGGACATCCGTAGACAAACTAAAGAGTACCTAAGCAAGTTGAAGTGACAGTGTGCGACTGTGCGGGGCACATAGCTCGGAGAACCGATGGCCGTTGGGATAGAAGGGTTTTGGCCTCAAAGCTCAGTTGGTAGTAACTCTGCCTTCTGCGCTAAAGGTCGCGGGTTCGATTCCCGCACTGGACAAACATTTGTGACTAACACAGATGTTTGTTCTGTGTCTATCTCTGGTACCCATATAGTACAGACTATGCCTAGTTTGGGATCCGTTGATTGTCAACTACGTGTGATATGTCCGGAATATTTATTATTATTATTTATTATTGTTTTCTAATAATTAAAATTAAATGTTTGGTGCTGTTTGTTCTAATTGCAGGTTTAATTGTTTTTGTAAACGAAATTTAATTACGGATCAGCGGCGTTGAGCTGGCTTTTACTTCATCCCTTCAAATTGCGTCAAGGCATGATTTTTTTGCGTTCCTAAACCTAAACGAAAACCACCGTCACCGCCACCGTCACCGAGAACGAGATTATTGCGGGTGGAGTTCAAGATGACGTGACGGCAATCATCACGTCATCTTGAACTCGTGTTTTTGTGTTGCCGGCACATCAGCCCGCCAGAATCTCGGGCCGAGTTCTTACGGTCGCACCGAACTACCGGTCGTTCACAGTGACGGATCGTTTACGGCGCGGCGGCGGAGGACAACAAAAAATCTACTTCATTTCGTTCTCGGCTCGATGGGTTGAGTATACACGCATACGCGCTGTTTTCATACGCAACAAGGAACGCGCACCTTAACTTCCAAAATCCAATTAAGTCTGAATGTACGCTTAATATGTTTATTTAGCTCCAACGTTCCTTAAGCTCTTTGAAGTACCTAACATCAAAAGACTTAAATTAATTCATTTGAAATAATTATTGATATATCTAAGTCGTTACATCCAATTTTGATTATGGAATATCTAAATGTGCGTTCAATGTATATTAGTTTCCAAAAAACCAGCAATCATCTTATGACCGCCGTATTCTTATAATAAACACGGTTATATAAAAATACGGTTCGACCCGAACTGAGATCTCGCGATTTCTGGTAAAAGTTGAAGGTTTGATGATCTTTGTGGCACAGTATAAACTTTGGGAGATCTTCACTCGCTTCGCTCGAGTAATCAATCAGAAATATAAAAAAGATTTTGTCTATCAAAAGCTCTGGTTTACCGATGGCTATACCCAAACATATTTAACAACGTTCGCTCTTTTACCACTTTCTATCCATCCCATGGGCTAGAAAAAATCTTATCCACCTTTCAATTTATTAGGAGAGCTATGATTGGTTCAGCAAAGTGGCTTCTGGTGCTCTGGTTATGCAAAACAACCACAACGAGACATCTCCATCAAAAGCTTCCAGCGTGAATTTGCCAAAGGAATATTCGGAACGCTTTTCGCTGTATTTTACCATAGTGTTTATTTTCGCTGCTACTCGAAATATCTATGTACTTACCTATACAAAAATCTTACGTACTGACTGAATGACTAACTGAACCTAAACCAGAAGTCCTACGAGTATGAAATTTGGAGGGTATAGCCTCTTGTTGTAATGTACACTAATAAAGGATTTCCGAAACTGCAGTGGGGGTTGAAGTGTGTACCTAAGAAAATAAAATCGACGAACGATGTCGCGACAATTTCCGTTAATATACTGACATGGACAAAATTATATTTTTTCCCAATACTCATTAAATGAGCTTTCATTGATTGGAAAAAAATAGAGTTCCGGACGTTTCAAAGATGCTTTCGAATGAATAAATACTTAGAATTATTTAGCGAGTTGGTTAAAAAATATATAATTTGAGCAGAAATACTTGGAATAGGAGAATAAACAACATTTTATACATCATTTGTAGGTAATAAGATATTTTTTACAAAAACTAGAAACCGACTTCAAATTCCTGAATATTTACCAGATTAATATCAACCTCTTTTTTTTTGTTATCAACCTTTTGCGTTTTGCTTACCTACTGAGGATGACACTGGCCACCTAAACTTTCGAATAAAAAGTGTAGGTGGCCAGTGTTTAAGTTTAACGGGACAAGTAGCAATCCCTCAGGAATGAAATTAATATGGGACCACCCCGGGTTCATACTCTATACACCAGCGAAAGAATCATCAAAATCGGTTTACTAGTGGCGGAGATATCGAGTAACATACACACAAAAAATAAAATACAGCCGACTTGGGAACCTCCTCCTTTTTGAAGTCGGTTAAACAACATAGAGATACCTACAAAAAGCTTTTTTTTTTGCATTCTACCGCTTTGGTTTGCCCTTTGAAATTTAATAAGGACTTACGGACATTTGCAAAAACCCCCCGATGACTCCTGTATGCATCATACGACTTTTCTGACCTGTGTACTTGTAGGTATGTCCAGAAGCATAATTATGTCTCAGGCCTCTGACCACATTTGTCCCAGAACAAAGTCTACTTATGAATACACACCCTACCCCTCATTGTAATTCAGTGTGAATTTTACAAAACAAAGAACCTATTTCTACTTTTGTCTTGCACAGGCAAGCTGTCTAAACCTGATAAATTGCTTTCAGCGCTACCATCGACTATGCAGCAAGTGTACTGTAGGCGTAGACTACGCATACGGTTATAAAGTGCTAGATCTGCTGTGTGTGCAATATTCGCGATCGATCCGACGGTATTTCAGTTTTCAATATGCAGCGCTGTCTCCTTGAACCATTTTACCTTCAGGACGTTAAAATGTTTTTTGACGTTAAATCGAAATAAGTGATCCACTTTGAAACTAGGTGAAGCTACGCCTGGTTCTCGCAACCAAGACTAGTAGAATTTAGGCAACAAACACGGCTTAGTGCCTAAATGAATGTAGAGCTTCAGTAGCCAAAGAAGGCGAGGCTCAAATATTCAGGTATTAATTTAAGCTTATAAAAATGTCAAAAGACAAATCAACAAAAGTTCTAACTCACAAACTAATTCAAAAAGAGTTCGATATATCTTATTAGGTATGTGATAGCAAAATGATCTACTAGGGATGAATTATTGATAGACTGCAATTATTCCTGAAATCTCCACCAAGTTTATTTAATTACTACTGGACCATACTATTTCGAAACCTCTTACTCACTAAAATCGCTTCCATATATAGGATGGACAAGCAAATTACTTGAGTTCTTCGCGGTGGAAATGATAAAACTAAAATTTCTCATCTCATGGTTAGTTGCTCCGCCGTTAGGGCTGTATTGCTGACACCGAGAACAAGGAAAGCCCAGGGTATTCGCATTGACACGAGACTGGCACTAACATGTGTCGGGGGTCGATTCCATTTTGCAATTTTACATCCAGCCACGAGGAACGTATAATGTGTCTGTTTTGTTCTGCTGGGACTACTTGACTATATGAGTGTTATGGGCTTCAACTTTCACCCCCCGTAAATATGCAAATTTGTCCTTTTCTGGCAGAAAACTGTGAATATTCGAGTACTTTCGTTTGTTGGATTTTTATTATCTCTTTTTGCCTCCCTAAGTTTACGGGCTTTATTTTATTACAGCCGTAAATTTTTGGCTATTGTTACTTAAATTGTTTTCTAATATTTTAGCACCGATGCATACTTCATGGTCATAGTTAGTGGTTATGAATGCCATAGTTAGAATCGAACCAACACCTATTCAGTTAGATATCATATATGATCAATTAGGCGCTTCCTCGCTGTGCTAAAGAGGCATTATATATACATTTATTTAGATACATAATCTATTAACAACCTTAACTTACACACATAAGGTATTCCTTTGAGCCAGGATTTTGATCGTTTCAACTAAATAAAATGAAATTGAATACTAACAAGCAATAACAGTGGTAATTGACGATGATTGAGCATCAATTTATTTAGTCATTTTCTGTCACAAGATTTTACTTAAATCATCCGATCCATTTTGTTTTGAAGCACTAAAATATAGTACGAAATAGCAAACATAAATTGTTATTTGTTTTTAAGGTGCTCACACGATATCCCAACCTGTTGCTCTTAATACTCATGTAGGTATAAGTTTCAAAATCATAAGGACGTCATGACTCTGCGCCGCCGGTAAGATTTCTCTGCAAACTGAAACCGTAGTTTTGCATTTCAAAAGTTAAATTGAAAAGTTTCTTCATTTGGTGCACAATGCGTTTTAAGTTTAATACGAGCTTATAACGGCAAGAAGCTCCTAGAGATACTCACATTATTACTAGTAGAAGGCCTGCAACTTCGTCTGCGTAGAATTATTTTTTCAACAAACTTCAACCCCCGTTGCAGATACTACTACTAACAACAAAAAGATACTCTACAAAAAGAAGATGAAATGAAATTAAATGAAAATGAACTTTATTGATGCTCTAGTATATATAATATATATATACAACCAAGGTAAAGCCCACTTTTGGTAAGTGGTTACCGTAGCCTATTATGCAAGCGTATTATGTCCAGCAGTTGACTTCTACAGACCGATGATGATGATGATGAACGAAATAGAGTATTACATTTTATTTTCTTGATTCGATCTAACAAAAACCTCAGACACACAAATTGCTTTACATAACAAGCTTTACAATTAATATGGTGGTTCTCCTTGGTACTGTATAGATAGCTATTGGTATGTTTTTATAATACAATTACAGTTATAGTTGAGTTTACATTGGGGTACAACAATGAATACGCAAACATACTCACCAAACATATTATCATTGATAGGTTCACGTCATTTCAGTAGAAATACAGTACTGGATTCCAGTAAGCGAAATATGAACAATCAATACGGACGCATTTTGACGTATAAGTATTTGGACCAAAATGCAAAACGACGCATACGTGAAACGTCCCAACTGATAATGACCACTGTGCACAATGACGCATTCACGAAACGACTTCACACACCTGTAGATTTATGATATCCATATAAGCACTTAATTTATTCTCTTTACGTTGTTAATTGGCACTCAGTTTACCGGATTTCAGAAAAGGAGGCTAAAAATCTTCGAGGTGGTCCAATATAAAAAAAATTCCCCAAGGGATTGTTACTCCCACATAACACTAAAAAAAGTCATCGTCTCTTGGAATCATGGCCTGCTGAAACATTTGTTTGTAGATGATTTTGTTATACTTGTGGCTTAAAATCGAAAGTGTGGGTAGCCAGTGTCATCCTGAGCGAGAAAAATGACGCCTAACGCCGGCGCCGTTACGATACATTCTTGGGGCCATCCTAGATTCATCATTATCATCATCATTTCAGCCGTACGACATCCACTGCTGAACATGGCCTCCCCCACAGACAGAGCGAATTCCTTATCATGTAGAGGGATTTGCCCATACTCACCACGCTGGGCATGCGGGTTGGCGAGCGCAGTTAGAGCTATCGTTGTTAAAACGAGGGACGCTGCCCATCCCCTAGTTTTTTCCCTTAGTCGCCTCATACGACATCCGCGGATAGGTAGATATGGAGGGACCTACTCCTCATCTGGAGCCACCACGGCCACGCCATCCTACATTACATCCTGTAAATCACAACTTTGCTGGATAGATTATAAAATTCAAGAAAGATATGCACTGAAGATAATTTACATACAATTCTATTAGTACTACTTCTACTACCGGTACTAGATCCAGCAACTTGAATAATGTGAAACGGCTATGTCAATATCAAACAATGCATTTCAGATCACAATTGCACGGCTTAAGATCGAACTAAGTACCTATACTCTTGCACAAAGCCGTGGGACGTGTTACGGCTTAAACTATAATGTGCAGAATAGAATATTCAGATGTGAAGATTTAGATGTATTTTAGACCAATGGGAGGCCCGTAATATTCTCATTGACTGGCTTCATACTCGTAGCTCGGTAGTTACTCTGCCTTCTGAGCTAGAGGTCGTGGGTTCGATTCCCGCACTGGACAAACATTTGTGTGATTAACACAGATGTTTGTTCTGTGTCTGGATGCTAAATATTAATCTATATGTGTCAGTCTCTGGTACCCATAGTACAGGCTATGCCTAGTTTGGTATCAGTTGACCGTGTGTGATATGTCCGGAATATTTATATTTATTTATATTGATGAAGAAAGAGTTGTTGTGTTGTGAATGAGTTTGTATACCTGGGGATTTTACCTGGGGGTTTACGAGATATGGAAAGCATGAGAGTGATATTAAAAGAAGGGTGAATGCAGGCTAATTTTTACAAAAAATTAAATAATAAATTGAACAAGTTGTATAAATTCATACATCAGAGTTACATAGCTAAAAAAAATATATCCACTTATGACGAACTTGCTACTCAATAATAAGATATTTTTTACAAAAACGAAAAGCCGACTTCAAATTTCTGAATATTTACAAGATCAATTCGGCAAGTCATCGTTTTGGTTTATGCTAATATTATAAATGCGAAAGTTTGTGAGGATGTTTGGATATTTGTGGTTCAATCACGCCCAAACGGCTGAACGGATTTGGATGAAATTTGCCACAGAGATATTTATATTTGGATGAAAGGAGCCATTTCATTCTGGGCCTGGTCCATGTACACTACATAGAAAAATTAGGGAAAAATAGGAGATTACAAGAAAAATACAATTTCATTAATTTGAAGACAAATGCGATGGTACAAGAATAGTTCTTCTGGTAAGTTTTTTACTATGTGAACACTATTTGAAGGCCGCCATGTTGGTTAATAATTGGCATTTGACATGACATTGACATATTTTTCATGTCATGTTGTTTCAATCAATCGGGTCATCTGCAAGCTCGATTCAGAGCTGCGGGTAAGGGCCTCTGGCTTGCGCTATTTGCCCTAGCTTCAACTCTAGAAGCAACTACTTCTAGGTCGCGTGGCTTCGTTGAGATGTCTCTTCCGTGTTCGGCGGCTCATCTCAGCGTTGTTTGTTTTTTTTTCCTATGTACCTTCCGAGGAGGATTCCTCGGGTGCACTTAGGATCTCTCGGGGCAGGGGCCTCCAGGGTGTTCGGCTGTCGGGTGGTCGCGCGTGTAAAGGCGCTAGGGCATTGAGGTGGATGTGGTAGCTATTGTCGGCGCGGTCGTACATGCGACGCGCCAACCTCACTATGAATTCCCTGATGCTAGGGATCCGCACATCGCGGGCGATGACATCGTTTCGGACGTAGCGCCCCGCCCCTGTGCACATTCGTAGCGAGATGTTTTGCTGCGCCTGCAGACGTCCTTTGTTGGTGGCTGAGCACAATGCGTACCAGGCCGGTGCCGCATAGGTAAGCCGCGAACGGATATAAGTCTTATAGACACCAATTTTGGTTCTAAGCGGCAGCCTCGAAGAGAGCACAGGTTGGAGCATTGCACGGGCGGCGCGCGTCTGGCCCAACGCACGATCTGTCTGGGGATTCATCGTCAGCGACTTGTCGATGAGGACTCCTAGGTATCGGACGGAGGTCTCCCACTCAACTTCCTGGCCTCGTAATTTGAGTGGTAGCAGCACGGTGCGCCGGCGGGTGACTAGTAGCGCAGCCGTCTTGCCAACGTTAACGGCCATGCGCCACTTATCCAACCACGCCGGTAGCAGGTCGAGAAAGCGTTGCATTTGGCGGGCGGCGATGACTGGACTAAGGGAGGAAGCAAAGTATGCGCTGTCGTCTGCGAAGAGAGAAAGGGTCACGTCGGGCTCTCCGTCCTGAAGTTGACCGTTTAGGGTTGGGATATCATCAGTGTAGAGGGCATATAGTGCGGGAGACAGGCAGCTTCCTTGAGGGACTCCTGCGGTGATCGGGCGGTGTTGCGACTCCGCTTGTTCGACCGTGACGAAGAAGCTTCGGCCCTCCAGAAAGGACGCCACTATCCGTATGATCCCGGGTGGCGTATTGGATGCGATCAGTTTTAGCATTAGACCAACGTGCCAAACGCGGTCAAAGGCCTTCTCCACGTCGAGAAAGACACTGACTGTGGAGCGGCCGCAGTTCAGCTCGTTGGCTAAGTGGTGCAGTACCCGCGTCAACTGGAGTGTAGTCGAGTGTTGGCTGCGGAAGCCAAATTGTTCGGGCCGGGGTTCAATGTAGGGGATGAGTCTTCGCAGTAGTAGCTTTTCGAACAATTTGGCTATAGTTGGGAGCAGAGTTATGGGCCGGTAGCTTGCAGCTAGGCGACGATCTTTCCCTGGTTTTGGTAGGACAATCACTTTTCCTACTTTCCACTTGTTTGGAAAGTGCCCAGTTCTAAGAATTCCGTTGAAAAGTTTCGCCAGGGCTGTCACGCCTCTGCGTGGAAGATGTTGAAGAGCTGAATTTGGGATACCGTCGTTACCTGGCGCCTTTCGTTTTCATGTTCTTTCCATTTCATGTTGTTTGATTTGATGTTTTTGTTTTGTCAGATAAATGTAGGTTGTCAAAATGACATTTCACGCACGTTCATCCGCCATATTTTTGTAGCGCTGTGTGTTGCTCTCTTTGTCGAAGAAAATCTTAATGTACCTTAAAACGAAGTCAATTTAAGTAAAATAACCAATTAAATACGTTTACTTTATTGCTTAGCCATATTTTAGAGTAGTGTACACAGTGCAGGCCCAGGCTCCATATATTGATGAAACGTCTCTTTTTCATATTGGCTACTTTTAATCTTCATAGGTACCATGCAAACCGCAGGCGGAAGCTAGTAATGTATATAAATTTAATTTCGAGTATATCCATTTTATTCATAATTTTATCATTAGTAAGTATCGTTTGGTATTCACCAAGCTGGATGTTTTGTTAAGGAAAATGAGAGGTTTTTCGACAAGTATATAGACAGAGTCAATTCTAAATTTAAATCAAGAGACCCTACTAGGCTTATAATGCCAACCCATAGGACTGCGCTGATGCAAAAAAACAGTTATATTATGTTAATTAAAATTTTTAATCGCATACCAAAAGTAATTAGGGAATCGCCGACAAAACAATTTAAGAAAAAATTGTATATGTGGCTCAATGACAAATGTTTTTACAATATAAACGAAATGTTTATTTAATAATGTATGATTACTTTGATTATTTCTGACTTGTCGCTATTTATTGTCATATTCTTGTCACTGTTATTTTATTATTATTGTTTTGTTAATTGTAATGACGTTAATTTATTTCTAATTCTGATTTTATTGTATGATTTTCTATTGACTAATTTGAGACTATTTTGATTTGATTTGATTTTTGTATTGTGACTAATATTTTTGCATGTCGGTCTCCGACGAAGTATATGACACTATCTCCATAAATGTAAAAGACCATGTACCTATATGTACTATACTTCATGCAAATAAAAGCCATTCATTCATTCATTCATTCATTCGGGGTCGGATACGCGCGCGTGATGCCTCTGGTATAGCAAGCGTTTATAGGCTATGGTAACCACTTACCAACAGGTGGTATGTATGCTTGTATGCCAACTTAGTTATAAAATAAATGAAAAAGCCATTCGTGAACTTTTATTCCCCAACTGTTGTCGGTTCTGCGAGCTATTATGGCCTGCCCACTGCCACACCAACATGATTTTTCTGAGAGCCGTCGGTAACACAGGATCTTCAAATGATTTATTTTGCTTCGGATTTACCTACTCTAGGTAATAATAACCTACCAGTCCATAGTATGTTCGATGATGAGGATTACAGTTCAAAATTAAAAATAACATTTTGAAAGCAATTTTTTGTTTATATTATATGGCGGGAAAGAAACTTTGTTATGACGCTCTTGAGTTCCGAATTTTTTCAAGGACTATAATGGACACTTCAAAACTGGGGGAAAGTTTTAACAAGATTAGTCTCCGAGGTCCACTGAAACTGACTGAAACAATTTGTTACAAATTAGTGTATGAAACAGGCTATTTTTGCTTTACGATACTTTGAAACTTTCATGGAATTAGTAAAATGAGCGCCTAAGGTGATTAAAATACTATAATTTTATGTGAAATTTTGTTAGTAGTAATTTCGACTAAGTTAGTAGTAACTTAAGCTGCACGCGTTGGTGTGCAAACCTCGCTGTTTAAACCGAATAAAAAATAAAACACGTTCCCAGAAGCCTTTTCGTGTCAGCTTTTAACTTTGAGTGCAAAATCTCTGGCGCTGTATGAAAACAAAGACTTGTAAGCCTGGTCATGTTTAACCCACAATCTATTATCTCATAAAGAGCCATAAAGTTTGAGTGCCGCTGCGCTATCATAATAAAACTTTTATACCCATATCCTGCGCGCGCGTGGCCCATGTAACGACTATCTACGCTGGTGACATGAATTATTTTATCAAATTGTACATCTTTTTAGGGTTCCGCTACCAAAAGGTATAACGGAACCCTCGTGGTGAGACTTCGCTATTGTTAAATATGTTTGTTATAGTACATGGTGATTCATAATAATTACTATTTCGAAAGGGGCCTATTGAACACACAATTGGATATCAAGTTTATTCTACGACTTTTGGAAATTCGACATTTTTAATTGAAAAAACACTATGCAATTAAAAATAAATTATATTTTGGGGATTGCTCTTATCTATAGGTTGAATAAAGCTCGAGCCTTTATTTAAAAATGTAATTCATTCTGCAGAAACCACTGTACAGGCCAGACGCTTGTCGTTATTGTTGTTGAGTTCAGATGTTTGTTCTGTGTCTGGGTGTTAAATATTTATCTATTATATATTGACTGGCCTCATAGCTCAGTTGGTAGTAACTCTGCTTTCTGCGCTAGAGGTCGCTAGAGGTCGGGTTCGATTTCCCGCACTGGACAAACATTTGTGTGATGAAAACAGATGTTTGTTCTGTGTCTGGGTGTTAAATATTTATCTTTTAAATATGTTATGTATAGCAGTGTCTGGTTCCCGATTTTATACAATTAATTTTTTATTGCTCTTTATCATTTGAATAATAACTATAATTCATTTATTATTTTTACACCAAACTGGGTACAGGCTATGCCTAGTTTGGGATCAGTTTACTATGTGTGATATTATGTCCGGAATATTAAAAAAATATATACATATATATCAGTCTCTGGTACCCATAGTACAGGCTATGCCTAGTTTGGGGTCAGTTGACCGTGTGAATATGTCCGGAATATTTATATTTATTTGCTCTATGGTTTTGCCCTGTTACTGTGTTTTTTAAAAGTAAGTTTAAAGGAAATCGTATTTTTGTACTTGGCCTCCCGTGATACAGGAGTCCTAGTGCGGGGATCTCTAGTAACTTGTTTTGCTTTATTGTAAACTTTTTGGTTACTAAATTTATTTGTATTTGCAATATGTTTGCACACGCCACGCCACGCCACGTTGGTTGGCGTGTTGTGTAAATAAATTTTAGCACAGTCATCATTTCAGTCGTAGGATGTCCAATGTTGAGCAAAGGCTTCCTTATAGATTTCCAGCGCGACCAACATTGTACCGCTGTCATTTGCTCATACTTGCCACGTTGTTGGGCATGACGTTTGGCGAGCTTAGATAAAGCTACTGTTGATAGGGAATGCTGCTCCCCATCCCCTAGCTTTTTCCTTTAGTCGGCTCTTATGAAATCCACGGGAGGAAATGGAGGGGCCTATCCTTTCAGCCGGGGCCACCACGGCAATAGCATTTAGCACAGTTTATAACATATTTAATAAAAGTGTTACGAGTTTTGTTTTGTTTAAAAATTACGCAATAAATCGCAATTTTATGCAATTATGTGATATAATGTAATCATATTAACATTACACATAAAAAGTGTTGTTTTATAGCGAGAGTAGACCAGTTTTGATCGTTGATTGCTAATTTATTCAGCCACGTAACTATAAATAGCTTCTAATGATAGCATGTTCTTCATTTCCTTGCATAATAACCACTCGGTAAAAGATTGAAATAATTCCCTACCGATGGCTGACATCCGGTTAGTGTTTATGTCCAATATTGGTTAAATTATAATATCGGTTTCCTTTTATAAAGCGAGCAAATCTGTGGACGGAGGATAAGTAACACAATAAACAGGCTCAGGCGTGTTATTGGGATGATACATAATATTTGTACTAATTATTATATTTTGGCAAGTAGCCTAATTAACTAGCCCTCATTTTCTGCTGCCAAATATAGGCACGGGTGAAAGTAATCGTATGTTCATTACCCCTTTAGCCCAAACTCCTAAAAATTATCAGTATGAAGCACCGCGGTTCATTTAGAAGCTTCAGCTTGCAACAATCTCTCAGTGGTTTATCAAAATATTAGCCTAATGTCCCAATTTGGCTTGCGCCCAGCGAATTTGGCTCGCCGCTGGTCTGCGACGTTGTTTATTAGTGCACAGTACCGTGGTATGACCCTGTTTCGGAAGATTTGTTGGGTGCCTGCGCAGTTGAGTTATAGACGTTGTTTCAATAGTTAAAGCGTAGATTTCAAAGCTCTGTCTCTATACATAATATTCGGGTTGTTTGGTTACCCGCTTACTATTATTATTGGCCGTGGTGGCCCCGGCTGCAGAATAGGCCCCTACATAATCTACCTATCCGCGGATGTCGTAAGAGGTGACTAAGGAAAAAAAAACTAGGGGATGGCGTCCCTCATTTTAACAACGATAGCTCTAACTGCGCTCGTCAACCCGCATGCCCAGCGTGGTGAGTATGGGCAAATCCCCCCACATGATAAGGAATTTGCTCTGTCTGTGGGGGAGGCCATGTTCAGCAGTGGACGTCGTACGGCTGAAATGATGATGATGATGATGATTATTACTTAATGAACTGTCTTCTACTACATAATCCAGTCCCCGTTGTACCACGTTATTTCTGCTATAGACGCTATCTGCTAGAGTGATTGAGACGAAAATAAAAAAGTAACTGGACAGAGAAAGAAACAAAGAAGTATAGAGTATAGTCAACATAGAATGGAAGATAAGAGGAGAGGATGATAGTTTCATGTCGTATAAAGAGGTTGCCACGGAAAGTTATAAATAGAGAGTGATTCGGCACTTATGCCGATAAGATAAAAGCTCAATAGGAAGTAGTACTATCCGAGCTTTAGTGGATCCAAATGACCCGCAGACACAAATACTTACCTCTATAAAGTACCTACTCCTTGTGACCTCCTCCTACCCTAGCCAGTGCTCTGAATGGACGATAAATATTGCCCCATTCAGGGGTAGAGTCCTCTGCATGGGGCAATATTTATCGTCCATTTTGATGATACGACCACTTAAAATTGGAACATCGATCAACGAGGAACATCTATGGTGGTAGGTTGTAGCCTTACTTTTTTGTGTAAACAAAACAACACTTCATATTTACCGCAAGTTATTCTGTGTACGTACGAACAAGTAATATTATGCTTCATAATCTTTGCTCAACACTTCGCAACGCTCGAGGCGCTATCTGAAGCGAGCACTTGAGGAACTATGGCCCCCAGTCAGCTTGTGTACTCATCCTGGAAATTAAACTCCTATTATGGCTGTTCGGAGGTTTGTGCAGAAGTTATTAAGTATTGGAGAAAATAAATGATGACTAGTGGTTCGCCCTGAAGTGAGATCTCGCGATGTTTTAAAAATTATGAAATGTATACATTTTAGTGTAGGGGACTGTACTTGAAAAGACTGCTTGTAAATGTCTAGACATGTCTAGCCAATATTTAGTTGTTTTTCCTTGCTGGTCATGTCACTGATACTTTCTTGGTCTTACTGAAAGTTCACTGAAGGTATGATGGCCCTGAAAAGGGTTAATGACCGTTGGTAAAAAAAACTTTGGTGAAAGGATTAGGTAAAGTGCGCATCTTAGAGGCTCATTTTGTGCTTAGGTACCGACATTTTAATTTCTAGGACATGTTTTCGTTTACCGATTGAGAGCACTAGTATAGCGCACATACATTTTCCTAGTGGAAAATCCATTGATGCACAATCGGGATTAAAACCCACGAACTTTGGATCGGAAGGCATCGAGCTCGTTACCCACAAATAAGACAAGCTGTCTAGCGCCAATTACTTTTGTCGAATCCTATTATATCTCATAATAATAATAATTAATTTATTTCAGATAATTTAGCATGGTAATAATTTTAAAAGTACCTAGCTTAAAAATACTGTATTCGTTTTTTTTTTCACATATATTTTCCCTTTAGGTATGTTCATAGAAAAGCGCCTTTTGGGATAACATTATAGTTGTATAGAAGGAAGAACTAGAGAAGGAAGAGACCTAACAATAAATCATTGCTTATACACTCGATCTGACAGTAATAAAGTTCATGGATAAGAATACCAATGGAATGAAAAGTTCCGAATAATATGAAAAGTGTATGATGGGACGGAGGATGGGAAAACTGAACTAGTTTCGCAGTTTTCGGACACTATCGCCGAAACTTTTCACATAAATCGCACGACGTTAATAATTTACCGATTCAGAATCCGCTCACCACTGTTATCAAACTCAGGACTAGTCATGTAGTATGCACGAAGTTTTTAGACAAACCGCAGAAAGTTTCGTGTATGAGCATACCAGTAAATTAAAGTTGCCTAACTAGGCTGCGGTTTCATATGAAAACGTTCAAATAGATTACTGTAGGTAATGAAATGATATGAAATTGTTAATGAAATGAATGCCCGGTACTTAGCGGTACTTAGGCTCGTATTCAGAGACACGACACAAACTTAGATTTAATCACAGATCAGCTGAACTCTACTTAAGTATTGAATCTCTTCTCAAACATAGCTTTTATTCAAGAACGGTACTTAAACTACTCTCAGCTGAATCGAGTCTCGAATCTGTACTCAAATGTTCTCGTTTACATTTTGATTTATTTATAATTTTCGATCCGTTTTACGCAGAATTTCAAACAGCCAGGGTGGAAATAGAACAGAACTATAAAGTGAAGTATAATTATGCATCAAAGTACGTGTAACGGAACGAAAATGTCATTTGATTAACGTCTAATCAAATCTAAACTCAAGCACCGATTTCGTCTGATTGACGTTTCAGAATTAGCATTTACTCAGATGAACTGTGATTATTGAAGCTATACATAAATACTATTCAAGAATTAGAATCTCGCCTCAAATCGAGATTTAAGTACAGATCAATGCTCGAGTCTTGTCTCTGAATACGAGCCTTAGAATCTAGTAAGATTTTATGTAGTTCTAGCTGTACCCGAGGTTTTACTCGCGTCTCCAGGTGTTTTTCTGTAAACCTTTGAACTCTAAGACGTGTTGGCCTATTGGGAGGTTCCCCGACTGTCGCCTCGACGGTCGTGAGTTCGAACTCAATCGTGTTCCAATGAGTTATACTACTAAAAAAAATAAGTGCGCATTAACACGTGCTTAAAAACGGTGAAGGAAAATATCGCGTATGGAATACTCACTACTGAATTTGTGGACACGTGCCAAATGTTCGGAGTTGCCCTTAGACGTCTTAAAGGATCTGATCGCGGGGAGTTCTCAGAGGCTGTTTATGTACCATTCATGGAGATAAAAATCGAGAGCCTATATATTTCTTTTCTTTCTCTAAATGTCTCAACTACACGTAGTGCAATAGTGTTACGCCAAAACAAAGCCTTTGGGTGCGAGATTTACCCTAGTCCGTATTTACTTTACAGTACCATAGTAACTGTAACGTGTGCACGCACGTACATGATAGAGAGTAGGCTCTACCCCCAGAAACTTTGCCATCAATCAGCTGTATTTACACAGGAATAAACGCAGACACTTGTGTTATATCGCGGTGTTAAATAAACAAAGGACCTGTCGTAAATTCGAGCTTACGACTATCGTACGCTATTGATGTTGTCTGGATATAAATTGTATTTATCTCAATGGCTGTTGTTTATGGTAAATAAATATGATAGAGCATCGTTTGAAATGTTTTATTTGGGAACGAGAAACTACCTGTTTTTATTTTATTTTTTAAATCAAACTAATTTCTACGGACTTAGTCGTCCGTAACTTTTTTTGATTATATATTATTTTTTATGTTAGCTTTATTGTTTCATTAGGAGCGATGTGGCTTCTTTTTTGGAGTACTCGGATATATTTTTTCTTACAATTACTTACACTACTTTGCTTTCTATGTTTATGACAGGTGCAATACATTTTATTCACTACTTTACTTTAATTTTATTACAAGTTAGAAATACTTTTTATTTATTATTACAAGTAAGAATTACAATTTCGAAATTCAGATATGGTTTACATTATTGTCTATTTGTTTCTGTGCTTTGCGCATGGCTTCCACTTATTTGGTTGCAACTGTGTGTGATTATTTACTTCCACCCTGAAAGTACCGGAGACCGCGTTCTTTCAGATCAATGATCTAGCTTTTCGCTTTCCTTAGCCTTCAGAAGCGCTTCCACGATCACTAGGTCCCGACTTCGTATTGCCATATTGATGTTGTAGTCCCTGATCTTTGAGGCTGTGGCAGATAAGAACCTACCTGTTAGGTACCTTTTTGTGAAAACTTTAGAATTTTTGATTTTACTTGTTGCAGATCACAATGAAGCTGTTACTCCTCCTCCTAGCGGTCCCCTCCATCATCAGCCAGCAGCAATGGGTGCCGTGTTCAGAGCTGAACGACGACCTGCGCTACCCGTGCCGGTGTAGAGTTCAAGTGGACCGGGCGCTGCAGCTGAGGATACTGATGAACTGCGACAGGGTGGTGTTCGCAGGCGACTTCCCGGCGTTGCCGTACGGAGCGCCGATCATATCGTTCAGCCAGCGATGGGCTGGGCAGCAGGCTTTGCCAACACAGGTTAGCACGTAACACTAGTTTTAGAACGAATTGATAGCAAAATTCTGAACTCCCAAGTCTTATATCTCATCTATAGAGTTGCCGCTGTCCGTGTCCACCTTCAAACATTAGTTTCAGCAGGTTTAAGCAGGTGTGATAGTTTTTAGTGCCGTTTGAGTTAGTAGGTAGTAGACTTGGGTTTTGGAATATCACCTATCAATATCTATACTATATATTATAATTAAATTGTAATGACAAGTTATCTGAGGTAAAGGTCGAAATATGTCTGTTTTTGAAAGAGCGCCACGCTGAAACTTTCGAATTGATTTTGAGGCAATTTGACAAAGTGATAACTGATAAGGGTCATTTATTTACATTATTTTTAATCCTAAAAACAAATGGGTTGTAGGAACGGGGTTGAAATATACGTTGTTTTTTTTTCAACCTGAACGTTGGTTGTTAGGGGCTTTCGAGTATGTTTTTTTTAGTCCAGGAAATAACTAACTAACATAGATAGCGCAGTGCATTTAATGTTGCTTTTATGATTTTATGACATGTATACTTAGCGCAAGCAAAAACGGAATCGGAAAAGCCAAGCAAAAGACTCTTCAAATGTATCTCCTTGTTTATTGCTATAGCGTTGGTAATTACAGTGAATGATAAAACCGTCACAGTAATGTGGGAATCCAGGTGGGAATGAATTATAAAGGCATCTGCACGCATTAATCATAGCCCCGTACCATCAGCTATGTGATTTTGTTAAGGCGGTGAAGTAAGTTGACAGTCTCAAGGGTGTCAGCACTATTTTACACGAATTTGAACCATAAATCTTTGAGAGTGTCAACTTACGTCTACGTCTAAACAAAATCCGAGTTGATGGTACGGGGCATGATCATTATTCTGTTCCTTTGTTGAGATTATAAAAGAAAACTTGAGCTCTCTACGCGGGTCCTATGAAAAATGAGGATTATGATTATTTATTTATAAATTTTAAAAGTTATGTAACTAGCTTACGCCGGCTTGCTCGCCTGGTACCAAGATAATAAGTCACCTATATGCTATTCTATGCAAAGAACTCTATCTATTCCAAGTTTCATCGAAATTGGATGAGCCGTGATTGAACCACAAACATCCAAACATCCTCACAAACTTTCGCATTTTAATATACTTGCTCATCCTGTTTTCTGTCACAATTTGAGCTCTGCATCTCTGTGTTATAGCACAGAATATAGATAAGTATTGTTGTAGTAATACATATTTCCTAATGCATTGCTTAATTTTGAATTTCCGCTACTTTATCACCGAGACAAAATGCGTTCACTGTAGCAAGGTGACTGGCACAAAATGTTAATTTACAATCGCGGTATGTGGAGTCGGAACTGGAGTTTTCTATTTGAGCACGCTATTTCATGATCTGATTGCTGCGTGCGTAGACGGAACGCGTGCTCTAAATGTGTAGTTATAACACCTATTGTTAATAGTCAAGTTAGTAGGTAAATTTATTAATTTATCCAGTGCGAAGTTACAAAGACCTATTTGTGTTTGAAGGTCCTTGAAAGGAAAACTTCGTCAGACAGCTTTCAATTCATTTCCACTTTTTAGATAGATGAACCAAGGTCACCGACATAGCTCTTAGAATAAGCAAGTTGAAGAGGCAGTAGGCTGGCTTTATAGCTCGTGGAACCTAAAACCGTAGGGGGATTAAGGTTCTCGAATAGCGACCACGAACCGACGACGCAGAACACTGCGTCGTCGGTTCGTGTTCCAACAGGAAGGACCCACCTGATGGACCGACGTCATCGGTGAACTGAAAAGGCTCAAGACCGTTCGTCATGGCACTCTTTGGGGGAGGCCTATGCCCAGCAGTGGACTTCTACGGACTGATGATGATGATAATAATATAATTCCATATATTTCAAACATAATATATAATATATAATAATATATACATAATATAATTCAATAATTTTTATTATTACTATTTAATATTTATAAACACTTTTAATTTTTTATTTACGTTATCTATCAAGTAATGGAGTCAATGACCTAAACAAACATGGCCACCAATAATCCAAACCCTCAAATATGACCGACAAAGCTTATTAAATAGCTGCCATGTGATAGTTTCCAAATTGATAATCTCAACTCACAACGTATTTTTCAAAGAAAGCAGGCTACCAACGCGCATCCACCAGAGCTTAGCGATACAAACCACCCGGATCAAGGATTCTAACACTATGGTATAATATTTAGATAACCTTACTTTATACTTTCATCCCTGATACAATTCAAAAGCACCATTAATAAATTAAAAAAAAAACGTACTTCAAGTTTGAGATTTTGTTCTACATCTCTGATTATAGGCTCAACGATATCGCACGCTCATAAATTTCAAACTGAAAATTGACTTATAATATTAAGATCATTTTAGACGAATTTTAGAAGGCATATCGCTCTCCATTTGAACATGGCTTAACAACGACACCGGTAACCTGTTTTCTACAAAGTCATACGCGAGCAAACACTGGAATAATACTGTTTGTTGAATAATGTTGTTCAATCAATTCGGAAAATCATTGCGGTGTAGCCGGTTTCATCGTGTTTACTGGCTCATTTGGCACATCCGTCCTTATTGTGCTACAAACGGTGGAATTTATGGGGAGAGCATATTTCAGGGTGTTTAGAAGATTCAATGTTCCGCTACGTTCGCGTTGTCAAATTATACTGAAGATTACACACACCATTTGAAATAATTTATGTAACTGTAAATAATGCACGCTCCGTGAATATTTCAAGGTTTTTTTACCTTTGACAACTTCAGTGGTTCTGTGGGCGAACGCTCGGCTGAGACGCTATTTGAATCAAATCAAATCAAAAAGTGTTTATTTCAACAAAATACTTTAAAACGTCTTAGAAACTAGGTGAAGGCACGCCTGTTCCTCGAGACCAAGCCTAGAAGACTCAGGCAACAAACACGGCTTGGTGACTACATTTTTTTTCGATGATGCTTTTTCACAAAATGGAATGTAGAGCTTCAGTTCAGAAATAGCACCGGGCTCAATTCCCGCGGCGGGACAAATGTTTGCAAATATTTGTTCCGGGTCTTTGTTCGGTCCATAGGAGCACACATAGTTTCTGATTACTAACACAAGAAATCCTATGTGTTGAACTGTTTATTTATTTATTGTCTTCATCGAATGGTAGAGTGTAGGTATCACTCACTGTTCACCAGCTGTTATGTCTCCGATTAGTTTTGGCAGATAGTTAATGTTTTGATATACATTGTCCTTTCAAGATTATTATGTTACCGATTCTAGAACTTTGTGTTTATCAATTCAGTAACCTTTCTTTAGTGGACAACGCCACATTATTTCACGATTTTTCTGTAGAACTGGTTTAGAAACATTAGCCTTTATTGTTACAAACAGTTGAATACATATAAGATAATAAAGAGCCCGTTAGGAAGGAATTATTGTCAAATGGCATGTCGTCGAGCAATGTTGAAGATTAAACAGTTTAATAACAGTATTACACAGGATTACGTATAGAGAATACCTTGTGATAACTAAAGCTGGCACCCTTGCTTTCAGTGTAGTGTATTTTTTCACTTCCCTCATACTGTTATCAGACTGATATTATTTTTAACGCAGTTGCTGAATTTTTTTTTTTTTTTTTTAAATACCACCGTTCGAGTATTTAGATACATTTTAATTTATTTATTAGAAGAACAACAGCGGTTACAAAGTAAAATAATAGGTAGGTTATAATGTTAAACTGTATACTGGCCAGTAATAGTTCTTCCTAAGTTAGATTATTTTTTTGTAATGTTTCACTGCTCTCTAGCATTAAGTATTTTGAAGTAAAGTAAGCGAAAAGTAAGTGAAAATTGTGTCTGTGAGCGTGTGTGTGTCTGGTGTTTTTGTGTGGATGTGTTTTGTGTGCGTGTGTGTCGTGGGTCGTGGGTGTGTGGATGTGTGTGTGTGTGTGTGTGTAGTCGTGTACGTGTATGTGGGAGTATTGGAGGCATATGTATATATGAGTGTGGGGGGGGGGGGAGTTTATCTATGTATCGTGTTGATTAAGTAGGATTTTAGAGACTTGGCGTTTGAATTTTAATGTTACTATGTCCCGTACCATCATCTATGCGATTTTGAGGCTCAAAGATTTTTAAAATTTGGGTAAATTAATGCTACCTAATAAGTATATGTTTATAAATTATTTCAAAATGATCCTTACATCTACTGATGAAAGTCAATTTTGAGTTTGATAATTTTGAAATAAATCTGATATCGCAACGCAATTTGAACGAGGCTTCAGACAATTTGATTTGAACAGTCGAGAGATCGTACAATTCTCGTAGCTACTTCAAGAAATAATGGTGGGTACGTAACAATGAATTTCAACTAAAACTATGAACATTCATACCGCATAACAGGCGGAAACGACTCCAAACTTCTCATACTTTATGCATAGCATTAGGTAAGTACATCTTGACCGTCCGCTCGATTGGCCACTCGCGAAACTTGTGGAATTGTCGGCAAACTTGACCCGTTTCAATAGACCCGCACTCGATCCACAGAAGGCAGCACTTACGAACTTATGATCACGAATACATTATCCTATGGGACACTGCCCTGGGAGTTTCACTGGAGTTATACAAGTTGGTATTTAAATTGTGTGCACTCTTGCAAAACTTGGTCCAAGTGTTTGGACAGTTAAAATAATGTACCTAAATACTTTGGAATCGTAAAGGCGTATTTACACATTAACGTTTGTTAAAGTGAGTTTTGGACTTCTCGTGTAAATCGATTTGGCATAGGTACCAGTTATTCATAATCATTCATCATTTCAGCCTTAGAAAGTCCACTGCTAAATATAGGCCTCCCCCACAGATTCTCACAGCGACTTCCTAACATGTGCGGGGAATTTGCCTATCTGATCGCCTTAAGCCTAAGCTTGCATGTCCAAAGGGGATTATGAGGCTGAAACTCTCAAAATCCCCTTTAAAGAGGATAGTTAAAGGGGATTTATACTCTAACTCGGGAACACGAGTACAGTGCTCGAAAATTAGTTCATCTTTGTTAAAGTAATTGCAAACGCTGCTGTTCATCCCCTAGCTTTTATGAACATCTTTCGACCTACCTAAAAGAAGATCTCTGGCCGAAGGGTGTTGTGTTCCGTCGCTTCCGCGGGCGGATACCTACTGCCAATGACAATTCGCGTCCCACGTCGCAGTTTCTACGTGGCAATTAATTGTGTTTTTATATTAATATGTATGTTAGTCTTTAAGGTATATAAGAAAAATTCCATCTGTTTTTTATTCTATTGTTGCCTGAAATAAAGTTATTGTATTGTATTATTTATTTATTTATTGTATTTGTATATGGTTTGCAAATGATCGAGCATTTCCAATTCTAAAATCAATCATCATCATCAGCCTGTAAAAGTCCACTGCTGGACATAGGCCTCCCCCAAAAATCAATAAAAATCAGTTTAATCAATATATTCTAAAATCAATATTATAACATTTTCAGATATTTTCCTCATATGGACTACCTTTGAAAGAGCTGAACTTCGCGCACAATAGCCTGCGCCGCCTACCCGATCGCCTTCTATCCGGGGTCAAAGGAAACATCACCAAGATTGTGCTGGCTGACAACCTCCTTGGCGACAACCTGAATCCTATATTCTCGACGGCAGAACTTCATAATCTACCCGCACTAGAAGAACTGGACTTGAGTGGGAACAGTATCAGGGGGCTGGAGGAAGGGTTACTGATTGGCTGTGACGTTATGAAGGTAATTCCTCGCTATAGAGCAGGGCTCTTTGTGCAGAGTTCATCCGACGAAGTACCAACTTCATCATCATCATCAGCCTGTAGAAGTCCACTGCTGGACATAGGAAAGAGTTCCATGGGTTAAGTAGAGTAAAAACTTAACTATAGATTTCTCCGCTAAGTGGCAATTCTTGCGATGCCGATTTTGGTTTGAAGGATGAGGTAGCCGGTTCAATTACGAAGTACATGAGACTTACCAACGCATGTATCAGGGGTCAACAACGTATGTGTGCTGTCCTAATAAACCACTGGTATTGCAAACGCCCTATTTTAGACTATTGTAATTTTCTTCAAGATGGAATGACAATAAATTTGTTGTAGTTTAGAAATAGGACTTGAACAAACATGGTCTAGTATTTTTATTTGGGTTACCATATTCCATTAACAATGTAATTGTTTTTCAGATTCTCAGACTGGACCGCAACAATATCAACTCTGTGCCATCTTTATCACTAAACGGACCTCAAGCGCTAAGGTTGATTTCGCTACGAGAAAATAGAATCGGTATCTACTATGATTATTTTGTTTTTATATCCAAAAAAAAAAATCGGTTCAGACGGTTTTTGAACCTTCCCGTCACTTACCGTCTGGGTGTAAATCTGTGGGAATTACAATTGACGTAAAGCGCCATATGCGCCACCTATAAGAGAAACAATCGGTTTTCGAACCTGCTCAATGTCTAAAGCTAGTTTTAGTTCATTGACGAGAGGTGTCGCAGCTTATTCAAATCACGCCGCCGGCGCCGGTCGAAAGTTTATGGATATTTTAAAAATCATGGTATCTACTATGTTGAAAATAGTACCTACCTAGCTTTCAGCGTGCTTTGAGTTTCGCAGAACTTTGTGCCTTTTTGTTAAGTGAAACAATGTTTGTGTTTCAGCATTGATACGACAAGCATCGTTCGTTTCCCAGAAGACATTAGAGGAAATAGACCTACATGGAAACATGATTTCGACCATCGAAGGCGGGGCTTTTATCGGCCTGAGTGATTTGCTAACCCTCGATTTGGGTCGCAACAGGCTTTCCAAGTTCAATAGCGACGTATTCCAAGGCGCCGAGAATTTGGAGAAGTTGGATCTTTCCGAAAACTTCATAACGGACTTTCCCACAGTCGCCCTAAAATCATTCGTCGCTCTGAAACACTTGAATCTCTCAAGTAATATGATTACGGTGAGTAAAACTTTTTAATTTGGCAGAAGTTTGCGATATCGTAAATTTAAGGCCCGCTTCGATGGAACGGTTAAAGTTTCAATTTATAACTTAAAATACATAACCGATTTGGATGAATAATACATTTTAAGTAACAAGAGTTTGTTCGTGCATATACATCCTTTGATAAGCCTATCAAAAATAATAAAGCGTGGCTTGAGATTGTAAATTCAATTTCTTGAGCTTTTGATCCGAATAACATTTATCTTAACTCTATATATTTTTATTTTAGAACATCGACAACAGTCACCTTAGCTCTCTGGTTTCTCTGCAAGTGGTGGATTTGAGCAGAAATAACCTCGTAAAGCTATCGCCAGGCACATTCGTGGGCCTTACCGAACTTCGCTATTTAGATGTCGGAGTCAACTCACTAAGAACTGTATGTATAGTATTTTAACGTCCAGTTTAGCCTTGCTTATCGTAGATCCTTGGTTCTAATAAAATTATCATTGTTCCAGGTTGAAGATGACGCCTTTGATGGGTTGACGAATCTGAACACATTGCTGCTTCGGGACAATAATATTTTGCTCATACCAGCCACAGCGCTATCACGACTACCAAACCTGATTTCAGTTCATCTAGGATTCAACAGAGTGACTGCCCTATCAAGCGACATACTTAGATCAGTTTCAGATAGAGTCACGTCTCTTGTTCTGTCGAGAAATGTAATCAGGGAGTTACCGCCAGCAGCTTTCCATCATTTCAAGACGTTAAATCACTTAGACTTATCGGGGAACTTATTAAATTCCATAGCGGCGGAAGTGTTCACCGGATTAGAGCAATCGCTCCAATTTTTGTCTTTGAGCCAAAACAGAATATTGGGCTTCACTGGCGAACAATTGAAATTCATAAGCCTTTGGTTCTTAGACATTTCGGATAATCAAATTTCTGAAATTCCAGTCGAAGCTTTCGAATCTATTCCGAGCTTATCGCACTTGAATATAAGTCGTAATTCGCATATTAGCGTGCTTCCGCAAAACGTTTTTCAACATAATCAGGCGTTACTGAGCATCGATTTGAGCCATGTTGGCTTGAAGGCACTTCCTATAAACTTGTTCTCAAAAAATCACAACTTAGACAGCATTTATTTGTCGCACAACCTCCTTCAGGAGGTTTCAGAAAACACTTTCAAAAATCTTAGGAACCTGACTCATCTAGACCTATCGTACAACAATATCGTGACGATCCGAACGCCCGCTTTTGTAAACGTAATGTCTATTCAATATTTATCCCTGAGGGGTAATCAATTAAACGCCTTTAAAGGAGAGTTCTTCAACACTGGAACGAGTCTCGAAGTAATAGATCTCTCCGACAATCAATTAAGCTACTTATTCCCTTCTTCGTTCAAGATACACCCACGTCTGCGAGAGATCACACTTACGAATAACAAATTCAACTTTTTCCCATCCGAACTTATAAGCACGTTGCAGTATTTGGAGTTGGTGGATCTATCCGGCAACGCCTTGAAGAACGTGGACGAACTCGACTTCGCCCGGCTGCCAAAATTACGGACGATATTGTTAGCGAGAAACGAACTTGAAACAATAAGCGAAATGGCTTTCCACAACTCCTCTCAAATACAGCACTTGGATTTGTCTGATAATAAAATAGACCGTTTAGGAGATAGGCTCTTCGAAGGGCTTATCAGACTCGAAGTTTTGGATTTGGGCGGCAATTTGCTTACTGAACTTTCTGAAAATATTTTTGAACGCTCGCGACTTCACATGCTTGAAAAAATCGTACTAAGCAGAAATCTTTTTGAACACGCTCCATTGAAGGCGTTACAGAAGCAATACTTTTTCGTGTCTGCGGTTGATTTGTCGCATAATCAAATAATAGATATTCCTGCTGAGAATAGCGTTATGGTTAACATAAAAAAACTGGATTTGTCTTTTAACCCGCTTTCTGAGAAAACGATCAGTAACGTTTTGTCTGAACCGAAAACCGTACGAGATCTAAACTTAGCAGGAACTGGAGTGAAAACAATCGGGCAACTCGAAACGCCATTTTTACACTGCTTGAACATATCGCATAACAAAATCTCAAAGTTATCTGAGAAGACATTTACCAGAACTACGCTTTTAGAATCTTTGGATATTTCATACAATCAGATAACAGACGTGGCTGGAGCACTCGCGGTGTCCTGGCCAAAACTAAAGAACCTCCAGCGACTGAATATTTCCAGCAACCCTATTTTAATGGTCATGGATGGAAACTTTGAAGGTTTGTCTTCATTGCGAGTGCTAGACATCAGAAATCTAGACAAATGCACTAGAATTGAGAAGAACGCCTTCAGGACCTTACCAAACCTGGTTGAGCTAAGAGCATATGGTTATCCTAGATTGGGCTATTTTGATGTTCAAGGAGCTTTGGAACATTTGTTTGCTCTTGAAAAACTAGACGTTGAATTCAAAGATACAACCATTGGACCAGATCAGCTGCACTCTACTCTGCACCCAAGGCTCGAAGAGCTTGGCATGAGAGGGGAGAGATTAAAGACAGTTTCTTCAGGTATACTAGCTGGCTTGAAAGCTCCGGCTATTACCGTACGTTTGCGAAACACCTCTGTCACCAGTTTGCCACCAGCTCTTCTGTTTCCCTTGCCAAGGTCATCACAGATTACAATTGACGTTGGTGGAAGCCAGCTGTCAACTTTGCAGCCACAGTTGCTTGTAGCCCTTGACGATAGGCGTGCTGACCTATCCATGTTTGGCTTAGATAGTAATCCAATTCGATGTGATTGTAACGCCAGAGCTCTGAGAAGATGGCTTCCAAACGTTGGCATAGACGATCTGAAGTGTGAGTATCCTGACCACCTATCTGGATTCCTACTGGTTGAAATCGGTGATGATGAGTTGACTTGTGAGACGAGAAGACGAACGACAGCTCCGGTATCGTCGAGTAGTTTTTCCACGACATCCCCACCAAGGCTAATACACCGCACGTCTGCGGAGCCTGATATCATCTGGTCTGTAGCACCGACGCATGATCGCCCGAAAGTGCAGGGCGAGCCTAAAGGTGCTCCAGTAATTGGTGCGGTTTCGACAAACGACGATAACTTGATCATTGGGATCGTTGGCGGCGTGGTTGCTTTTATAGTTATATTGATCGTTGCAATCTGCATCGTCCGACTCCGTATGTCTTCAAATTCATACAGAGGGGGACCTTTGGCCAATAGTCCAACTGCAGGTGCTCCGCCAATGTGGGGTCCTCCTTGGCCTGGTTACGCGGGAACGATGCCTCCGCCATCCATTTCAACTGCCACTTTACCTCATAAGATGCAGCCAGGCCCAGGATCTGTCCGATATCTTGCCCCCCCGCACCCACCCGCGCCCTATTTTATAAGCATGCCACCTCACGACGATAAAATCTATCGGTAGAAATAATAATCTATAGGAGAGCATCGTAAGTTGCCTTGGAAATAAACTTGTAAATATTAGTTTTGAGAGAATTTATCATATCAAAGAAATAAATGTAAAGGTGCTTTCTTTATTATTTAAAAGATAAAAAGTTCTTGAATATATTTTGCTGGTTTTCTCGGGTGGCGTGGTTAGCCCCTTTATTCGTATTTATCCCATCAATGTTTTAAACTTTACATTACGTAGTTAGGAGTGTAATGTCACACTCAATCGTGATATTTTTTATAGCTTAAATCCTTGTGAAAACTTGAGTTGTCCAAAGTTGAGACTGTGCCAGTGCTGTAGGTGTAGATTTATCTAGTCACCAACGCAGCAGACTTAAGGTTCGCGTTGTTTGACCCGCACCGGGCGGCCGCTTTGCACGCAACAGATTTTGGTTTGCTTTGTATGAATTGTTTGACAAGCCTCATAGCTCAGTTAGTAGTAACTCTGCCTTCTGCGCTAGAGGTTGCGGGTTCGATCCCCGCACTGGACAAACATTTGTGTGATAAACACAGATGTTTGTTCTGTGTCTGGGTGTTAAATATTTATCTATTATATATATCAGTCTCTGGTCACCATAGTACAGGCTATGCCTAGTTTGGGATCAGTTGGCCGTGTGAATATGTCCGGAATATTTATTTATTTATTTGAATTCGTATAGCACTGCGTCCACTATCAGCACCATCCGGACAGAGAGCCCGTATCAAAGATAATAAAGTAGAAACTTTGGCAGTATTTACGAACATGAAATGTGTTGCGTGACGGTGACGTAGCAAAGATAATATTTCGTCCGCTGCCGTCAGAGGTTGGATGACAGCAGAAGACAAAATAACTAAGGTCAACTGGGTTAAATGTGTCATGTTTTGTCTTAATTTTCAGTGAACCATTGCAACTTTTATACTCGAATAAGCAATTTGAAACCTATGATGCGCGAATTTTTTGTGGATTTTTAATGTATGTTCATTATATGATGTTTTTAAGGTTTGTGTAAGTCAGGAAATATTATTATCGTAAAAGTGGGGAATTTCGAGGGAAATTGGAGCAACCTTCCATAAGAGAAGGCGGAAGAAGTTCTTAAATGTTCGTTACTTAAGATAATTTTAAGTAGATGCATAGCACCTTTTACGCATTTGCCCCGGTCGACTTTATAAAAGAAACGGATGATACAAATACAATGAACGCATGTCACTGGCATTTCCGTTCAATCCGTTGCGTTTCGTTCGTGCTGTGCGGCTGGTGCTGGCCAATGAACCCGTAACCATACACTTCATAAGAATAACCAATCAAAAAACGCAGTAAATGTATTTTATAAACTAGAATAAATATAATACCTCTGTAAAATAATTAATCTAATGTCCGTTGAATGAGCCCCTATGAATGTACTGTCTTTCTTAGATTATAGAAATATTTAATAAAATATTTTAAGAATTAACTTGCCATATTATTTATGATCACCCAAATCTTTTTACAATAGTGAAAAAATGAATACAAAGCTAGATTTTCGCTTCTTCAGAAAGCCTAATTTACAAATAGCCTAAGAAGCAAAATACCTAAAACGTGAAATTAACATTGCCAAAAACCTATATAGAAAAATCAATAACAAATATAATTGCCTAAAGTGTAAGAAACATGACGCATAACTTTCAAAGGCCTACGAAGAAGTTTACCTAAAGGGAGTTTTGTCTACTCATTTATGTCAAGGAAGTCTATTGCCTGCACTTTTTATTACACTATAGAGATAATATAATCTATAGATATATTTGATAGAGATATTTTTTCTAGACTATGCTATAATGAGTCAAAACTGTAGTAAGACTATCTACTACTTACTTCCAACTAAAGTTTAGATTAGACATTCAATACCTTCGGCGTAAACACCAACAGTACACCTAAATAGCAGGATGACCAAATCTGTTACTATTGTAGTTAGGTGTAGATTTTAGACTATTTTATTTTTAGGATATTCACATTTTAAAAGTATTGCATTTTAGGCAAACTACATTTAGGAGCTATGAATCTTGGAAATTTTGCTCTTTACTGGTATTTAGGTCATTTTCTTCTTAGACTATTTGTAAGATAGGTTTTCTGATCAGGAAGCAGATTTTCTGGCATAAAAGACGCCTTTGCAATTTATATTTTTTCAACGAGACAATGAAGCCTTTTTCATCAGGAGCCCATCACGTCACCGCTCAGCATAAAAACCGCTTGCAAATATCGAAAATGTGCTACATAATAAATGTGTAACATTTCCCCACAGTGGGAGCTTTGACGCGCTCAAAATTCAAAAAGGCTGAGCTCGGTGTCAGCTCGATCGTCAGTTTTATCGATGCATTGTTTATGATCATGGAATTTGCATAAAATCCAACGGTTTTCAGTTTTTTGGCTTGAACGCTTGAATTGGCCTAGCAAATGGTAGGTACAAATGCTTTGTGCATGAATTTCGAAATTGAAAACTACTGGTGTAACGAACTATTAAGGCACTGGAATTATGTTAAACTGAAACTCTTGAAATAACATTTTCCGAAAATCTTCTTTTATACTAACCTTGTCAAAAATTGACTAAAAAGGGTCGAGACGTTCTAAAGTGATGCTCCGACTTACATGTAGCAATTGATTTTATTTATATAGGTAGATACCCCTCTTATTCATAATCAGTCACCAACTTTATCGGCTCTATAGCTCTCACTCTGTCCTATTCTAACAGTAAAATAGTACCTATTAATAATAGGTAAACCTCATTAACTGATTCAACGATGGCTGATTTGTGCTAACGGGGTTAGGAAGATAATCCAAACCCTGTCAGCTGAAATCAGCCATCGCTGAACTTAGCTATTTTGTGTAGGCAAAATGTCTATCTAGTTCCGGGTTACTATTCCAACTTCGTAAGCCAGTATAAAGCAATTACAGTGAAGTTTAGTTTGTCTCACGCAGTATTTGAAAATCGCCCCAGTGGGGGCATCAGCGGCGGACTGTAACGAGATCATCGTGAATTCTCAGTCGGGACTCGAACCCGCTACTTTCCCCGATACGGAGATGCGCTTCAAGTCCTGTCGAAGTTAACATTCTATAAAAATAATAGTAATTCTATGTGGGTTCACCATAAACACCAACATAATATGTACGAATGCATCACATAGAGTTGATGGAGAATGGAAGGAGAACTATTAAAAGTTAGGGGTTCGATACCCGTAATATGAATCCGTGTAATTTGACATTAACTATCCGGATTGTGAGGCCTATTTACATGGCAGCTGGTAGCTATTCATCATCATCATCATTTCAGCCGTTCGACGTCCACTGCTGAACATGGCCTCCCCCACAGACAGATAAATTCCTTATCATGTGGGGGGATTTGCCCATACTCACCACGCTGGGCATGCGGGTTGGCGAGCGCAGTTAGAGCTATCGTTGTTAAAATGAGGGACGCTGCTGCCCATCCCCTAGCTTTTTTCCCTTAGTCGCCTCTTCCGACATCCGCGGATAGTTAGATATGGAGGAGCCTCTTCTTTAGCCGGGGCCACCACGGCCCCGGCTAAAGAAGTAGCTATTAAATGGATCAAATATATTAAAAATGCCAGTAAATTCAAAACATATTTTTGAATATATATTGCACGACGCCGTTTGAACGCGGCTTAAGTAAGACAAACAATCCTTGTTTCGCCTCAGGGACAGATCTAGCAAAATCCGCCAGTTATAAGGTACACATCAATGTATGCAGCATTTTCGATTTCGGAAATTGAAGCGAAGGCTAATAGAATGAAAAACCAACCATACTGTTAGTGAAACATTTTTATGCACATTTTTGATGAAACCCGGCCGTCATCCGAAACAACATGGAATTTCAATCCAACAGCACTTGCACTAGAGGATTAGCGCTTAGTCCCGGCTTTTCTCGGAAAATTCAATGAATCAACTCGATTTTAGAGTGGGGTTTACCATGGTTTGATGAAAATTGCTTGTTTTTATGGCTCTACAAATCTATAGAGAATGAAGAATACAATAGTAGTCAGAAGATGAGAAAAAGGTTTCATAGCTAATTCCGTAGCAAGTACACTCGACATAATATACTTCCCGAATTGAAAAAATAAAACTTTTTGTTAGAGAAAAGTACAATGTTTTTATTTTATTCAGAGTAAATATTAAATATTTGTATTGATTTGGATAACAGACACGAAAAATATTGATTGTAAACACTCACCTACCTGAATACTTAAGTTTTTTGTCAAATTAATTATTTGTGTAAGTTGACTCATTGCCCGTGGTCCGGTTCAGTTGTCCGGTCAACCGGACTACGGAAAAATAAGTTGATGTTTCAGCTTACGTATGTCAAATTGTTGGGGAATAAAGGTTCTCGAATGGCGACTACGAATTGGACCGACGACATTGTGAAGGTTGTGGGAAGTCGGTGGTTAACGACCCTCATTTAGGTATGCAATGTAGAGGTCTGAGATGTCTTGTAGAGGTACCTACGTATGTGGTGGCTCTGAAAATAACTCCGTGACCGTGTTTCGAAAAATATTGAAGTTAAGAAGAAATACGCAAGGTATCAGGATCTTATAACACAAAGAAGTAGGTACCTAACAAGCACTAGTTTAGTATTACATAAACACGTGTAAGCCAGAAAAGTTCGCCTTGTAACTTTTGGCCTCCTGCGTAAGTTAGTACCTATATTATTTTATTCTAAAGTTTCGCTAGGAAATTAATAAATAATAGGATTTTCATACTTTGGTAGCCTTCGACCAGTTCGAAGCGATTTATGTGTGATGAATGGAATTTTTTTGAAACTGAACATAAAATAAATCTGTAGAAGAATTTGTTCAAAAAAATATTAAACAAGGCAAAGTTCAGGCTATTACATTTTTAACTACATATCTATCTACTACAAAACTTTTTCCATAAAACCGTGGTAAACTGCGTTCGATATGTCATGAAATTGTCTACTGTTGGAAGTCAATTTTGAGTTTCATATTTGAGGGCGTACAATATAGCTCAATATCGCTAGCTCCTAAAAGTCAAACTCAAAATTGACTTTATTCGGTAGACGTAAGGATCATTTATAAATAAATTTCAGATCAAATATCGCTCGCCGTTTGAACACGGCTGAAAATTGCTCAAGTTTATTCGGTTTCCTAGTTCTCGGCAGCAAAAATACTACCGACTATGGAAGTGTTTTTGCAGCCAGCCGAGAACCAGCTATATAATTAGCGGAAGTTTCTTCAAAGATCATAAAATTCAAAAGTCATTATGAGGGATGAAATATTTTTTGCCGTTGCTCGAACAGCAAATGCGTTTATAAAAACGTAATAAGCTAAAATGAAGGGTTTCTGGGCCCCTCTGGCCACTGTAATATAGCAGTTGGCTCGAAGCCAAATTGCAGGAACCGGCTTCAAGTGCCGACACTTTAATACCCGCAAACTTTATGAAAATGAAAGAAAAATCTATTTTATGGCGCCAGAATAATACTTGTAACGTTACGGTGGTCGATCCAATAACTATATCTCATCTTCGGCTCATGGTAGGCACCTAATGGTCTGAGCCGAGGACTTCAAAAAACTATTTTCCAGCACAGTACTAACCGTGTCAGCTATGCACGGAGTTTCACTACGTGATAAGATCCGAAATCCGTAGAAGAACCAAGGTCACCGACATAGCTCTCAGAATTCGCAAGTTCAAGTAGACTTCTACAGGTTGATGATGATGATGATGATGAGGACGGAAGAATATCTTGTGACGAGAGTGCTGAGATGACGGCTGTTAGAGAGAAATTTACAAAAAGCTGGTACCTCACTCACCGACCTGCCTTAAGTGGGATTAGGACAGGAAGATGATGATGACCTTGCTTGACTTGGCTCTATGGTAGTGTAAGGTGGGTAGCCCGATGTCTTAAGGCGACTTATAAACTGCAACACCTGGCTCGCCAGTAGCTCATCTAAACTTAAGGTACCGATATAAATCACACCATGACCTTAACGGGTTACAAATCACGTGTGACAGTAACTAAGCCTTGCAATTAGTTAAGGGTCTAACCCTTGCCGTAGCTCATTAAGGGGCCTTATCATCTCGAGCCTAGCTTAAGAGCGCAGCTTAACATATTAACAGGCAGGCGTCAATAGAACGAACCGGCGCGCGGATCAACAGGAACGTAACGGATCAGACCTTACCACAGAGGTATATCACAATAGAACTTAGGTGATTTATCTTTTTATAGATGTAGTAAGTAATATGTAGTTGTCTAGGTATACACGTATTACACATAGTTTATAATGAGTTAATTACATACATAAAATCACGCCTAGCTCGAGGGATAGGCAGAAACAAACTTGCTACGATCCTGACATTTCACCGATTTGGTCACTAAACATACGCCAAGGTCTTCCCCTTCCAACGGTCCCATTCACACTCGCCTTATACATCTGTTTCGCCAATCTTCTTTCGTTCATCCTCTCTACATGACCAAACCATCTCAGCATACATTGCTCAATCCTCATCACTACATCTTCTTTCACTCCACAACGCTCTCTTATCACACCGTTCATCACTCTATCTTTCTATAAATATAATTAATTTGATAATAGCCGGTTTAATAATAGTTCTAGTGGAAGGTTTCCGGACTTTCGATCCAAAGGCCGGGGGCCCGAACCGGTCGTGTATCAATGAATTTTCCTATCCGAAAAATTACTTGAAACGACGAGAAGACGTCGTGAGGAAACTAGTAAGTTTTCTTAAAGTGGCGATGGGCTTACAACCTGTCGCAAAATGTTGGCATGTGCCAAATGTTCGGCTAGCCTCTGACTTACTCCCCTTTGACATCTTCAGGGATCTGATTGCCTGTATTCCTGGAATAGAAGGCGTGAGCCTATTTCTATTTTTAATTTAATAATACATCTGTAGTTAATCAAGGGAAGGTAACTTCTTTAGACAGTTCTATCTTTATTAAGCTCTTTGTTCTTGATTACCGGATCAGCGTGGTACGGCTGGTGGATCACTATTGCTGGTAATCCTAGGTCGTTGGTTCTCTCACAAGGATTATAGCGAGCCACAGACGGACATCAGCTCAAGCTGTTCGCTTTTAGAGCTGTGCCCGGGCATTTATAGCCGTCAATATTTTTTACTCCCCTCACATTGACATTAGATAATTCCTAATTCCTTCACAACTTTACCCCCGGTTATTAGAAGAGTGTATTTTTTCACTGCCGTACACCAGGCTGTAAAAATCATGGTCAGGAGAATTTTGATGGAAATTTCATAAAAAGAAACAAAGACAGTTATTGCGATGAGAATAATGTGACTCGGAATGCAGTTTGAGTGGAGTGAAAAATATTGAATGACTTCGAATACCAGTGTAGGAATGCTAGGGATAGTCTTAAGGATAAATTGAGGACCTATAAAGGAAACCTCTGTAGCGTAGTGGGCAATTAGCTGGCTGCGACGCGAGGGCGGCGGCGGGTCAAACTTTTTCACGCTTTGCTAAACTTGTGCTGAGGCTTTTATATATAGTTCCTACCGAAAAGGAGACACAAAAACATGAACATCACATCTTGACGCAACTGGCCACGCAACCTCTGTATATCGTGTTAAAAACCCTCTATTTTATCTCTAGTCTTCTCTATTATTACAACTTCCCACAGCACGGATACAATAGTACCTATCCATAACTAAGATATTTTCCCCTTTAACATAGCCGAGCTGAAAATATGAAGCCTGCTAAGCTCGATACTAGAAAATAACCTGTCCGGTCTCACCCGATATACTTAGGGCGTGTTCAGGCAAAGAACGCCATGTGCACGCTTTAGGCCTCGGCCGGACATAGACAGTGCGATTAGCTGCAGATGGCAGCATCAAACTGTACTTTTTAATGTCTCTAAAGCTATATTCAACGCTAGATTAATAATTTTTCAAATAATAACTCTGACAAACTTTTGACAATCCCAAATTTGGTAATATTATAAATGCGAAAATGTGTTAGTTTGTTGGTTGGTTTGTACTCAATTTACGCAGCAACGGATCTAAGTACCTATCAAAGACTATTTAATACACTACGTGGTACCTATAGACATTAATTTTTGATTCAAGTCAATGTATGACTGTAATTGCGATAATTCTTCTGATTATTGGCACCGATATGAACACAGGAGTGTTCATATCGGTGAGAGCAGGGTTTGGAACTGCGATAATTTCAAATAAGGTTCGACTGACTTCGACGCCGTACTTATTTGGTATCGATTTAAATGATATCGCTATTTTTTTTAAAACGTTATCTCTGATTCCATATCACCACTGGAGAGGGTTACGATTGCTTGATCTCACGTTCTGATAGTACATATTTTACACTCGCGTCTCGTCCCTCGTCTCGTGGCTCGCTCCGCACCTCGCGTGATCGATGGTAAATGAGCTTCCTGTTTACACTGGTTACTCTCATGGTGAGTTCAGTCGTTTGTCGCGAGGTCCTTTGACTCGTGACCAAAAACCGTGAGCGTTGCGAGTGACGAGACGAGGCGCGAGGCGAGCCGCGAGCGTCTGTTCCCACTCGTGTCTCGTGGCTCGACTCGCAGCTCGCCTCGCGACTCACATGCGAGTATAGATGGGCTATGAAAGATTGCTAGCGCTGTCGCTCTGCTGATCGCTCCGTTCATGACACTGTGATGTGTGAATGTTCTAGTTGCAGAACGCCGCTGGTCGAGACGCTGTTTACTTTGCATTTGCTTGCTGAAAGGTTGCTGTTGGAAAATCGGTGAATTTAATTCCGTATACGGTTTTGCTTTAAGCTGAGTTGAGTACGCTCCCGTTATTGTGTTATTATAAGTGCCGGAGTATATAGAAATAAAAGTTTAGCTGCCTCAACAAACCAGGAACACGTTTAAGATACCAATATTAACACGAGAGTTACGGAAAATGCCAATGTCCAAACAAGATCCATTTCTGTTGGCGTTAACGCCAACGTTTTTTTTTATGTTATATGGAGGCAGACAGGCTTACGGCCCACCTGATGGTAAGCGGTTACCGTCGCCTATTGACATCTGCGACACCTGGAGCATTGCTAATGCGTTACGAACGAATTTGGAAAAATCTTTTTTTTATTTTAAAGAATATACTTTCAACTCTTACAAGCTTTAGCAACTACTTTTTTTCATATGTTATTGCTGAACTTTTTCAAATCGGTTTTTTTTGCGTCTTTTTATTTATTAAACTTATTTGAAGTTCGAAATTAAGATTACTACCTAATACAGCTGAATAATTGAGTTTTTGATTTGATATATTTAACACCAAAACCGCTGGTGCTGATTATTTCTTTGTGTTTTTTCAATGAAAAATGTCAAAATCAGTGTAGAATAATCCTCTTTCGGAATAGCATACATTTTATGAATCGCTTTGTGTAGATATATATCTATATTTTATTACAACTACAGGTTAACGTGGTTGACCTAGATGTGTGAAAAACCGATGATACAAAAACAAAGAATCCGAAATATTCTAAGAATGTTCCTTTCCATACCTTTATGAAACGAAGAGCTGTCAACAAAGTTGCCACAAAGTTAGTCATGCAACTTATATTCAGTTCCGAAGCGGTATTACTTCGTATGGCGCTGATCCTCACGTAACTAAGAGGAACAAGGAACAGGACGCGCGTTTCTTTGTGCGTAAGAACATGACCGAACTGATGATCATCATCATATAGGTCTAGGGCCCAGTTATTATGTTATCTTTTTTTAGTCAATAGCTTTAAAATTCTACAGCATATACTATAGTCTTACCTGAGCCCGAAAGGAGCTTCTACGAGGCGCACTTTAATCCGTTTAACTACACAGATTTTTTCAATGACGGTCATGGCCACCATACCTCAACTTAGTCAATAGCTTAATACAGCATAACAAAAAAAGAATCACACGAAAAGCAAGCATTAGTTACCTTCTTTTAGTATTTTTAAGACAACACCATTAACTTCACAACATTGTAAGCGCCTAATAGAATTTTAGGCAAATAAAAATAAATAAAATACAGCCGTAGGACATTCACTGCTGAAGATGGCCAGATTTCCAGAGCGAATTTATATCATGGGAATTTAACCATACTCACCACGCTGGGCACGTAAAATGGCGAGACAGTTAGAGCTATCTTTGTGAAAATAGGGGACGCTGCGGCCCATCCCCTAGATAAGGCAGATATGGGGCCTTTTCTTCTGCCGGGGCCACCAAGGCCAACTGATCTGTAACAACAATATTTACCTTTAATAAATATTAAGACAAAAAAAATCATGTGTCTCTTTACAAAACTGCATCAGGTATTTGTGGTACTGTAAAGTTGCCGCCTCCATTTGTTACATGCTCTTAGTGCCACATGCAAGAATTGCTCAAAAGTCGTCTAATATAAATGTAAATTCTGAAACAAAGAGGGAAAACGAGTTGTATCAACGCAACTTCCGCTTTTATTAACCCCTGTCTTACGAAGAGATGATGAGGCAATGCGATGCGATGCGAGCTGTTATTATACTAGAATATAGAATACGTTGTATGAGCACAAACCAGTGGCCAGCAAACAACTCTAAGATGGCATAAATGACATTATTTATTGTGCCATAACAAAGATTGGTAGGTACCTACTACTTATTGAATTGTCTTTTCTAAACGAGTAACTCTCAGAATTAGCATGTTGAAGTGACAGTGGGCAGGCCATATAGCTCGCAGAACCGACAACCGTTGGGGAATAAAGGTTCTCCAATAGTGACCACGAACCGGGTGACGGAGTGTTGGATGTCCTCTACCCGATGGACCGACAACCGGATGTCAGTGGATGGAAAAGGAAGACTGTTCGTCATGGAACTCTTGTGCAGGCGTTTGTCCATCATTGAACTACTAGAAGCTGATGATGATGATGATCATGACACGAGTTTTTTTCATCCTACAACATAAATACCTAGGTACACGTACGTCCCGCAGTTTACACTGAATTCAATACCTCATCATATCCGTAGAGTTCAACACAGCAGTGCGTTACGTGAATGATAGTGATGGTAGTGAATCTTATCGCATCGCCATTGTGAGGAAACGGGTAAGTGTGAATTGGTTATTTCCCAGCTGAAAATAGCGTTTGGTTTATTGCTAATTCAAAATAAGAAAACTGAGAATTTTTATAAGTTTTTCCATAAGCCCAGTAGAATGGGCGGTTGCAAACGCTTTTATCACCTTTTACTATGATCATACCTTCCTTTTGCTGTAAAATGTACTATACCTGATGTTACCATAAGAATAGTATTACTATTACAGACCCCGATTGTTACCTCTGATTGCAGGGAGTTATGAAGAGGAGCGAAGCGTGGACGTCTAAAATCTTTAGTGCACAGGCCTTTATATCAAAAACTTGGTGGTGGTGGTTGGCGGCTACAGCTATTATGAGCAAAAATAGAAGCTTTATCAAATACTTAGCACAAAAGCGAAGAAGTAAAGCATGTTTGTTTGCAAAATGTGCACGTACGTGGACCAGCGACAAATTCACTCAGCGCGCCGTCTTCCACCCAAGAACCCGTGAAATTAATTAGACGCCAAGGTTGAGGGATTCAGCACGAGTTAGGATGCTATTGAATCGGCTAGCCAAGCTTGGCAAGTTTCTTGCCTGCATCTTCTAGATAATCTTCTAGAGATCATCACCATCATCAGCCTGTAGAAGGCCACCGCTAAAAATAGGCCTCCCCTATGGTTGTTAGTCGCGGTGAACAGAAAATTCAACTAGATTTAGGATTTTTCAATATGATCCACGCTATTTCAATGAATAAATTAATATTGTAGTATTTGTAGTTTGAATCGATGATGGGTACGTCGCAAGTGTTATGGAAAATGCAGGCCACATGAAATTTGGAAAAGAAAATCATTTAAAGATAAACATTAAGAAAGAAAAGACATAAGCTCGCGCCTGTGATCCCTAAGCACAACAGATATCCTCTTAGATCTGAAGCATTTGACGACCCTTGACGAGGTCATTATTGAGAAATATTGCTAAGTATTGACATTGGTGGTTCAATATTGACTTACGACATGCTCCAACGACAAGAAAAGTCAAAAACTGGTGCTCATCTCCTGCTTAAGTTACGTGTACACGCGTCTAGCGTACGTGCTAAGTGACGAATTTAGCACGTACGCCGTGCATTTTACTGCGTTGAATTCCGCTCTGGTTATAAATTATGAATGGAATACATTCTTGTTGCAAAAATAATTTCCGAAAAGAGGCTTAGCTTTTGCATAAAATACTGTCAACCTAATAGGTATTAATTGAGAAGGATTTAGTACCAGACTCGTGATCAGATCACCTCATAGCATGCCCTTTAGGGGGACGGGGAGAGGTGTGACCAATAGTGGATGTATTCAGGCTGAAGATGATGAACACTCCAAGCTATTTATGACGTCAGTTTTAGCGATTCATCATCATCATTTCAGCCGCAGGACGTCCACTGCTGATCATCGCCCTCTATCACAGATTTCCGGAGCGACTTCCTATCATGTGCGGGGAATTTGCCTATATTCACCGCGCTGGGCAGGCTGGTTGGTGAGCACAGAGCTATCGTTGTTAAAATAGGGGACGCTGGTACTCATCTCCTAGTTTTTCTCTTAGTCGTCTTTTACGACGTCCTCGGATAGGTAGATATGGATGGGCTTATTCTTCAGCCTGTTCGGCAAGCGATCAATCGCTCCTAAATTAGCACTTTAAACAATTCAGTATTGGTTGTAATCTAGGACACCTGACAAATATATATTAGTTCAGAGAGCTGTACCAATATACGTTCGTAATTAGTTACAGTTCGAATAATGCAAATAGGGAATTGAATACCCAGGTCACGCCGTGGTACGCGTCAACCCAAAGTGTATTTAACCAATTCCGGACTGTTTAGTTAGGCGGAAGTAGAATGGTTGTCGTTGTAACTGGACCCCTTTCAAAGAATACTCAGACAAGTGTTCTATGAAAGGGACTCTTAGTCAAAATTAGCCTTTGGAGTTAGGAGTATTATGATTGTATATTATTAGCGATAAGGCCGCCCATTGTACTACATTAAGTTTGTAATAGAATATGTTTTTTTTTTTATCAACAAACAAACAAGCATACGGCCCACCTGTTGGTAAGCGGTTACCGTAGCCTATGAGCGCTTGCAATACCAGAGGCATCACGCACGCGTTGCCGACGATATGTAATCCTTTGTGTACAATAAAGTGTTAATCTATCTATCTATCTATCTATTATGGTCCTCCCTAGTATTTATTCCAACTTTTTTCTGTTGCGTTAACACCACATATCATGTAAAATTAGGAAGACGTTGTCACATTATTTTAGACTAAGCGATTTAAACAGCGTCAGGTTACGACTAACTTACAGGATGCTGTATTGCCTGTGACATGATTGTTTTTTATTATTTTTCCCATCGCCGCAGCTAAGGCGGGAATCCACAGGAAATACGTAGTCAATACGTGTGGAGCTGACTTAGCTGCAGGTATCCTCATGTTAATTTCCTACACCGTTTTGCAAACGTACCTCAACTTTCGGAGCGAAAGTCGTCCTACGTCCCACTAGGCCAACACTGTTTTGAACTAAACCGTGATGGCATTTATGAAAAAATAGGCTCTCGACTTTAATCCCCAAGAATGGTAGACATCCTCTCAGATATTCAGGCAATCAGATCCTTGATGTTGTCTACGGGGGTTATCAGAGGCATGTCCAAGCATTCGACGTATCCCCACTTATTGCAGTAGTGAGTATTCCATACGTAACAGGTTGCAAGCCCATCGCCGCTTTAAGAATACTTACAGGTTTCTTCACGACGTTTTTCTACTTCATTTTTTCTAATAGATAGGTATAACTAAATAAAAAAAATTGTGGTGTTTTTCACACGGTCGGATAACTGGTGGGAAACCTTCCCCTAGGCCAACATGGCTAAACTTATTATCCTTGTTGAAGCCTAAAAGTTTCACTTACCCCAGTCAACGTTATACGTAAGACACTACATATGAAATTTACTGGAGTGCTCTTTACACAACAATGTCCGTAAAAATACGGAAACATTTTGCGTCCCTCCGCTTAAGCTTTTATCTCATAAGAAGCGGCTTCTAGCATATAACGGCAATCATAGATCAATATGTCTGTGACAGTAGTTTGTATAAGCTAGTGGCCCCTCTTTCGTCGTTTGTATTCCGTTCGTATGCCTTTCTAATCTGGAAGTGACATCTTAGTCTTCTCTGAAGCTCGGAAGTACTCATTCATACCATTAGCCGTCACAAAGCCAAAAAAAAACATAGAAAAATTGAATATTTTCAAATAAAATATTCGCAAATTTTCTTTCTTTTTGTTAATTAGAATAATCCTCATAATAATAATGTATAATACTATATGTAATACATTATTATGAATCGCCTTGTGCAGTCGATATATTTCACCATGAGTGCTAAGAGTCATTAGACTTGTAAAAGTTGTCATACGGCCATAATTGACGGTATCGTTTTTAGTGAACCATAGCTTTAAAGGCATTATGGAGACCGCCGCGCGCCGGGCTCGGCCGTTACAAAGTCAAATAATTAAGTCCCAAATGTGGATTACGCAGAATAACAAAGCACCACAACAGGGGGCATTGTATTTTACTATCTTTAAGGTTCCTTATCTAAAGAAAAAACGAAAAATATGAAGGTGCACTTTGATTTTACATATGTCCGCCAAGAACATTTTCTCTAGTAAAATTTACGTAAATTATAACTAAATTTAAATTGTTCGTCATTTTTTAGTAGAACGTACTGCCTAGTGCTTGTAGAGGTATATTTTGTAAAAACTCTATATTGAAACATAAACTATATTATATATTTACAAAGGATCTTGTGCGGCCTACACTCTACACCCTAAGGCTCCCAGCAACTTTTACTAGGTCGTCTTTTCAATGTAAGAATTTAAGTCTGTAGTAAACTTTTATGTTTCAATATAGAGTCTTTACAAAATATACCTCTAAAGAAAAGACCTAGTTATAAGCTTAATACTAGAGATTCCCGAAAAAGTATGAAATGCCAACACACTTAGGTAAGTCAAATAAAGCCTTGTACTCATCTATAGGTATAATTTTCGATGAAGCAGTATTAAAACTGGCATGCACTTCAAATAAAGACGGTCAAGTGCGAGAACTCGTGCCCTGAGGCTTCCGTACCATTGGTCGTGGGTTCGAATCCCGGTCGTGCACCAGTGGTCAATGTATGACATTGACCGCAAATATAACTTTGTTTCATAAAAAACTTCGAAATTCCTCAATTTCAGACTTTTCCCTTTAATTGTGTTACAAAAGCTCCTAGCATTCCAAATTTCAGAATTGTGAGGTAACTGGAAGTACCCTACAGGTTTTTCATTTTAGCCATTTCCATACAAAAATAAAACATTCATTGCCATATCTTTTTAATGCATTAAGCTAGAGCTAGAGCTTTGATTTTTATGCGGCACCATAAGCCCACAGACCTTAATAGGTGGTATAAATTCAATCAAGTTGCTGCCTTTAGCCGTTTCTGAGAAAAAGGGTCTTGACAGACGGACAGACAGACAGACAGACGGACAACAAAGTGATCCTATAAGGGTTCAGTTTTTCCAAATGAGGTACGGAACCCTAAAAAGTTTCCGTTATTTTGTGCTATTAAAATTAGCTTAGCTTTAAAAAATGCTGCACAAAATCCTCGTATTATAAAGTCTGTATAAATCTCAAGACATAATGTACATGGTTTTTATCGTAGAACAAGATGTGCTGAGCGATGTTCGCCGACCCAGAGTCCCAGAGCCCCAAGAGGGACGTCTGTCTTTGAGGATTTACAAGACCCGCTATAAAATGATAGGCATAGGTATCTACAAAGGCGCTGCTTTACTCTTTCCTATCGACAGAATTCTGTCACGGGTCCCGATTTGGACCTTTAACTAACTAACTGACTTACTGGTTGACTGACTGTAATTTGGAGGGTAGCTTTCTTTTGTTGTTTAAGGGGTGAACTGTGGAAGAAATTTTCGGCTTTAAGCCGTGTTCAAACGTTGTCATCCATAATATGTTTCAAATTTATTTTAAAATGATCTTTGCGTCTAATATTTAAAGTCAATTTTTAGTTAGATATTTGCAGACGTTTTATATAGCTCAAAGATATCGCAAGCCCCTAAAACTCAAACTCAAAATTTACTATATTCAGTAGAAGTAAGGATAATTCTGAAATAACCAACCGAGAAAAACTTTGCAAGTATTTCATTAGATGAAATCGATACATCTCATAGAGCAAAGTCCCACGCCACGTCTTTCTATCTATTAGCCATAATATCAAAAAGCAATTAACGGATTTCGTATCGATATTCACTAATGGGTGGGTGTTGTTTATCAGAAAAGGTTTTTGTTAGAAATAACCCGTTAAGAGCCGAAGCGAGTTAGTCAAAAAGAAAAATGTCTTGATGCCCCAGGGAGCGTTTAGGGCATGAGAATCCCGAGGGCAGTGCCTCCTTGTCACTCACTGTCGCGGCTAAAACCTGGTGTATTAGCATGCAAATTGATGGACTTGATTTATATATAGATCGTGGGCTCGTAGTCGTTATTGTTTTAAATTGAGCGGTGCGCAGTGATCACATAATTGATTATTTATCAAAACGAGCGGGGCGTCTTACTGCTTTACTTAGTTACTACCTCCATAAAGGGACTAAGCCGCAGGTAAATAAAACTTACCTACTATGATGTGGTATTTTTCCTCAATTCATCCTGGCATAATGCTGTCAGATCTTTAAGTCTTGAGTGGAACTTTGAGAGGAAATTTCCAAAATATAGCACATTGCCAGTAGTTTTTTTATGAAAATCTTATTATTAAAACGAATCTATAAATGCCAAAGTTTGGATTAATGGATGTTGGAGTGCGGATGAATTCGTGGGCAATAGCTAGTAATGTATGTAGGTATATATTCTACTTTTTATTGGTGTATGCGGGCAAAGCTACGGGCCTCAGCTAGTTATAAAATATTATTTTACTGAGTTAATAACACAAATCTGTAATATATTATTTGCTTCTTGTTGCCTATTACATAACAAAGATTATTATATTACTTGATATAATTTTTGTCCTATGATAGTAGGTACTCATAAAATAATACGGTATCGCCGAAGGTAAACTTATTTTGATATTTTGAATAATTCAAAATATTATTTGAGTAGGGGCAAAGGTAGATTCTATCATATCAGAGATTGCCCTTGACACAAAATGTGATGAAATGTAAATGGACAAAATTGCAAATTTGTGTTTGTACGGACCCTTCCCCGGATCACACTGAAAGGGTTTAAGTGTTTTTAGGCGTTTTAGCTTTAGGATAATGTGTAAAGTGTTTCTACAAAATGTACTTACTTACCTGCTTTGTATCTAGTAATAACCGCTCTTTGCGGCTGCTCTCTCCAAAACTCTTTGTAAATGTTAGTAATACTTATTTTTCTCGTTGAATAATGATCACTATTAACATGCCTCGTAGTATTGTAATCTTCTTACAGAATGATAAGTAACTATTGGCTCTTCATATATATATATATATATATATATATATATATATATATATATATATATTTTTTTATGTTATACGGAGGCAAACAGGCTTACGGCCCACCTGATGGTAAGTGGTTACCGTCGCCTATTGACATCAGCAACACCTGGAGCATTGCTAATGCGTTGCCTGCCGAACCCTCCCCCCCTAAAGAGCTCTAGCAACCTTACTCACCGCAGGAACACAACACTATTTGAAACAAATAATGTTATTTGGCTGCCATCTTCTGTAAGGCGGAGGTACCTCCCCAGGTGGGGAGGTACCTCCTGCTCCAATTTAGAGCGAGAAAATCTCGCTGTGCCCTACCTCTCGTAAAATACTATACCGAAAGGGGCTTATTCTATCAATAAAAAGTTAGATAATAAGCGAACAAGGAACAAAACTTACATTTTCTCTCATGTGATTTCACGTGATTGGCGATTTGAAAGTAGAACTCTAACAAATATAGACACAAACATACAAATTGTGTCAAAGTCAAACTTTTCTACTGTTAGATGCTATTGCACTTCATCAGATAGTAAAGCAACATTAGTTTTCTCTACCCACAAGATTAAAGGCCACTAACTCGCACGAACTTAAGAGCTTATCTCGACCAGTTTTCCTAAAAAAAGGATTTTCAATTTACGCTAACGTATTTTAAATGTGAGTTTTCTTCCCCATTTTGTCACTACAAGTGAATATAACATTTTTTCGGGCAAATCCAGAAGGTAATATCCCGCGACGCTCGGGTCCCATCCGTCTAACAAACAATGCCTCTGGCATGTAGGTACCGTGGCGGAGCTTAGGCTGTGCTCACAGTGGGCAGCATAATTAAAAAGTAAATTAAAAATTCGCACCTTCCTTACACCTCATTATAGAAACAGCCTTTATGAGGCGCACTTTAATCCTTTCACTACACTGATTCTTTAACCGACGGTCATCAGATCCTTTTCATAGCCACCATACCTCAACTTGGTCACTAAACTATTACAAGGTGACAAAGAAAGAATCAGTGACACGACAAGCAAGCCAGCATAGAAATATGGTTATGTAACGAGTGCCACTAGGGCCTGTACTTCGTTCGTTTAATAATTACGTATAAAGATGGTAAAAAGATTAAAAACAGCTAATTTGAATGAATTGGGAAAAAATGAATATTCTTATTTTTGTTAATAGAATAAGCCTCTTTCAGAATGTATTACTTACTTATTCCTGCGGCTTTGCAGGCGTGGTACCTAGATGAAAGTAGCCTTTATGCTATTCTAGGTGTAGAACTTTATCTATTGCAAGTTTAATCGAAATCGGCTGAGTCAAAACGGGCGTGATTGAACCACAAACAGCCGCATTTATTAGTATCTTGTACATGTTTCAGCTCTGTGCGCCCACGCCCTAATACACAATGCCCCCGGCTGTGTACCGCCACAAGCTTATTGTAACGTAGCCTACTCTTTGCTTCGTACTGCTATGATATAATATATTTAGCTTTGTATCGGGATTGAGTTTTATTTATTCTCTGTTATAGGACAATTGTCTTCGACCAACCGCACCATCTAGGTTCGATGGTGGCTCTTAAATTACAGGGCAGACGCGACCTCCATCTTCAAAAGGAAAAGTGTCATCAACCGACCACTGACTGTCGTCATCAGTCACCGTGGACAAATGGCGAGCTGTCTCTGTACCTGCGTGCAGTGCATCAGCCAGCAAAAGGTGCAATGCGCCAATATACAGTATGTCCCACGGTCATGCTACATGGTCAAGTACCTACTTTAATTATAGAAGTTATGAAGTTTTACTTAATCGACACTTACCTTTATTTTTAAAGTCGGTATACTGCATTCAGTAATAACGCATTCAAAGATTTTGAAAAAGTCTCTTTAATAGATGAACCGATGGTCTGTTGGAATAGACTGCAGGCCTTTCGTGCATGTTTCAAATCCAAAGGCTGTGTTTTCTTTTCCAAAGCCTGCTCTTGTCCCCTTGTGTCTTCTTTTCTATTTTGGCTGTTCCTGAAGCAACATGACCAAGTAACAACGTAGCTCCGTCTGGGAACACGCTCAGCTAGGGCCGTCAAACGGACTGTTTTGCTCGTTAGTGTATCACCTACGCGAGTAGGCGAACAAACGAGCCTATCAGACCTTTTGCCCGCTGGATCACGTATGGACGCCTCATGATTAATTTAGACTGAATGCTCTTAGAATTGGTTTCCATAGAGCCTCACCGCCTACGCAACCATTATTTACCATGCGCATAATCGGTTATGAGTCACCCTTCCTATAATGAGAAGGATCGTGCTATCAAAAGGATTATGCCATTTCACGTCACATAATAGTATTTTAGGATTTCAAAATGGCGGATATTGCGTGCAGAGGTGGAAAGCAGACATAAAGGGAAGTCAGGAAATTGCCTGCTGGAACATTATCGACGTCGGCGAAAACACGGCGCTTCTTCACGTATGACTTCCATTACACTAGAAACAGGTTTACAATATCGCAATGTAGAAAAAAAAAAATGCTGCATATGCATTGTTTTTTCTCCTACAATCCTCCTAATACCTGAGGCGCATTGAATCCTGTGTCCTCCTAGTCATTACTACTTCCTAAGCTTGTTGTACACATTTCTAATTTTGTCTCTGAAATCACAGGGATAGCTTTGAATTGTTAGATAAATAGATATTACGACTTTATTGTACACGAGGATTATATATTAAATCTACAACAAACTTAATTGTAAAAAAGTACATTGGGTGGCCTTATCGCTCAAAGCGATTTCTTCCAGGAAACCTTAGGATGGAAAGTAATGGAAAAACAATTGTTGCATAGTTTATTGCACCATTTTTAAGTGCCTTCTTTTTTATTGCAAACCAGATTCTGCCCGTGGCTCAGCTCAAGTTGTTACCGGATAAAAGCCTACATGCTATGCTTGATTTGATGAGAAAATTACTTCTAGTAAGGTGGCGTAGTTGACCCACAAAATCCAACAAGGACAAGCCTAGAGGGAATTAAAGATATGGTTCGGCTATATTTTTTCAAAGCCGTACTAACCTCGGCCGTAGCGCTGATACTGTTGGCAATAGCCTGCTTTGTAAGTGAATGCATCGTCTAGGTGGAAATTACCCTCTACGTGCGATTAGCAGGAAGATGTCTTTATTGATTGCTTGCGTGTATGCCGTGATTACCTTTCTATGGAGGTAAAAATAAATGGGATACGATTGGAATGGGGACCTTTCCGCCTATTTCTTAACGGCCCCACAAGTCTGAGGAGTGGTCTTGGTGAGCAAGGCACAGACGCAGTGGCCCGGTTAAGGCAAATTCAGCTCTACCGCTGAGGCGAGATGGTGAATGCTAACACGACCCCATCTCGGGCGGAGGACTGCTCACAGGGGCGTTTTTAGTGAGTTCGCGTCACACATACCCCTTTCCGCCACACCCCATGGCAGAAAGGAAATGCGACGGCATTTTCCCCTCTTAAAAAACAAAAAAAAGGGTCTTTAATACATTGACATATAAAACGCTGAGAAGTAGGCTAATCTGGTACATACTAAGACAGACCTACGAAGGAAAGTGAGTGTGTGTGTGAGTTAAGGTCTAGTAGTGTAACCATTAACCTAGGCGCGCACTGAAAAGGCGACGACACGACGAGCAAGGCGAGGCGATGATACATTCAATAATAATCATGAATTTAGTATAGAAGTGCCGGTCGTGACACGCACAAGACGCTGTGGCTGGCTGATTGGTTTCGGACATAGTAGTATGTAGATATGCAGTTGTATTTGTATACGCGAACTTGTCTGGTGACCCATGTGTGGTTAGCCAGATGACTGGTCGCAAGCCCTGACAAACCATAACAACATTAACTTTTAAGCAAACATTTGCTTAAAAGGAGACTCCAAACCCTGAATGTATCTACCAATTTATAAGTTACTGAAATATTATTTTTTTAATTGTTATTATTATTTTTTAAACCAATGGCGACCCAACCAGCGGCAACGGTGGCCTTTATCATGGCTGTAGTTGCATTCGTTGCATTAGTATGCGTCTAGCCGAGGCTATTTTGCAATTTGCATTCATACTTTTTTATTCCCTTGTGGAAAGCTAAATGTTTTGCCAGCAGAATTTACAGTGTTTCGGTCGCGGCTATAACAATCAGTTATGGTGGAGGCTTTTGGGTGGATGATTTCCATCACTAGGGTTGGCCAATCACAGAAAGTTACCGCTCTAAGGTTTTAATAAGTATGTATTTGAACTACATGAGTCGAGGTCAACTACATTAGGAGTCATGAGTTATAACTACAAATACTTTCGCAAGTAAGTGCAGATCACACGCAAACAAAACTTACGTGCTCGATAATACTAATAATTATTTAGAAGGCGCTATTATTTAAGAAACCTCGTTTCAGGGTTCCGTATCCAATTCGTAAAAACGGGTCTTTTATAATTTCACGATTTTTCCGCGTTATTTGTCTGTCTTATTATTATAATATTATCAATAATACGTAAGTATCTATTTAATAAAAGCTTTTTTGCCGACACACGTTAAACTATAATTGTTCATGTCTGAGTCGTGGTAAAATTTAGCTGAAAAGCTATAGGGTAGGCAACAGCAATTCCATAACAAAATAGCTTTATCTGCGCTCGTCAACCAGCATGCCCAGCGTGGCGAATATGGACAAATCCCACCAAATGATTGTTTGGGTGCAGACCGTACAAGATCAGTCGCGCTGGAAATATGGCCTCTCCCATAGATAGCGTTCAGCATCATGTTTAGTAGTAGACGTCCTACGGCTGAATTGATGATGATGGTGATGAAAAACCTATACAGCGTCGAATCACGTTCATCTGTAATCTCTTCAGGCTCACTTTGTGACAGCAATTGAGGAGATATTAGGAGATATTAGTTTGGCTGCCAATATAGTTTCAATCGCTGTCACATTGTGTATATCGGAACTGAGGATTTGGCAGTAAATGTTTTTCTATAGGATTCCTAAAAAAACCGTGGAGTAACCAGCGAACCATGAAATGTCATGTTTGTTAGGCCTCAGGATAAGGCCATTTTTTTTTAATGATTTTCTGTCTCGCATAGACAAGACAGTCAACAGTCGAAAAGATAACATCTGTCGACTATCGGTAGTCATCAGCAATCACGGACAAACAGCCTAAAGATGCAGGACCCTTACTCAGCGTGTTCTTGACACGACTTCGAGTAGTTTCGTTATTCACGAAAATCATGCATGAGTCAAATGTACTATAATTTTGAGCAATAACCATAATTTTCAGTACCTACGTTTTATTTATTAATTTACAAAAGTCGTGAGCACGCTTCGTTGAACAGCAAGAACCCACTTCTGAAGCTCGAACCAAATTTTCGTTTGGAGATTGTTTGCTTCGAAATAAGTCCCTAATTAAGGCCGCACACCAAGGTCGGAAGGTCTATCAAAGCGATATTATGTTATCGGTAGGCGGTCCCGCGGGCGCAGTGCTCGGCGCCCGGGCCTTCATAACTATAACTAATGAAACGAGAAGCTTGCGACAATGTAAACTTTAACTAGTACCTTATCTGCATACAATCTGTTGCCCAACAGACTTCAAGATTCGATTGAAGTTGATTTATGTGTTTTTTTTGGACATATCACACACGGTCAACTAATCCCAAACTAGGCATAGCCTGTACTATGGGTACCAGAGACTGATATACATAATAGATAACTATTTAAAACCCAGACACAGAACAAACATCTGTGTTCATCACACAAATGTTTGTCCAGTGCTGGAATCGAACCCGCGACCTCTAGCGCAGAAGGCAGAGCTACTACCAACTGAGCTATGAGGCCAGTCAAATTGCCCAGTTCACGTGAATCAATTTCAATCGAATCTCACTCCAGTGTCACTGACATAATCCTACTTAATATTATAAATGCGAAAGTTTGTGAGAATGTTTAGATATTTGGATGTTTGTGGTTCAATCACGGTTAAACGGCCGAACGGATTTGGATGAAATTTGGTACAGAGATAGATTATAGTCTGGAATAGCATATATGCTAATTTTTATGTAGTTACCACGCGAGCGAAGCCGCGGGCCGAAGCTAGTTATACATAAATCAAATAGCTAGTTCAAATCAACTGTGACAATTGAGTTTGACACGAGACTGTAATGAGATTAGATTGAATTGGCCTCGTGATCGTACGATCGAATCGTATTAGCCCCTTCGTCTACGGAGGGACTCAAAAGGAACGCGACTGAAACTGTAGTCACTTATGAGTAGCCTGACTGCGATAGCACTAGTATTTCACGTCCACGACGCTACTCAAAAGGAACGCGTTTGTAACTGGCTACTCGACATGCTGGTCGCCAGGCGACTGGTTTCGAGAAACTGTTGAAAAATGAACGAATAAAAAGTAATTAAATATAAGTGATTCTGACGTCTATGTGACTGGAGATATAATAATTCCATGTCATCGCTCGAATTATCACTAGCCATGGTAATTATTTTCGTTTTCAAAACTTTGTTTACATAAAATCGTGTACTGAGTGACTGAGTTTCAGGAAATTCCAGTAGCGTCGTGGACGAGTCAGAGTTTCCAATCAGTCCGCAACTCTAGTTTCTAATGAGTTCCGTCACTTTTGCGTAGCGTCATGGACGAAGGGGCTTAGATGTCATCGGTCTATCTGGTGGAGGGTCTGCATGCACTGCGTTGCCTAGTTTGAGTAGTGGGGACTGGCCGAGTAGTTTATGAAGCCGTTTCGTACGGCAAATGTCAACTTTTAATGACTGAGAACAGTTTAGAATGGAAGCCCTAAAAATAGCATAATGACCACGTTAAAAAGACACTTCGGTGAACGTATTTGAAAGGCGTCGCTTTCTATTTTCATGAATTACATTTTCCGTAAACAATGTAGAACCTACGTAATTGATCGGTTTTTACTGTTAAATAATTATTTATATCAGACTATTTGGTTCGTGGCACGATATTGAAGTACTGATTTGTTTGATTAATTTACTATGTTGCTAATCGTCGCTTCCATGTCGATATGGCTTCGTGTGAAGGGAGGCGAGCTGAATATTGGATATTACGGAACAAAATATAAAAAAAATGTGAAGCTCGACCACGGCAGGCAGAAATTCTATGTTAAATTATTTTAGTAATTTATTTCAATTCCTTGTTTCATAGTAGGCTTGGCAGTGGCTAGATGGTCAAGTTTTGATTCTATGTCCTCAACAAATAACGCTTGCTGATTGTGTCACTGATTCTTTCTTGGTATTAGGTCAGTGACCAGGTTGAGGTATGGTAGCCCTGAAATGGGCCTATGACCGTCGGTGAAAGAATCAGGAAGGATTAAAGTGCGCCTCTTAAAGGTTTCTTTTTGTGCAGCATATGTCACATGTTTTTTTAAAGTTATAGGATCTAGGCACTACACTGGCTCTCTCGTCGACGGTCATAGGTACTTTGTGGTACCTGGTCACTGACCTAATACATGGTGACCAAGAAATAATCAGTGACAAGCAAGCAAGCAAACTTTTCCTGTGACCTAATAGCGCCTATAAATAGCCAGTGCCATGAACTGGGAAAAATAATATTGAAATCGCGGCCTCATCTTCGGCCCCGACCGCCGTCAGTATAAACAAAACGCGGGTATAGCTTGTATCTTATCTCGGGGAAAAATATTGGGTATTGCTGGGATCCCGATTTCATTTACGTGTATTAGTTCGATCCAGGGTCAGTTGGACGGGAAACGGTGTTGGGCCTATCAGTAGACCTTGGATCAGTAAGTTTGAGATAATTTTGAATAGAGATTTTTTGTACTACTTATTGGTTCGATCGTGGACTAGCTTATTCTTGGTCACATTGCATTATGACAAAAATCAGCTTACGTATTTTGGCCCAGAAAAGATCACACTATTTGATTCATCATCGGTTGGTGCGCCTTAAATAGACATGCTATTAAGCCTACGAGTATTTTGTGAAAGCTGTCCGAAACAACAAAATTCTAATTTTGCGAGATTTGACTCCTGAAATTCAATTTAATAACATAAAAAGGAATCAGCAAACAAAACGAGGGGAGACGCTTTTAGAAATTCTATAATGCCTATAGCATTTATTCTTTTGTCTTTTATACCTTTGTCTTACAAACGAAAAAAAATCAGTTTAGTTTTTACTCAGGGATATATTATTTGCGAACCATCGGTCGGTCGCCTCCATAATGAAAAGGAGAAGATTGAAACTCACTAATAACTCCTAACAGTGCTGACAAGCGGTACCAAGTAACGGCCACTAAAAATACACTTGCTACGTAAAATTTTACTGCCTACGCGCTACGGTACGTTTACGATATTGCTACGATGGCGCTACGAAACTGCTACGAGACACTTAAATCACACAAACGAAACTTGTTACCCCAAGCGTTCCGTGTCGAATGTGAATTTTAGGCCTACTTTCATACCATTAACTTCAAAGGCGACCATCCGGTACCTAGTCAAAAAGCGAGCGATTTAGATTCAAGCAGTCCAACTAGTCGGGATTATATGAACTGTGAAAACACGTTCCCGCATATCGGAAATTTATCCTCGACCGGTTCTGTTCAGTGTGCAATGTATGTATAATAAGAGACCGAGTAAATGACAATTTGAATTTGAAAAGTAGGTGGATAAGTTAAGGGGTGACTTGCGCATTTCACACCGCGCTCTTGCGAAGCTTGCCGGCGAATCAGTGTATGCCTGGACACGACGGGAGGCGGCCGCGTTGTTGCAAATCACGACTTTTACTAGTTTTTACGCTACGCGTGCGTTATATAATAGTAGCGTGTGTTTGTTTTGTGGCTGAAGTTGTGGAGACGGAAGGATTTTTATTAACACAGAGGTAATTTTTTGTGTAACAGTTTTAGGTTTATTTTGGACGTGTTTGGATGTTATAGTAGGTACATAATGAATATGTAAATCACAAATAAGCACCAGTCACACCATACATATTCTGACCACAACTGGGATACTGCTTGTCGTGGGTATCAGAAACTAAGAGTACCGTGGTACCATAGCAAATATTTGTAGTGGCGCGGGGATAAAACTGCCGCACATCTTGTACCTCAGCCGGGCACTCGCCCACCATGCCACCGGTTGTCAAATACTACCTTTGTTAACATGTAGTGTGTTGGTCCTAAGCTCTCGTAAATAATGCAGGGGCTCCCTTTGGTAAACAGCCCCCGAATTCAAAGGATTGTGTCATGTTGCAGAACACACAGTTGCTAGTTCTGGGGGCTTGATAAAAGAGGCCGATTTTATGATGCTTTAGCTAGATTAAATGTCAAATACATCATTAGCGTGTGAAACTTATGCATGAGATTTTTCATACCTTCGTCTTTCCTATTATCAAGACATTTTTTTTAAATTTTCACTCCATATGCTTTATCGAAAATGATTTTTGAATAATTTTCTCACTTTTCATTGAAGCTGCTCAAGGTTTGTGTGAAAAAAAGTCGCGGTTAGAAAATATTGTGCAATATCCTGTTTCAAGTTAAAATATACATAAAACAATTTTAATAAACGAAATAAGATTTGAGACTTAGGTCGAGGCGCACGCAATGTTGGCGGGGTGTATGGGCGGCGTGCGTAGAGAGCCGAGTCCTAATACTCTTAAGTAAATTTGAGCCGCCCCTTTGGGGGTTTGTGTAAATATTTAACTTTTAACTACTTACCGCTGATTAAAATTACTACACACGGTCACAAAATTTACTCATTTACTCGCGATGAATACCATGTTATGACTTAATAAGCTAATAAATATTCTACTCAGACTTGGATGGATGGTCTTCCAATTATGTTGTGTAATTATTTATTTATTTATTAATTTATAATTATAATACCATCACAGCAAATCCAAAGCGATGTTATAAGCAAGGAATATAAATGCACTTAAAATCTAAACATATAAATAAATAAATACATATTCCGGACATATTCACACGGTCAACTGATCCCAAACTAGGCATAGCCTGTACTATGGGTACCAGAGACTGATATACATAATAGATATATATTTAACACCCAGACACAGAACAAACATCTGTGTTAGTCACAAATGTTTGTCCAGTGCGGGAATCGAACCCGCGACCTCTAGCGCAGAAGGCAGAGTTACTACCAACTGAGCTATGAGGCCAATAAATTTAAACATTTTAACATATAAATTATGTATGAAAAATTGGTGTTATCTGAAACCACGTGATCCGAAGCTACGTATCCTACTTCCTACTAATAATTTAAATGCGGATGTTTGCAAAGCAGAACTGATTGTGATGCAACTTGAATAGACTTGCGTGACTTGGAATAGCCTTTTGATATTCACGAATAACATGAGCAAAGCCGCGGGTGGAAGTTAGTTTTGAACATTTCATGGCTATTATTGTATCATAAAATAAACAGGTTGAGAGCAAACACCACCAAGCTTAAAGATTCACTTAGCCCAAGACTATGATGGTTTAATGATTATGATGTGAAGTTGTCATGAATTTTTGGGGCTTGGGAAAGATTATTTCGGTACAATATACATTCATTAATTATTAATTTTTCATTCATTTTCTGTTGGTATGGCTGCAGAAATCTGAAAAAATCTGTAATAAATAAACCGGAAAGTGTTTGCGTATTTCCTGATTTAAACAACCTCCTGCCGTTCCGTTAACCTGGCAAATCCCATTCCCCATCGAACAAAACAAACTCAATAATATTTACATCTCGACATACCTTCGGTAAAGTTTCGGGGAACACGAAAAAATTGGGTTCTATATTGACAAAGAATAAACAACACAATCCGATGCCCATACATCTCGCGGGATTACTCGGCTTGAACGGCATTCGAAGCTTTTACTGCGTGTTACAAAAACTTTGCAATTTTCGGTGTGTGTTTTCTGTACCTAATACATAGAATGTAACAGAAAAAACATACCTAGGGCCCACAACTGTTATCGCTTAGCAACGTAGACATCCTCTCCGATATCCAAGTCATCAGACTTTGGAGGTGTCTAAGGGTAGTCAGAGGCATGTAAAAGCATTACTTTTGGTTCCTTTTGGTTTTATATTGATGCAACTGGCAGCTGAATATTAAGTGCCGGCCTATTATACTATTAACGCTTTCGGCACGACGTGTTTTTCCGAGTTTATCTTTCGACGAATTAATAATAAAAATAATAATATAAATATTATTTCAGGTAACTTAAGAATTATTGACATAATTGAGTTAAGTCAATTTTTGGATGCCTTAGCAGCGGTTTGATTGTCTAGTGGGCCTACTATGGCGTCTTGTTGCTATTCTTAAGCAAGCGTTTCAGCAATGTCTTATACGAATTTGAACCATAAATCTTTGACACTGTCATCTTACGTCTCCACAAAAACAAAATCGCAAAGTTAAATGGTATGGGGCTTCATACTCAATTTAACGATCATAGAAAAATTTAGAATAATTATGTTTCTCAGTAAGGGATTTTTATTGTAAATCTTATGAGAAATAAAGAATCTTAAACCGTAAGAACGTTCCCATTTTGATCAAAATATAAATAACTTGAGACAACTTATCTATCTAAATGCAATTCTACAGATTTTTCTGCAAGGTAGGTAAGGTAGGTATCTACTAATAATCAATTATAAAAATCGAACATATACGTACCTTTTGTTTATGGCTTCTTATTCAATTTTGTTTGCTAGGAAAGTTGTAGTAGTACCTATCTCAAATTAAATGGTGTTGGTTAACAAGTTTTATTTGCATATAAAAATCCTCCTTTATCTTTCACCCAAAATTAAGTTAGACACCTTTTTAGCAATACTCAATACATTTATTGCTTTCGCAGCATTCGAACATATGAGTCGATAAATGTTGTTGTTTATGCTGTGTTTTGCTTAGTTTGCACTGGATTGCATTGTTTGTTGGCAAATATTCGGACTAAACTCTTGTTTAATTGTATACCTATTTTATTTGTTTTTATTCATCGGCTTTATATTTTTTATACTAAATAAATTATTCTATTCTATTTTTCTTCCTTTTTATTCTAATTTCTTTAATCCAACTAGTAGAACTTGAGTTTAAAATGTACATTACAAAGGGACAGATAGATGTTGCCTTAAAGAGATATAAAAGGAAGACTTGGTAATGAAAATGAATATAAATAAGCATTATTGAGATCAGACGAAGCATGAATATTTCAAATATAATTACGCCTTATTCAAATAATAATTTACGAATACCGCCTTCAAAGGCAGGGTTTGTAGTGAAATTAGATACATTTATCATTTTTTTAGGATTAGGTGGAGATAAAATATTGTTTTTGAATTTACTGTAACGTAAATTACAGAGTTTTTCTGGGTAAATTTTATTGATCAAAAGAAAAAAGAACATGTTTGTTTGAAAAAGATACACCAAAATTTCTAGCAAGGATTTTCTCAAACATTTTGATTGGTTTGCCCAAAATACTCTCAAATGTGGTCACAGGGAGGTGGACAGGAGGTAAGAACCGAACAAAAGGTGGAAATTATTTAACAATTCGCGTAGTTCAATTCAAATAATATTCTACATTTTTTATATGGTAAGAAAATTCAAAAAACAGTACTCCACAAAGAGCCTTGTAATCAAACTTAATATAATAAAAGGTAATGTGTTTGAAAATTATACATTTCTAGTTAAGACAAAAAATAATGGCACTTTTGAAAAAAAAGCGTATAATGATAGTTTGTCCGGAAATTACGATCTTTAGAAATTTCTAGACAAAGAAAATGATAATAAGTTTTTAATTGATAAAGAATTATTCCATATCAATCCGCAGACGCTTATCCCCTTATTTTGGTAAATTTTGATATCTGCAGTGATGAAAAAAAATATTTGTTATAGTAACAGTAAATACCTACACCAGCATTGCTACTATCATTGAAACAAATGTTCGCCAAAAAGGTAAACTTTCATTTACCCAACCCGGATTTCTTTTACGAAAACTACGGGATATTATCTTTTCCACTATGCGGATGCATTTTATATCTTGGGTAAGGCACATGGTAATGTCGTGATTTGCACATTTTAATATTAACACATTGGGTAGGGAATAACACGTTTCGGTACCGAATTACGTTTTGCCAGATGTGAAATATTAATCAGTCTGGTGTATGGCGGCCTTATTTTTTAACTGAGCTTGAAAATTACGAGTGTAGGGGGCTAGGTATTATTAAGGTAATAAAATTTCAATAAGTTCAACGGACACGTTTACTCCAAAAATTTACAGGAGATGGAAGGGGCTAACAAAAACAGGTACAGTAGGCACTACGATTTTAAAACTAATAAGCGCGCGAAGGTTTGAATCTTGAACATGCCCCCGCGCGTTGAAAGCTCGTCTTTCAACGGGAGACATCATCTTCTGGCAGCAGAGGGACAATCTTGCTGAAGCTTCGCCGCACTATGCCAGTGGCGGTCTTGATGTCAGCTACGCGACATATGCCGTCACTTGGACCAGGATGCACAGCTACGACACGTCCAAGCTTCCATTTCAGCGGAGGAACGCCATCTTCCTTCAACAGGACGAGAGTACCATTTTTGAGGGAGTACTTGCAGGATCGCCATTTAACTCGCTGCTGAAGTTCAGCTATGTACTCTTTACTCCACCGTGTCCAAAAATGCTGGCGAATCTGCGCGATGCGCTGGAAGCGTGTCAATCTGTTGACGGGGTAGTCCTGGTAGTTTCGTTCTGGCAGGGCAGTGAGAGGGCGGCCGATGAGGAAATGGCCGGGTGTGAGAGGCGTCAAGTCTTCTGGGTCCGACGACAACGGAGAGAGTGGCCGAGAGTTAAGTATCGCCTCGATTTGCACCAACGTAGTAGTAAGCTCCTCGAACGTTAAGTTACAATTTCCCAGCACTCTATTTAAATGATATTTGGTCGACTTGACACCAGCCTCCCAGAGACCTCCGAAATTAGGGCTATACGCCGGTATGAAATGAAATTGGATGCTATCCTGGGCTGTCTCCGCAGCCAGAGAGTCACAATTGCTCTTTAGAAACTTAGCTATATCATTATATGCACCAACGAATGAGGTACCGTTATCTGAAAATATATGAGAAGGTTTTCCCCTGCGTGAAATGAACCTGCGTAATGCTAGTAGGTAGTTATTGCTTGTTAAGTCACTCACTAATTCCAAGTGTATTGCTTTGGTTGTAAAACATACGAAAATGGCTATATACGACTTGGTAATCCTACAACCGCGACCGGTGCGACTAGCGACAGCGATAGGGCCCGCGTAGTCCACGCCTACACTCTCGAACGAGCATCCACCTGGTTCAATTCGCTGCTGTGGTAAATTACCCATCAGTGGGTTATACGTTTTACCCTTCATGCGACTGCAGCGAACGCATTGACGAAAACATTTCTTCGCTAAATTGCGACCACCTATTGGCCAATAAGTTTCCCTAATTGTAGCCAATAAAAGTTGAGGGCCGGCATGCATTAATTTTTTGTGTTCAAACTCGAATAATAACTTAGTGAAATGATGTGTGGACTGTAGAATAATAGGGTGCTTCTTTTCAAACGTAAAACTAGAATTCTCTAAACGACCTCCAACACGAATTAGTCTATTTTCATCCAAATAAACATTAAATTTGATCAGTGGACTTTTACTAGGTAAATCTTGCTTTTTAATCAATGAATTATATTCAGGGAACGACTGAATTTGCGATTGTCTAATAATTAAAACTAACGCTCTATCTAATTCGTCAGTATTTAAATATATATGCTCATGTTTAGTCCCTTTTTTGATAAGATTGACAAACCGGAGCACATAGGCTACGGTTCGCTGAAGCCTAGAAAGATTTGAGAAGCGACTGAAGTCAATAAGTTCGCGTGAAGTGGAATTACTTACATGTAATGAAACTTCATTACGAGTTTCAGGCAACTTTTCAACCGTACTTGGAGACGCAGGCCAGTGCGAGGGATCGCGTTTTAAATAATCTGGACCGTGCCACCATAACGTGAGAGACTGAAGAGAACTTACACTGACACCGCGCGATATTATATCCGCGGGGTTCTCGCCAGTTGGAACGTGTCTCCAAATACAGCTGCCAGTTTTTTCTAAAATGTCAGCTATGCGATTACGCACAAATGGTTGTAGCTTTGATGGCAACATTTTAAGCCAACCTAGAACGATCATGGAGTCTGTCCAAAAAACTACATGCTTGATTTGTGCTCGCAGCGCAGTGATGGCTTTTTCATACAAACGAGCACCAATCAAAGCACCGCAATGCTCGAGTCGTGGTATTGTCGTGGGCTTAATAGGAGCGACTCGGCTTTTTGCAATTAATAAGTGAACTGAAACCTCACCTTTATCGTCAATACTACGCACATATATACAAGCGCCATACGCACGCTCAGACGCATCTGTGAAAATGTGCAATTCTAGCGAGGAATATGAGTCACAGATGACGCGTCGCGGTATGCGTAGGCTGTTCAGACCCGGTAAGCTATTGAAAACCTCGGCCCAGACATGGTTCATCTCTGGTGGCAACTCCTCATCCCAAGACAGTCGCTGAAGCCACAGTTTCTGTAATAGAATTTTCATAAGGATAACACACGGTGATAAAAGCCCTAAGGGGTCAAATATCTGGGCAATGACTGAGAGAATATCACGCTTTGTGTTTCCTTTGACTATGGTTGGACTGATGGAGAAGTAGAAGTGATCGAACCCTGAATGCCACCCGAGGCCAAGCGTCTTACTCGATTCAGTATCGCCGATGTTTAGTTCAGGTGAAAACTGATCGGTTTCTGGCAACAACTGAGGCTCATTCGATTTCCATTTCCTAAGAGGCATGCAAGCTGAGGCTAGCTCGGCTGTTACTCGCTTGCGTATATGCAAAACTTCGCTTATTTCATTCCCACCACTCAAAAAATCGTCGACATAACAGTCATGAATTATAATTTCAGATATTTTAGGGTCCTTACAGTCTAAACCTATCTGTTTCAGACATCGAGTTGCAAGAAAAGGCGCGCTAGCCGTGCCATAACTCACCCGGTTCAATAAAAAGCATTTTAAACTAGAATCGGGTTGGCTTTGGTCACGCCATATAATTTGTTGCAGTGGCCTATCGGTAGGATGTACAGCTATGCATCTATACATTTTCTCACAATCTGCTACTATAACATATTTGTGCTGCCTAAATCTTAAAAGTATCGACAGTAAATCATCTTGTACTGTAGGCCCAATCATTTGAATCTGATTAAATGACACTCCCGAAGTAGTAGGACTACTTGCATTAAATACGACCCGTAGCTTGGTCGTTGTACTACTCTCACGAAGGACACCATGATGCGGGATAAAATAATGAGGCACCGAAGTAATCGGTTCGCACTCTGTCATGTGACCTAATGATTCGTATTCGCACATAAAATCATTATACATTTTACTAAATGAATCATTGTTTTTTAACCTACGCTCTAATGAGAGCAAACAATGCTTCGCTCGCTGATAAGAATCACCTAGCACGCTTGCTGTTTGTTTTAATGGGATCCTAACGCAGAATCGTCCGTCTGCGAGGCGAGTTGTATTTTTCACAAAATGTTCCTCACATTGCTTCTCCTCTGGAAAATAATGAGATGACTGAGGGCTAACTTCTTCAAGCTGCCAAAAACGCATTAATTGGTTTTGAATGTCATCATCAGAACAGTGAGAAGTCATGGAATCAACATGGGTAAAATTACATTTTATTTGTGGCAAAGTAGATACGCGGTCGCAGTTAACAGGACCGGAGACTATCCAACCTAGTCGCGTCTCATAAAGTATCGGCTTTCCACTTCCCAATTTAATATTTTGCGAACCTAAAATGTCCCAAAAAACATCAGCGCCGATGATTAAATCAACGGCGGAGGGCGAATAAAACTGAGGGTCCGCTAAACAAATATCTGATGGTATGTTTAAATTACTAATATCAACCTGACACCCGGGAACGTTATCAGTAATCGACGGCAGAATAAAACAACTTAGGTAAGTTTCAAAACTTTCACATAACGATTTGATAGGCAAGCGACACATTTCACTAATACGCGATGATTTATTATTTATACCTACGACGGTCCTGTCCGTGCGATCAGCTGGCAATTTTAATTGTTTATGCAATCTTTCGGTCATTAAACACGAAGTACTACCGCTATCCAGGATCGCACGGGCAATGACCTCACGATTATCACTATCATATAATTTCACTAATGCAGTGGATAGTAAAACATCACACTGACCTGTTTTCTCGCATGTAGTGGTAATGCTCCCCGTAAGCGCAACGCTCGAATTCTCGGAATTCGTCACAATAGGCATCGAGTTATTTGTGAGGCTGTTATCGCGATCAGCTGTAGCTGTAGGTATAGATGTCGACAGCTGTTTTGATGCACTAAACTCATTGATGTGAATAAGAGAGTGGTGTTTACGCTTGCATACTTTACAACCTGGCCGTTTACACGAATTGGCGTAATGTCCACTGCGGAAGCAATTATAACAAATCTTATAAGTAGGCAATAACTTGTAACGCGCTTCACTACTTAGTGCAAGAAACTTAGGACAGTTATTCAAATAATGATCATCATTGCAGTTAAGGCAAGGTTTCGTTGACGATGAAGTCGAGTTATTTTTATGATCAGCATTCTGATAAGAAACCATTGCTTTTATTTTAGTCGCATTCTTGCCACTTGTCGCATTATTTTGTGACAATTCAATCGTCTCAATTAAATCTGCGCGATTACGCATAAATTCTAGAAAGGATATTAAACTAATCGGCTTATCTTTACATAAAGTACCCTTATGTTCCTCCCACTCACGGTATGTTTTAGCGTCTAACTTCTGGGTGACGATGTAAATCAAAAGAGTATCCCAGTGCTCAATCGGTTCTCCTAATGACTCTAATGCACGTAAATTCTTATTTAATTGATCAATCACGCGTTTAAGAATAGCGGACGATTCTTTTGTGACCGGTTCGATGTTGAATAAGGCTGCAACATGATTTTGTATCAACAAACGTTTATTGTCAAACCGCTCACATAAGAGTTTCCATGCTACCGAATAATTAATCGAAGAAAACTCAATGGATTGAATTACCACAGCGGCGGAACCTTCCAACGACGCCCTCAAATAATGAAATTTGTTTATTTCGTCAATTTGATCATTACTATCAATTAAACTTGAGAAGGTGTCGTGGAACTCCATCCATTTTTCGTAGGAACCTCCAAATTTAGGCAACTGAATAGTGGGCAACTTAACAAGCTTATGATTGGAACGAGAACTTGATGCGCTTTCAATTTTATCTTGATCCTTTCTGTAGGTATCTAACATTCCCTGCGCGTCGGCGAGTAACCGATAATAATGTCTTTCAAAGTCAGTTCGTTCGCTTTCCTGCAGATCACTGTTGTCAGTATTAATCTCAATTTTTAACTGTACATCATCGTATTGGTCATATAAAGATTCGATCTTACCGATGCGCAATTGTAACTCCCTGACTTCCGAAATACTTAGCGAGGAAGCATTCAACGTCGTAAGATAATTCGCGAAAGCAGTAATTCGACCCTTGATACTGCCGCGTTTTTTAATGTATTCCTTTTCCTCGGTCATTCTGGGAGACTGACACGGTCGACCTGGAACTGATACAGGTAACACGTTTACTTATGTACTTAGGACTATTACACAAAGTACGTAGAAACTACTGATGTTAAATTCACATCAAGAAACCTATATGTAAATACGATGTTTGGATACATACGATTATTTTACTAACGTTACACACTTTTTACTTTACAATGAACTGACAAAACAACGACTTACAATTTTAACTTTTATGACTGATTAACTTTTACTTAAATGAAAGACAAATGTTACTAACCTTATATAACGTCGAATTATACCTAATTATACCTGATAAGAGTGCTGGGTTCACAATTAAATTCACTTTTCCACGATTTTTGCACTAATGGACACCGTTGGACTATGAACTCTCAACCACTCTGGTTGATGCGCAATCCCGTTGCATTTATTTGCGCACCACGGCTTCTAATTATGATGGAATCTTCTTCCTTGTTGTAATTATCGACTGGTAAGAATATCCGGCGTAGATCCAGGACCATGTAGGGGGCTAGGTATTATTAAGGTAATAAAATTTCAATAAGTTCAACGGACACGTTTACTCCAAAAATTTACAGGAGATGGAAGGGGCTAACAAAAACAGGTACAGTAGGCACTACGATTTTAAAACTAATAAGCGCGCGAAGGTTTGAATCTTGAACAACGAGGTATTCGTAAAATTCGTAATAATATAGTTTTTTTTGTATCTATGCACCGTTCCAGTCCCATAACTTTACGATTTAGTTTAGGCGGTGATGTTAATTGACAGTCACAAAGTTTTTTTTTTTTTTTTTTTTCGTGATGTTTAGTCTTTTGACCACCATCTCACTTTTGCAAGTGAAATGTGGCCTAAGATGGAGCACGCTTTACCAGAAGGAACTTATTCACTCTAGATTTGATGGCTCCTAGATTGTACTCATCCGGGAAAACAGACCCTGGCAGATCGTTCCACTCTTTGCCAGTGCTTATAATAAAGGTGGAGCGGAATGGATTTATGGTTAAAAATCATGTAAAGAGCGTACATGGTCGCATTTTAATGACAGTAGGACACCGTGGTAGGTCCCTATTGTCTCACGCTATGTTTTATCGGTTCTAATGAGCTATCGATAGTAAGATGGAAAAACAAGATGAAAAATTCGCTTTGTTAAGTTCATAATCCAAATGAATAAACCACATGCTTGTAAAAGAAAACACAAACTGCAAGGACGCTATTATTTTTCCCATTAAGTTTTTGTACGTTCCCACACAGTGCTCTCCCGTGGGGGATGATGGAGACTTTTATTATAACACGTTGTCATGAGTAGGTAGGTATATTTATAGTTCAGGCGCTGCGGGACTGTTCTGCGGAACAGATAACTTTCTTATAGTTGTTCTTGAAAGTTTGGCTTTATTATTCTTGTATACAAGGTGCGTCATAGTATGATATCCCGATAGGGTTATTCTATCAACAAAAGCAAAAAAAAAAAAGGAAAATATTTTTTTTCGAATTTGCTGGTTTCGTATTCGAATTCTTGCCAAAGTATCAATCAATTAACTAGTTTAAATGAAAATCAACACTTGTAGAGAGCTAGTTCTTGCCTATAGGGATAAATGCTAGGAATTTGATATACCTATATGACGTGCTGTGAAAGGTTATATAAATGTTGCACGTGTTGACCATGTCTTTCCTGTGTATGAAGCCGACTTGGTTAAGGCGCTCTTTAAATCTGTGGAGGCTTACAAAAAATAAAATAAATAAATAAATATTCCGGACATATCACACACGGTCAGCTGATCCCAAACTAGGCATAGCCTGTGCTATGGGTACCAGAGACTGATATACATAATAGATATATATTTAACACCCAGACACAGAACAAACATCTGTATTCATCACACAAATGTTTGTCCAGTGCGGGAATCGAACCCACGACCTCTAGCGCAATCACCATGGTATCATGGACTGGCACTGAGTGACACTGAGCACTGGTGGAGTGTGTGGTGGTGTAATGGCCCCGCCTTCCGATCCACAGGTCGTAGTTTCAAATCCCGGTCGTGCCACCAATGGATGTTACAGTGATCTCAAACGGTGTTGGAAAACAGCGTGAAGAAACCGGCATGTCCCACAAACATGTGCACGGAAGTAGCCTCTAAGAGGCGCACTTTCACTACACTGATTCTTTCACCGACGGGCATAGGTCCTTTTCAGTGCCACCAAACTAAAACCTAGTCACTTACCTAATTCAGGATGATAAAGAAAGAATCAGTGACGCGACAAGAAGCAAGCAACCGTGGAATGAATTCATAACAATGAAGTCGGCTAGGGATTATCTCGTAAAAAATCACTAAAGAAACCCTTGTCAGTATATCCCTTACAATGCTGATAAAGAATTTATATAATTTCCATTGAAATATTGTTTCTACTGTTGCGGAGTTAGAACAGCTCTATAGAGAGATAGCAACCAGGCTCGCGCCTCGTCCGATGAAAGTTTAACGAATTTGAAATGTAATCTGATTTATTTTATTTATTTATTTTTTTATTTATTTATTACACAAAAGGAATACAAATGAATGGTAGTTAATGTCTTAAAACCTATGTTAGGTTTGTCTAGACATTAGGTTCTCGATATTGAATGTAAGAAAAATCTTTACTTATTTTCTATGAAGAGCGAGCGCATGTAAAGATAACACCGTCACAGAATAGCTAACAGTATGTACCTAGTGCATAGGCACAGCATATTACACAATACATAGCACATATACATATTTGTGTAGCTTTATTTTGCAAAGCGGAATAAAACTCAGCTTTTTATTCGTTGCAATGTTTATGAATATTTTTAATATGCAGAGGTAGGTTTGCCAATTAAAGAAATATACATTTATTTACACAAAGAAACTTAAAACTAATACAAGTTAATATTTACAAAATACACAAGAAACAGTTGAGCCATCTAAAGACCGTTACAAACGATCTATAGATAGCTCAACTGATCCAGATCACTACCAGTCGGAAGCGTCCCCAAGACGCTGGCGGAATTGCCACGCTGGATGGCAATGCTAATGCGCTGGGCCAAATAAGAGCCAGCTCACGCGTCGCTTCGATCAGACGTTTATGAATAAATAGGTTAAAAAGGCTTATCTTTTAATTAGAATGCGATCTGAAACATTTTGACGATTTGAGTGGAATATGAGATGTCATATTCCACTAACCATCGAAATGATTTTGCGTCTACATACTGAAAAACATTACCCTCCTTCCTTCTCGGCAGTCGGGTAATAAAGTCTACCGCAGCTAACCACGCAACTGTTACTAGGCCTTTCAAAACACGTTCCTGTCTGTACCAGGTTATATGATATATCACTATAAAGTAAATTGAGTTACATGACCCAAGGGTTCTAACAAGCATCCATGTTTTGCCCCGTTCGGGATAGAAACACAAGAGGGTAACAAGAAACTTTAGCGAGAACCAAATTTCTGCTTAATTTTACGTTTACGTATAATTTTTCTTTACTGAGGAAATGAATTACTATTAGGTACTATTCCTACTTTCCTACAAAATATAAATGTAAAAGTTCGGATGGATGTATGTTTGTTACTCAATCACCCCAGAACGGCTGACCAGATCTGGATGAAATTTGGTACAAAGATAGATTATAGATAAAGCGGTCGCTTTGGAGGTTTGTGGGGGAGGCTTGTATTTAGGAGTGGACGTCCTACGTCTGAAATGATGATGTATGATTAATAAGTAACTATGAATTCTATAGACGACTAAGTGTGTCATCATCATAATCTTTCTGCGGAAGGCCACTGCTGGACACAGGCCTCTTTCAGCATATACATAGCCCTTTAAAGAGTGCCTGTGGCAAATTTCAGACTTCTCGGCCCAGTATTTTCCGAGCTTTCGTGATGAGTCAATAAGTGAGTGGACTACTCCTTTATATAATAGATGTTAGTCAATTATACTTAAAAGCTGTTATAATGTTAATAGGAGGTGAAAACTACTCATTTAAAAACACTTTCAATTATCTACAGCCTTTTGATTAAAGTAAAAAAAAATCCCGCCCCAATTTCACGCTTTCATAATTTAGATAGAATCTCAGTGACCTTTTGCATAAACGCGAAAACCATTTACGGGGAGCCTAATAATAAATAAGATTTCGTGACGTAGGGCCACTTACAGTTAGCACAAAATTCATTTGCTTGAGCGTATATAATTAATATTATTTGCAGGTATAACATTATTGTATTGTTTCAAATAGTGTTGTGTTCCTGGGGTGAGTAAGGTTGCCAGAGCTCTTGAGGGGGGAGGGGTTCGGCAGGCAGCGCATTAGCAATGCACCAGGTGTAGCTGATGTTAATAGGCGACGGTAACCACTTGCCATCAGGTGGGCCGTAAGCCTGTTTGCCTCCGTATAACATAAGAAAAGGTAGAGTCTTTGGATGAAAGTTGGTAGTTGGATATTTCTTTATTTGATCTTTATTTCGTCGTATAGTTGTTAAACGAGAATTTTAAAACTACAGAAAAAGAAAATCAAATATACAGTCAACATCTTTGATTTGTAGGCCACTATAAAACCTTTTCAAGCAAAATCGTTAACTTACGTCATTTCCTTTTGTAGAGACATTTAATTGTCCACTTTTATCATACACTAGCTTCCGCAGGCGATTTCTCTTGCGATTTACACGAATCAAAAGCTTTCCTGGTGTCACTTTCCGGAACTTTAACTATATCCAGTTGAAAATTCACGTCGATCCGTTGTTCCGGTGCTGCTTGAAAGAAGGACAAACCAACCAACCAACTATCAAATACACTTTCGCATTTATAATATAATAGTTAGAATAATAAAAGTTAGGATTGACAACAGTTTGACAATTTTGTCGATACCATATGTTTTCTTCTTCTCTTTTGGCTGTCGCTATCTCCGCATTCACTTCTTTCTTCATGAGCCGGTCACACACAGCTTTTTATAGCTTAAAAGCACTGAAAAACGAATTAAGTTTGACGAGCAGGCCCCAAAGAGAAGCATTCTTACCAATTAATGAGTCTCCCTACATCATCATCTGAAGAATCTACTTCTGGACATAGACCTCCCCCAAATCTTGAGCCTTCTCCACCCACCGACTCCCACAACCTTCACAATGTCATTGGTCTATAGGGCGAGAGGCCTTCTTACACTGTGTCATTAGGTTCGTGGTTGCCATTCGACGACATTTGATTCCCAATGGTTGTCGGTTCTGCGAGCTATATGGCCTGCCCATGCCCACTGCCACTTGCTAATTCTGAGAGCTATGTCGGTGGCCTTGGTTCTTCTACGCCTCTGCGAATTTCCTAGTCCCGGAATCAAACACCAATCCTATTACTTGCACCCACTGTTTTTGATTATTATTATACCTGCCTACTAATGTAATAATGACTTAGGTCCGCCCGCCACCTTCTGTCCATTACTCAACTAACACGCCGCATTACTACAGTAAACCATGATTTCCATAATGAATAATATTACTCACAGAAAACAGAGATTACGACATAATTTAATTACCTAATTTCCCTAATATTCTGGTGATAATATAATTTACATTTTAGTTACTTAAAAAGCTCTTAGCCGTTGTTGGAAATTGGACCTCTGAAAGCTGTTGGCATTTTAGCTAGGATCAAAGTAATCTGATCCTGAAGATTTTGTTCAGGCCTCGTCGTCAAACAGACCGAGAGTTGAGTGGTACGGGTGTGATGTTCGCTGTGATAGCGACCATTACCAGAATAACAAAAAGGTCATCACCTTGGTATCTTCGAGAGAATCAAGTCTTCATGTTGACAATTATTTTACTTACCTACTACTAATATTACATACTGACATTTCAAGGTGATTCATATAATGTATAGGTAGGTACTATTCCGAAAGAGGCTTATTCTACATCCAATTAGCAATAAAGTTTGTTATTAGACTTTTGGAAATTAGTTTTTTTTTATTGAAAATTAACTGTTAGAGAGTAACATATTATGATAGTAGGATGTTCCTACGTATAGGCATACTAAGTAAGTACACTATATACTTTGTTCGTTACCCAGTCACCTTTCAAGTAAAAGGTAATGACGGTCTTAGGTTGTGACGTCACTCGAGCCTTTTACCCGAAACTTTATACACGTTAATTAATTATCAGTGTGGCATGAAACGTGTATGGGTTTCCATGGTGATGCGCTATCACCCTTGACCAGCTATTGCGTAAGTGAAATGGGGATGAAGTCCGCTACTTTTCGGATGATATATCAATATTATGAAATCCGAAAGGTTTCAAACATGAACAGTGAAACTGCGCTGGTTTTGAATGAATTAATCGCAATTAGAATGCTAATTATTTTTCCCCACAATTTACACAGTGACAATGAAAAGGAGGGATTTTGAAAGGACTCACCTCGGCTCGCGTCTGGTAGAAGAAAATCTCCGAAATCTCCGTAATTCGGGGAGATTTGGCACTGACTACACTTCAGGCTGATAATAACACAATTGCACACAGATTCTGCTTAATTTCAGATCACATAACACAGTATTTCTGCGTATATGAATTTTTCTTATCAATGGCGCGCGCGCATAGCAAAAATGAATGTCTTCCACTTGTCTTCCGGAGGGGCGCGGGGGGCATTTCCAGCGCCGCGCATTCGATGGCACCGGGGTGAGTAAAGGTTGGAGCGAGATAGGAATAGGGTAACGCATTAGTGCGTAAGGGACAGGAATATTGTCACTGTGTTCCTAGCTCAATTAAATTCGGCTTAAACATCCCCCCGGGTTTGACAGGATAAAATCCTTCAAAAAAAAACAGTAAACTAATTAGTTAGTTACATTTTAACTTGAATGAATCAAATCACTTATTATTTTTCATATCAAGAAATATTTTATACAATTTTATAGACCTATTTATTAAAGTATTTAACGCTAGAAACTTAACGAACTTAATAAACTAAAGTATTCGATAATTTTGTGGACTGTATGATTTTATAAACTTAAGTATTTTATTTTATTGGTTAGGCAATGGAAAAACCTTCACCACGGGTCGCTTATACACCCCGGACTTAGTCCGTACGTCTACAGTGCGCACGACATTATCTTTTCCCGGATATGTACGTTCTATGACCCCCAAAGGCCAGTCTAGACAAGCGCTATTGTCAGATTTTAACAGGACAACAGTGCCTACAAGAATGGGCTTTGTTTGAGTCAGCCATTTACTACGGACTTGTAATGTGTGAAGATATTCTATCTTCCACCTTTTCCAAAACGACTGAACTAAGTGATCAATCACACGTTTACGTTGGAGAAGAGTGCCATTGGCATTTGTCAAATCTTCAGAAGGAAGAGATTTCAAAGGCGTCATTACGAGAAAATGTGAAGGCGTTAGTGCTAGTGGTTCGGTGGGATCACTACTCAACACAGAGAGCGGACGCGAGTTCAATATAGTCTCGATTTGAGCAAGAACTGTAATCATTTCCTCGAATGTCAACAGTTGATTTCCTACTATTTTCTTGAGATGATTTTTAACACTCTTGACGTTACTTTCCGCCATCCCATTAAAGTGAGGACTCAGAGGCGGATAAAATTTAATTTCAATTCGGTTATCGCGCGTTACGTTAGCGAATTTGTCTTTATATTCCTCAGATTCTAACAGCTGATACATTTCATCGAGATAAGACTTCGCACCGATAAAATTCGTGCCGTTGTCCGAATAAAGAACCGCAACGGGACCGCGTCGCGATAGAAACCTTTTTAGCGCGTTTAAAAACGAATCCGTACTCAAATCAGACGCTAATTCGAGATGAACGGCCTTGGTAACAAGACAGACGAATAAACATAAGTACGCTTTTATACTGTGCACTCCACGGCGACGATAAGGCACTATGTGCAAAGGCCCTGCGTAATCCATGCCAGTATGACAAAACGCTTTAGCTTCTTGAACCCTGCACGCCGGTAAGTCAGCCATGAATGGCGCCGTGTTTTGAGGATTAGCCTTGAAACATACGTTGCATTGTTGCACACGTTTGCGTACTATATTTCTCGCAGCTAATATCCAAAACCGTTGTCTTAATAAAGACATTAATAATTGTGGACCGGTATGTAGGTATTTTTGGTGGTAATGATCTATGATCAGATTTACTATGTGATCTTTACGAGGGAGTAATACTGGATGACGACTGTCGTAATCCAAGTCCGCGTGAGACAATCGACCACCTACTCTAAACACACCGTCTTTTAAAAAAGCATTTAGCTTTAAAAACGAAGGAGGCAATTTATTGTTTCGCTCGGCGCTCTTGATTTCACTGTCAAAGTGCATTTTTTGCAAATCTTTAATCACGTATTCTTCGGCTATATCTAAATGAGCAATTTCGAATTTTCGTGGCAATTTTTTAGTGAACCGAAGAACGTATATTACTATTCGAAGCAATCTAGACCATGAAGACACTTTGGAAGCGAGATCGTAGAACACGAGCGGCGTCGGTGGATCCGGAACTGTAGTCGAGAGGACATTGACCTTTATTTCCGGTATTTCGTCTACTACAGCAGTGGGATCAAACCGATGCACTGGCCATTCAGAGACCGGCAATTTCGCAAACGAAGGCCCATTGAACCAGAGTGGGTGCTCAAGTAACTGAGCGGGAGTAAGACCTCTGGAGAGGCAATCCGCAGGATTATCTTTTCCACTAATGTGATGGAAGTGACGAGGATCTAATTCATTATGAATCTTAGAAATCCTATTAGCGACGAAAGTTTGCCACCTAGTGGGACAAGAATGAATCCAAGCAAGTGCTACTGTACTATCGGTGTACGCAAGTATATTGGATACTTGACACCGACCAGTATAAGCGTCAATGACTAGCCGCATCAATCGTGAGAGTATTACATTAGCGCACAACTCCATCCTAGCAAGAGTGATCACGGTTTTGGAAGGCGCCACTCTCGACTTAGCACAAACCAAGTTAAACACCGAACGATTTTCATTCGGGTATTGTACATGCAAATATACAACGCCGCCATAAGCGCGCTCCGAAGCGTCAGCGAAGCCTACTACGGAGACTACACATTCGCCATTCACGCCAATGTGACGAGGCAATTTGATGTTTTGAAACAATGGTAATTCAGATTCAATCGTTCGCCACAACGTCACGATATTAGGAGGGGGAATATCATCCCATCCGACATTATTTTCCCATAAGGACTTTATTATCAATTTTGATAGAAGAGTCACCGGGGCCACGAATCCCATCAGATCCCATAAACGGGCAATAGTAGATAGGATATTCCGCTTAGTGCAATCGCGAGTTTCGACATTGACGCTGAACGTAAAGACATCTTCAGACGGTATCCAAAACAGACCAAGTATTTTTAGGTAGCTGTCCGGACTGAACTCAACTGCCTCCGTAACACGATGAGGCGCAGGTATGCCCGTCATCACTTCAGGAGAATTACTAGAGAATTTCACTAGCTCGAACCCTCCAACTGCGAACAATTCGATCAGCTGATTTGAGAGGTCGACGCCCTCAGCTACTGACAAACAACTGGTGGCCAAATCGTCCATAAATAGGTCCTTTTCAGCCACGGAAGCGGCCACAGGAAAGCGCTCCCGCTCATCTGAGGCAAGTTGACGCACCGTACGAATCGCCAAGTACGTACTACAGCATAGACCGAAAGCTACTCGAGACATTTCGAAAACAGTAATAGGGTCATTAATATCGAACCTATACAACAGTCGCAGGTATTTTGTACTATTTTCGTCCATGAGAACCCTCAAGTACATATGCCGAATATCAGCACTTATAGCCACTGGCAACAATCTGAACTTTAATATTATTTGAAATAAATCATTTTGTAGATTTGGCCCGGTATGTAATAAATCATTCAACGATTTACCGGTAGAAGTTTTATTACTCGCATTTAAAACGACACGGAATTTAGTGGTACTTTTATCCTGACGGACCACGGCGTGATGTGGAATTACGTATTGATCATTTGTCGTACCTACCTCCGAAACAGTACCTACGGGATGCATGTAATTTCGCTGTAGGTAATCTTTGAATACGCTGTCATATTCCTCTTTAATAGCGGGATTCGATAACAATCTGCGCTCCAACGATAAATACCTACGCTCCGCCGTACGCATGGAATCTCCTAACGCGGAAGGGTCACTTTGAAACGGCAGCGAAACAACATAACGTCCGTTCGATTCCCGGCGCGTGTTTTCGCGATAGTAATTTTCGCAATCTTGTTCGTCTTTAGTTAGGCAATTGGGTACATTCGGTACCGCTTCCAACTCGAAAAATCGATTCATGCAATTTTCCAAAGTTTCTTCGACAGTGCAATACGAACGAACAATATTGCACCCGGGGTTAATGACCGGCGCCATTCCGATTATTACGTAACCTAATGAGGTTTCAATCGCGACGGGCTCACCGGCTGCACGTGATATTGAATTCGGACGTAAGATTCGCGCAAATACGTCCGTCCCTAGTATAAGGTCAACATTCGCGGGCGAGTAATAATTATTATCCGCCAAAGGAATATTATTTAAATAATCCAGGCAATTCGAGTCTATCTTCGCGGTAGGTAATTCAGCGGTGATACGATTTACGACCACGGGCTGAATATTGAACCTAACCGAATCATCGAATCGAGACCGAATGGTTAAGCAGGTAACTCCTTCAATAGGATTAGTGACGTCACCTACACCTGACACGTATTTACTTTGCGGTTCATGTAATTTTAGATTTAGTCGCTCACAACACTCAGTGGTTATTAAATCCTTCTGAGACGCACTATCTATCAAAGCTCGTAGCACAACTATGTTTCCATCGGCATCTATCGTATTGCACAGAGCGGTGCCGAGCAAAACGGAATACGCGGGAATCGAACTCGCGACACGCGCGGACGCGACGCACTCGCCCACGGCGCACAGCGACACGGCTGACGACGAGGCGGCAGGGACGGACTCGGGCGCGCCGGGCGCGGCCCCCGTTACTATTGCAGTAGACGGGCTATTATTACGGTCGATATTCACCGATTCAGCCCTTTTGCTATTCGAAAAATGAAGCAAGCTATGATGACTGCGATTGCATTCGCTGCAGCGTTTTGAATCCGTGCACTTCGTAATTAGATGTGAGTTATCTAAACAGTTCACGCAAAGTTTATTAGATTTAACTAATTTATATCGATCATTAGGGATCATTGACAGAAATTTTGTGCACTCGGGCAATTGAGAATGACTACTCTTCCCGCAACACAAACATGTATTTTCCTGCACGTTAACAAAAGTTTTGGCATTATTACTATTAAATGCGCGCGCTCCCAATCCTACTGACGACGACGTATTATTATTTTTACGTGTCTGAATACTGCCCGCTTTCGTACCTAAGTTCGTACTCGCGCTATTATGTGCGCGCTGCAAAATGTGAGACTGATTTTGGACGAACTTAATGAAATCTAAGCAATTTGTACTATTATTCGATTCATTGACTTTTAGTTCAAATGATTTTACGGTCTCCAATCCCACCTTTTTACACGCAATATGCACAAAAACAAAATCTTCTAGACTATCTAATTGCAGTTGTTTTAAAGCGGAATAAAGCGATGAAAACTTATCAACGAAGTCCTCCAACTCTGTAGGGTTCCGTTCATTGACAGAGGGCAAGTTCATCAACTTATCTAGGTACGCAGCGGCCAGTACTCGTTTGTCATTGTATTTGTTCACTAAAGCCTCCCAAATGACCGGGTAATTTTCCGCCGTAGGCAAGATACCTTTGCAAATATTAAGGGCTTTCCCTTTCAACCTACCGACTAGGTACTGAATTCTTTCGCCGTCAGTAAGATCGGGATGGCAGTGAACAGCTGACTTGAACGTCTCGTAGAAAATGGGCCATGATTCATTTTCACCATCAAATGAACAGAGTTCTAATCGCGGCAACTTTATTGATGAAGGCTTTTCGCATTTGACTAAGGATCCCTTCTCGTCGCGACTTTTATTCTGAGCCATTTGCGACGTCAATTGATGTGATTTGTATTTTATTCTAGCATAAAGTTGCTCGAACGCAATGAGTGAGCTGTAATTAGGTACAGGTTCCTCCGAAAGGGTCACTAAATAACTATTTCTTTCCTCAATAGCGGCAATAAAATCAGTACGTATTAGGTCGACTGTGAAGCAGTCCGCTAGGAAGTTATCAATATTACTAGGATCATTTTCGATTTTAGGAATAAAGTCGTAAATACCCTGTAAGCGTCCGTACAGAGCAGCTAATTTATTTTGTAATTTTTGCAAACCGCGATCTTTCGTATCAGTCATTTTTTACCCAAGATGGCGTCCGCCGTAATTAGCAATTATAATAATCACAAGTAATCCACTATAATTCGCGATCGATAGGACCAAATGAAACTGCGCTGGTTTTGAATGAATTAATCGCAATTAGAATGCTAATTATTTTTCCCCACAATTTACACAGTGACAATGAAAAGGAGGGATTTTGAAAGGACTCACCTCGGCTCGCGTCTGGTAGAAGAAAATCTCCGAAATCTCCGTAATTCGGGGAGATTTGGCACTGACTACACTTCAGGCTGATAATAACACAATTGCACACAGATTCTGCTTAATTTCAGATCACATAACACAGTATTTCTGCGTATATGAATTTTTCTTATCAATGGCGCGCGCGCATAGCAAAAATGAATGTCTTCCACTTGTCTTCCGGAGGGGCGCGGGGGGCATTTCCAGCGCCGCGCATTCGATGGCACCGGGGTGAGTAAAGGTTGGAGCGAGATAGGAATAGGGTAACGCATTAGTGCGTAAGGGACAGGAATATTGTCACTGTGTTCCTAGCTCAATTAAATTCGGCTTAAACAAACAGGGTAAAGTTAAGGTCGTGAAGTTGTGCCTTGGTAAGTTTGAAACGTTTTGGATATTGTTAAGAATTAAGATTTTTAAAAAGCTCTCAAAGTGAAACTTCATTGCCATTTCACTAACACAATAGCAACCCGGATTTTGGCAGTTTTTGTTCCCTATCACATTAGGTACAATGAGAGGGTATCTTGTTTTTTGAAGGCATAGACTATATAGACTAGCAGCCTACAGCATTCAGGATGTGAATTAAGTAGGTAGTCAAATGTATTTTATTATTAATTAATTCCAGCCATTAAGGCGCGATAGACAAAACAGAAAGATTACCATATTTTTTAAATTATAAATTGGTATTTATTAACTACTAGCTTGCGTCCACAACTTCGCTCGCATGGTAGCTACATAAAAAGTAGCCCGTATGCTATTCTAGGGAAAGAACTATTTCTGTTTCAAGGTTCATCGAAATCGGTTGAGGATTTACGGCGTGATTGAACCACAAATATCCAAACATAATCACAAACTTTCGCATACAATATAAGCAGAATTACTCTTTACTTTTATGAACCTAAATATTGGTAGCGATATAATTTTTTTTTTTTTTTTAGAAATAAAGATATTTATTTCCCTTAAGAACATAAAATATTTACAAAATACACAAGAAACAGTTGAGCCATCTAAAGACCGTTACAAACGATCTATAGATAGCTCAACTGATCCAGATCACTACACTACTACGATATAATTGCTAGTATAGTCATCAAGTTAAACTTCATGAAAATTAGTCTTCTAGAAAATTCTAAAATTTAGAAAACGAAGCTGTAGTAAAAATAAAGTAGAGCCATGCCATTTACCTGCAATCATATTGTCACCAATATTTTAAATATTCGTGGTGACTGTTAACTTATGATGGTACGACGTGGATGGTGCTGGTCTACGTTGTAAAAGGCAATACAAATTTACGTTTTAAATGCGAGTTTCAGCGTTATCATATCAGATAATCATTTCATACAGAAGTTACGAACGATCACATAACATAATCGTTTATTTAGCTATTTGAGTACCGCATCGTTTTAAACGAAACGACGCAACGTAGCGTGTCGTGTTAATTCGGTTATGGTTATTACTTCAGAAGGGTCTTCAGCTATTTACGTTTTATAAACAGGTTTACAAACAGTTTTACAAACCGTTTTTTTCACCATCGAGATCAAATTTAAAATCCCAATTCAGTGATATTTATATTATTAGGTCGGTGACTTTGCACACCGGTTACCGCCGCCACAAAGTAAAAGAACTTATAAATAATAACACTCTAACAAGTTTGCAGGAAGTCGGTGGATGGAAAAGGCTCAAAACCGTTCGTCGTGGAACTCTTTGGGGGAGTCCTATATCCAGCAGTGGACTTCTACAGGCTGATGATGAAGTCTGAATATGTCACAACAATATCAGAATCGACACCATTGAATGTGATTTATCGCATTTATCATTTATTTTCGATAGTTAAACGTAATTCTCTAGTCCGATGAATAATAATTTTCTTTACTCACTCGTACAACCAATATTATTCACCTACATAACTATATTTACTGATCAGTAGGAAGCTATACCCTCCTTTTCAATTTCAAAAGACTTTCCAAGCTCAGTTTAATTTGAGCCCAATTTTACAAGACAATTAATAAAGAACTCCACGAGAACACTTTCCTAAAAACAATTACGTAGCAAGAACCTAGAGAAAGTTATTAAAAGTTTCTGATAATTTATAAAATCTGGCTGATGTAAGACGGTTGCGCCCAAATTGAGCGGCGATACCCGACAAATCGGTCCTATTTATTACAGGCAAAGTTTCGCTATCAGCAATTTGGAAGCCCCATTCTGCGGATAACGGAACCTATATATTTTGCCTGATAATTTGGGTACCTATCTAAACACCAAGGTTATTAACGGGTTACTTAAAACTTACGATTGTAATTAGTGCCTACCTTCAAAGGAGGCAGTTAGCGATCTACAACTGGAACGCCTGAATCTAAACTTGTTTCTTGTATAGGTACAAGATCCTTAATATTTGAACTATACCGAAAAAGGCTTATTCTACAACAAAAATCGATACGACTATATATAGATTATATTACGACTCATATTCTACGACTTATAAAAATTTATCATTTTTCATTAAGTAAACACTGCAACAATTTGCTGTTTTGGGGCCAAATCAGTTCAAACTCAATTATTGAATTGTTTTAGCACTAACAAAACAGCAAATTGTAGCAATCTAGCTGTCGAGTTTCTCGTACCTACTTTTAATAATCCTTTCCTACTATCCTATCCTATCGTACGCGGTAATCACCAAACTCACACACTTGTAGGTACCACAATGTTATATTACCTAGAATAGTATATAGGCTACTTTTTGTCTAGGTACCACGTGAGCAAAGCCGCGAGAGGAAGCTAGTTAGTTATAAAGATGGTAAAAAGACAAAAAGCTTGAAAAATTTCGAAGAAAGTGACTGAAAAAAATATTATTTTTCTTTCTGTTGATAGAATAAGATATAATAGATAGAATTCCATTTCGGGATGGTATATTCGTTACGAGATACGTTGTATTTGATTTCGTAATGTACTTTAACCCTTGGTTAGAGTGCGTTAAAACGTAATTCGTTCTGTGGTTAGAGTTGAAGCGTTTTGGTTTTAATTACGCGAGCTCTGCATAGAACAGATTGTCACAGGATTGGGACAAGTTGAATAAACAAATGCAGATAAAAAATATTTTTCTGACTGTAATATTTCTTTCTTCTCTGTTCTTCTAAGTTTTTATCTAAGTCGTTATTTCTATTCTTGGAATTTAAAGCGTTGAGCCTATTTGTTTGCCGCAGTATTTTAAATGCATTAAAAACTCTAGGCATAGTATTTCCTTAGTGTAGGCTATCACGAAATAAAACAGATAAGTGCGAGCGAGACTCGCATCCTGAGGATTCCGTAATACGTACGTAAAACATCAAAATTGAAACAAATTAGGAAAGCTGCTTTTGGGATCGGTGGTCACACAGTCAATTTTAAACATTTTCCTTTTTTTGTGCCCCAATAGCTCCAAGCATTCCAAACTTCAGGATTCTGAAGTAACTCGAAACGCCATAGAGGTTTTTCACTTTTGCCATTTTCATACTAAAATAAGATATTTATTGCCAAAACTTCTATTTTATACGGCACTCTATGCTCACCTTTATAGTTGGTATACATTTCAAGTTGATACCTTTAGCCGTTTTTGAAAAATGGGACTGGGCAGACAAACGAACAGACGGACAGACATAAGAATAACAAAGTGATCCCATAACAGTTCCGTTTTTTTTCAAATGATGTACAGAGCCCTAAAAATAACAGTTTACAGTATATTTGCTTTCAACTGTTCAACAATACAATGAGTACTTCATTTCAGTTATGCAGCGACTCAGCTCGTTAGCTCACAGTTAAGGCAGGATAAACATGGAGGAGCTGAGAACAACTGTTATTATACGCCTTGTTATGTAGCAGTAAAGTGGTGTTTATGACGGGTAAAGCGGGAATTGAATTTACAGACTCACCTGGGAAAGGAGTAAGGATTAGTACTGTTCTTATGGTTAAGACACGATGGAAACCAGCAATGAATGACGTTTAGTTTTTAATGTTCTAATAAGGGTACATATTACACATTCAAAGACATTCAAAACTTGTGATGATTATTACTAGATCTTGTTTTTAAATACAATTAAGGTGGCAAACAATCATACGGCCCACCTGTTGGTAAGTAGTTACCGTAGCCTATGAGCGCTTGCAATACCAAAATTGCAAAATTAAACTGGTCTAATGCGTTATTGTAAATTATTTTTTACATAGACTTATTTCTAATAGAGTAAAGCTAATGAGGCTACCTTTGCCAATGTCCAAGTAGACTGCTTTAAGCGGATAATTGTGTTTTTATAATGTACGATGGCAAAAATGCGATGTCTTCTTCTTCCTGCCCTTGTTCCACATTATGTGGGGTCGGCACAACATGTTTTCATCTTCCACTCTCTTCTGTTAGCCGTCATCTCCGCACTCACTTCTTTCTTACTCATGTCATCTATAATACAGTCCTTCGGCCTTCCTCTAGACTAATCTTATATCCATCCACATTCATACCTCACGCTCTTTTCGTTCCATGCATTTCATCCCTCTTCATGACATGCCTATGCCATGCTAGCCTATTACTTCTCAACGCAAATGTGCAATGTGATAAGCTACTTTGTTTAGCAGTTCCACTTGCTGATGATGATGTGGTTCAATATATTTTTATTCTTGTAAAAATATTAATGATTAATTCCTAGATTCAATTTCAAAAGTAACGCTCATGACCTATTCCCGCCTGATCACAATTAATAAATACAAATTTGTTCATTTAGACACACATACTCTAGTATAAGTACATGGCTGTTCATGACGTTAGCAGCTTAAGGCCCCCGAGACCTTCGCGTGATTGGCGTTCGCGTTTCACCCTTCGATCGCTATGCAATATGTATAAAATTTAACAGTGCCATAGTAAAATCTACACTTACCAGAAAGACAACAATGCCATAGAGATAACCCTATTGACTTTCGATAACGCATTATGGAGCTATTTACCTTAATGTTACAAGATAAGCCAAAGTATAATCGTTATGTTGCCAGCATTGTGCCCTAAACACCGGTATGTTTTGATGTCATTTTTTATATTTATGTAGCCTATGAATGCTTGCAATACCAGAGGCATCACGCACGCGTTGCCGACCGCAAATCCTATTCCCCTTAAAGAGCCCTGGCAACCTTATTCACCGCAGGAACACAACACTATTTGAAACAAATAATTTAATTGGCTGCGATGTTCTGTAAGGCGGAGGTACCTCCCAGGCGGACTGCTTCAATTAATAGCGAGAAAATCTAGCTGTGCTCTACCTCATTAATGATATGGCGATAACAATCTCATGTGATGATGGAGACTGGAGGCGGACAAAGGAACTCATTCAGGAGTTCCGGACCTGATACTTATAGCAAAGAAAACCGCTCCGCAATGCGCCATGAGAGAAGCGTCGCTCATTCTATTTATACAAAGTGATTCATAATATCTATACTATTCCGGACTTACTCTAGCAACAAAAAAAAAAAATATTGGCGATAAATATGTCGAGAAGTTAAACATTAAGATTGTAACCTAAACAGCTGAATAAATAAGTTGCAATTGATTTTACTCCAAAAATATCTGATTTTTCAATGAAATACGTAGTGTTATTCAATGAAAAAGTTCGAATTTCCCAAATTCGTGGACCAAACTTTCTTGTTTATTTTTTACTGTGGTAGCTAAGCAAGCTTAGACGATATTATGCTTCACGACATTTCTAAAAAGTAGGTCACACCCGTTGTTAAGCTGTATTCAAACGGCTTCCGATATGGCATCTTCAACGATATCGCAAGCCCCTATAAGACAAACTCAAAATTGACTTTATTCAGTAGAGGTAAGGAATTTTTATTTCAAAACGATGCAATAAAAATTTAATGACATATTGCACGCCGTTTGAACCAAGCTTTATAGCATTAAAAATAGAGTTTTGAATCGCCCAATCTGAGCACAAAAAAGCAAAAGGTAAACGAGGTCATTTTGTTACCGGTGAGCGAGTGACCCAGAATAGGTAATAGAATAAAGTCGTTATAGGATTACTGTTTTGCATATTTTATTCGATTTGAAATATTTGAATAGAAATTGAACAAATTTTTATTCATGTTCGTTTTTAATTGTTCAGTATCGTTTACACGAATCAGGATAGCAAGACAAGGGGCTAGCAACCTGTCATGTATTGCAAGCTAACTACTGCATAATTTAAACATGTGCCGAGTGTAATGTTTTGACATGCCTCTGACAACTTAAGGGCTCTGATGGTCTGGAAATTTGTACGAACGCATGGTGATTTCAGCCGTGAGCCTATATTTATCCTTATTTTTAGCTTTTTGATTCTTTAGGAAACTGTTTTATAGCTGGTATGAAGACATCTGTCGAAATTTTATAGACTTTCCTTGTAAGTTCGAAATTACTTAAAGAATAATGACAGGCGCATTACAGCAAAACTATAAAAAAGGTTTATTTTTTTCTTAAAAATTAAGATTTATGCTTATAATGAACATCTGTTCCTAGATATATTTTGTTACACGACTGTCGCTTGAATAATATCCAAAAAAAATCGAACCCGCAGCAACTGAACCCGCGACCGTTCGGTAGGTTCAGGGTTGGGCTGTGTGAAGTCTATAGGCGCTTTTGTCCGTACAAAAAGTGACTCGGTCCATCCTATTATCTAGAAAAGTAGTGCTTTCGGTATTTAGTTTAGGTTAACAGTTTGAAAACAAATGTTTGCGAACTCAAATCAGACATTGCTTCATTATCCTTTGAACTCAATTACATTTCATAGTTGCAGTATAATAGTTTGCAATTACTAACGCAAACAAGACCAACTAGTAAACTGTGTAGTTATATCAACCTCTACGCCGTAGTACGCTCGTAGACATTCGTAGCGATTCTACGATATTTACTTGATCAAATTGTATGTAGCCTAAATCAGTACATTTAGGTAGACAATTTACAATATGGAAAAGTCATTATTTTTCCAGATGATGCAGGCAAACGTAACAAACGTACGTACTGTTACACTGTATCTGTACTTCATTGTATATCTGTGTGTACTCGTTTCGTATCTGTTTTCGCACCCCTGCATTATGCTACGAGACTGCGTCACCTGCCCATTAGTATCAGCTTGAACTTCCACAATGCTTAGGAGTATAATTATTTATCAACATTGTGCCATCCTAATTCTACATACATTTATACATGTGAAAGTTTGTTCGGATATTTAATTTTGTTGGTTTGTCTTATTATCTCAGGCAGTAACGATTTGGATACCTACTTAGGAGATCGCAATTAATCCCAAAAGTTAGAGAAATATCATTTTAACTTTCAATAGGATTTTCTGTGTCATGGTTTTAAGAAACTACAAATACCATAGCGACACGGTCCCTTGGTCCACCAATCGAGTTCACGTCAGTTGAGCATTGGTAAATATTTTTTCGTATAGATTACCTAGACGCCTGGTCGCAGTCTAGTTAAACGACTTTCAACGCAGCAGCGGTCACCACCACTGTTGACCACTACATTACTTATAACTAGCTTGTAACCGTGTTCAGAAGTTCCGCATCAACATTGCTACTCAAAACAACTGAATTGATGATGACTGATTTGGCCCTAAAAACAGCAGATTTTTTCATAGTTGTTTTCAATAAAAACTACGAATTTCCCAAAGATAGATACCTACTTAATAGGTTTTTAATGCTAGTCATATAAAAAGTGAAGGGCTTATTTACAGCGCAGACGTTGCGTAATTTTACGTTTCTCGCCTACAAATTAAACATTTCTACGGAATCCTCATCTACATTACAATCGGGTAGTTTGCATTGCGAAGTTTATTAGCTGGATGGTTGATTGCACAGCAGTGCAGCCTATGGACAGAACAACTGATTCACTTCATTAGTAACAAGACCCAGGGCTTTTTATACAAAGCATAGAATGGTATAACCATGGCTATCCACTTGGACCCCTAGTACTATTTGCTAGCCCATTGTCCGAAAGGTGACTATTTAATTGTGAACTGTTAAGTCAACTGGTACCTAGTATGAAGCTAACTCATGATCTGAAACGTTTATAGACTACATAGCAAGTTAAAAATTAATATTATCTAAGTTGAAGGAAAAATAATAAAGTTTTTTTAATAATAGTGTTTCACCTCAAACTGAGACTTGGTGATGTCTGGTTTTGGTATGTATGGACAAAGCTCTTTCATATTTATGTCAACCACTTCGTGTTTTTGTATAACTTAAAAAATCCTTTTGGACCCTTTGGTGTAACACCAGGCTAAGTGTGTGTTATGTAAGTGTGACGTTTGTTAGAAAACTCTTGAAAAACACTCTGCTCTTGAATCGCAAGCTTGTACTGTTGTCAGAAAAAAAATAGCACAAGTTTAAATTAATGAGTTTTAATAGGCACTATTATATCTTTGTACGGTCATCTGGTTCAGGGAGTCTGTTTCTCAGCTGTGTAAACCGTATGCAGCTAAATGAGGTTACAGGAAACTCGACGGGTGAATGGGCGTTCGCGTCGTGTCACCACACCAACTCGGACTGCCGCCGGAGCCCGATTTACGAGTATTTGCAGTCAATTATAGCTTCAACGTTCCTGTGGTCGATGGCTGTCAGTTATGTGGTCATCTGGGCTACATTAGCAGTTCAAACTTTAACCATGTACTATGTGTGCGATATTCCATCAAAATTTCTAAATGATGCCTTTGCTCACTACAACGTATCATACAGTGCTATGAAGTTATCTGTGCCCACTAGAACGTATCATTATATTCTCATCCGGTCTGTGTTGGTTGGTGACGGAACGTTCTTGTGGGCATTTTTCTTATAATTTTTTTTTTGCATTTGCCGATACGATTACCTCATATACAAGCTCAAAGTCGCGCAACGTGCTATGGAGAGAGCTATGCTCGGAGTTTCACTACGTGATAAGATCCGAAATGAGGAAATCCGTAGAAGAACGAAGGTCACCGACATAGCTCTCAGAATTAGCAATTTGAAGTGGCAGTGGGCAGGCCATATATAGCTCGCAGAACCGATAACCGTTGGGGAGTAAAGGTTCTCGAATGGCGACTACGAACCGGGCGACGCAGTGTTGGAAGGCCCCCTACCCGATGGACCGATGACATTGTAAAGGTTGCGGGAAGTCGGTGGATGGAAAGGGCTAAAGACCGTTCGTCGTGGAACTCTTTGGGGGAGGCCTATGTCCAGCAGTGGACTTCTACAGGTTGTTGATGATGATGATGATGATACGTTTACGTTCATAGTATATTCCGTTGTAGTTAACTTCAAAGGTCATGTTTTAGATTAAGTAAAGTAATTTTTACGACTTAACACATACTACTTCGGAAACATAAAAATTAATATGAGAAACAAGTACTGCAAAAAACGAACCGAAAACGTAAAAAGTGGGTCTTAAAAATATTCCTTTCCTCATAAGTAGGTATTCATTTTCATAGAGTAGGAAGGTACTTGTTCTCAGAACTAAGACGACAAGCACGTTATAATTTACTTAGAAATGCCGAACATAATACCAAGAAATAGCTCAAGCATTTTATAAAGTAATTTTAAGCAACGATTTTAATTCAATTTCATGCTCAATGCGCGAACTGGCTTTGATGTAAGTAAATAGCTCGAGCTATACAATGGGCTGTAATAAGACTCCACACAAAGAATCAATAGAGGCGGGAATTCCTCGGCAAAGTGAAGGCGGGATAAATGACTCGATTTAGAGGAAGTGGGGGCGGCCATCAGAAATGACCACAGGGTATCGGCGCCGACACAGAGCCGCTAATAAAAATCAAGCTTGATGAACAGCCAGGGAAAAGAACGCCAATTTTTCTAACAAACGGATATTCGGTGCGAAAATGTTTCCAGAATGCAATTAGGTGTTTAGATTGTTTTTGGACGGTTTTGGGATTTTATCGCAGTATTGGATTTTCTTAGCTTTAATAAGCAAACGTATTGGAACATGTAATATTATTTTTTATATTTACAGCCTCATGACACAATATACGAAGTTTTGCGACACAAACTTCTTGGAAAAAATTCTTACATGATTTTTGCAGCTTAGCTCATTATTATAAATAATCTATGCATTTAAACGTTCCTTCCTCATTTTTATTTTTTATTTTTTTATAATTAATTTGTAATATTTGTGACGTCATCCTATTTAAGGCCCTGCCTTAAATAGGTATTACGTAATAAATAGTAGGACCAGCGCTGCTTTGCATGACACATTATCATGTAAAGCAGCAATACGCTGAGTCAGGCCCTATTTGGCTGCACCCGACACAGAGCAAGATTGGTTGGTTCCTGCTGGTAAGATGGATGGATGCCTACCTACCTATTGGTGTGTAGGTGTCTCATTTGTGTTCTTACTCTGTATGTTATTGTGTCCATTCTGTGTGTGTGTGTATTTCAAATAAACGTTTTCTATTCGTTTCTTTAGATCTAGGTTATCAAAATAAGTATGAAAACCTATGAACTCAAACGTCGTATCTGGACCATAAAAATAACTAACCTAACCTTCGTCTCGTTGTGGGTAAAATAACTTTTGTTACTTGGGTATCGCATTCGTTCTATTGTGCTTAAAAGTAAATCCAATTTCTTGCACCCATGCCATCCATGCACTGTCCTTTTGTGCGGTTAAACATCTTTATTTTGTTCCAGATTGGACTCCCCAGCAAATTCCAAATGTGTATTCTCAGGACAGTGTGAATAACCGGTGATGTGAGTGACACTATGCTCAGGAGTAGCCAGTGGGTGGCAATGTTGGCGGTGCTGGCGCTGGTGGGTGCGACGGAGCTGAACTGCATCTGTGACCCGAGGGAGTGCGACGTGCTCGAGCCGAGCGGATGTCCTGGATTGGGGGTGATAGTGTGGGATCCTTGCAAGTGAGTTATCTTTTCTTCTACTCACTAGCAGCACTTTCGTTCTTGAACGTGAGTTCCCATTTATACATGTCGCAGGTATTTTGAATAGCGATCATGAATCATGCGCATTAAATGGTCAACCAGAGAGACTGCTATTATTTTAGCGGTAAAAAAAAGTCGAGCTTTTTAAACTTTATACAGGATGATTCATAATATGTATACTATATCGAAAGTGGCTAATTCCATCAACACAAAAAAAAATAGAGTAAAAAAAAACATCAGATCAGCTTCTTCTTCTTGACGTGTCACTGATTCTTTCATGGTCATCCTGTATTATGTTAGTGACCATGTTCAGGTATGGTGGCCTAAGACCGTCGATGAAAGAATCAGTGTTGTGAAAGGATTAAAGTGCGCCTCTTAAGGCTCCTTTCGTGCACAAAAAAAGTGTAAAAATGAAAAAAAAAGTGTTGTGTAGTGGTTAGTAGAAGAAGATAGCCCCGCCGGCCGGCTGATTTTAGCTGATCAGATCAGCTGTTTTTAGTCTTTATAACGTACGATAAGTTCAACATCAAGATTGTACATTAAACAGCTGAATAATTGAGTTCAAGCTCATTTGACCCCAAAAATTATGAAAAGACATAGATTTCTTTACTCAGAATAGCATAAAGGCTACTTTTTATGTAGTTACCACGTGAGCGAAACCGCGAGCGTTAGTTAAAGTGTAAAGCTATTTGCATACAAAGTTGTGGAACAGTTGAATTAGTAGGAAGTAAACATGTGGTTGATAGACAGAGAGATAGCGTGCGGGAAATGGAACTTGAACAATCGGTGCTCGCACACCACCGATACTATCTACATCCGAATCCGTCTGACTGACCTAGATCGGTCAAGCGAATGTTGCATTTCAATCAATTGAAGTGCAACCGGGACATTGCATACAATTAATAAGATAAACTCCCCCTGGATAATACATTAACTGTAAATAATCTACACTAATATTATAAAAAGGTAAAATTTGTTTGTTTGCAGGGGGAAATATTGTAAAAAATACTTCACTAATAGAAAGCTTTATCTGCTTTTAATAGCCCTGTGTACCATAAGCTATATTTTATTTGACAAAAATTACTTTAAATTCCGAAAACTCAATATTTTTTGTTTAGGCGACATGATTGATATTGATTTTAAATAGCTTTAAAAAAAAGTTCAGAAAATTAATCAATCTCTAATTTCATAACATTTATTGTCCCATTTCAGATAAAAACGTGATAAATCTAATTCTTGCCGGCATCGAACTTTAGTTGACCTTTCTATTATCTCCCGGCGACCTAATTCTTAGGCACGGGTTGACATCAACTATCTATTAATATTTACCAGAATTAGACCTAACCCTAGAATTAGACCAACAAAAGAATAATCTGAATATAATGAGGCTGCTTTGAAAATATTGAATTATTAAACCTTTGTAGTCTGGTGTACATTCTTGTTCTTTGAGAATACATTTTTTTTTTCACCAATAATAAACTCAAGCCAAAACAAGCGAAACGCGATTTAACTGATCTAAATTCTAACCAACACACGCAAAACACGATTGCATGAATAAATAAATAACAACCAACAGTAACATACATAGTCCTAACCCCACACTAGGATTATCTGAGTCGGGGGTATCAGAAACTACGAGTACTATGGTAACACGACACCCATAACCCCAAATCTCCACTCTGGAGATGCTTTGTGCGGAGGGTAATCAATGAAGGAACCTATTTCCTTGATTGATTACTCTCAGCGTTATTCATCTCACGTACAGATTATCTTTATATTTTTCTATTTTATGTTATTTTAATTTTGTATTTTAGTGTATTTGTACTCGTAAATCTATGGACCCATTGTTGTCTGAAATAAAGCATTATTATTATTATTATTATTATTATTATAACCGTAATAAATATTTGCAGGTCATGCAAACACTTGCCCCCAGCGGGAATCGAATTCGCACCCCTTGCGTCTCAGCCAGGCACTCGTCCGCTGCGCCACCGAGGTCGTCACACAGAATGCAACAAGGGATTCAAAAATAAGTTAGGGTTAACGAACGTCAGTGCTTCGGAGAGCATACAATTAGGTCTTGGCCACAATATAAGCCTCAAAGGAGAGTCCTTCGGGTGTCCTAAACACTCCGTCACCAGAGTTGTCAACCAGAGTTGTCCACAAATTACAAGTTTACATACTCGTAGGTACTTTTTTAATTTGCGACAGTCCCAAACTCACCCATCTGAAAGGTACTTTGTCTCGCACTAATTGCACAAACTTAAATTGAAGAGTTTGGGCTAGGACGATAAGGTAAAAAAAATCTCTATCTACAGGTAATTACCGTCGGCTCTCGCCGAAAAAACTTTTGTCCGCGCCTTAGATACCCATGATTAGTAGACCGGATTGACCAAACAAGTCAATTACCTCAGAAATTTTACCCCCACAAAACATGACCACTGGACGCGCTGGTTTTGTGCGTGCCAGTTTAGTTTGTACTAGCAGTTTCACTCGCACTTTACCCGCATAAAAAGTAGCTTATGTCTTTCCTCAGCTATCTCCATACACTAAATCAAAACGGCTCAGCCATTTCGTTGTGAAAAGGTAACAAAGACAGAGACAGAGTTACTTTCACATTGTATTGTGTGATTAGTACGTGTTGATCAACTCGACATTTTTTTGCACCTGCGTGCGTCAATCGTTATCCACATTTCTGCATGCTACTATGTGTACCTATGGCATAATGTATTTACTACACCAAGAACTCGTTCGGCTATTTACGCCATCTCCCGTTTGGACTTCTCGAGGACCGGGACGGATCCACTTTCCTAAACTTCACCCCTGAGCTTCAAAATAAGGAGGTCGGAACAACTAACGCAATTACTTGAAAACTTATATCTTTGAAACATCCATTTACAACGCAGCCTTGAAACAACACAAACAGGTCTCAAAAAAATACGGAGTTATTTTGAGGGCCGATTTAATAGTCACGTTCACCATTGAAGAAACATAAGGTCAATCTTTCGTATCGCCTATTTCGCTAACTAGCCTGAGTACGAATAATTTACGATAGCGCTAGGCCTCACGCTAGGCTTACGATACGATAGCAAATGTCAAATATTAGCCAATCAAAATCAAACGATTTCAAGCATCGCCGATGTCATTGGCTAATGTTTGATCGCTTTTGTATCGTAAACATGTGTTATTGTATCGTGCCGTGGTGGCCCCGGCTGAAGAATAGGTCCGTCCATATCTACCTATCCGTTGATGTCGTAAGAGGTGACTGAGGGAAAAATCTAGGGGAAAGGCAGCTGCGTATTTTCACAAAGATAGCTCTAACTTCGCTCGCCAACCCGTATGCGCAGCATGGTGAGTATGGGCAAATTTCCCCAATTTGATAGGAATTCGCAATGGGAGGCAATGTTCAGCAGTTGACGTACTACGGCTGAAATGATGATGATGATTGTAATCATAACGCTATCGTGAATAATTCGTGCTTGGTGCACTGACGCACGTGTGTAGCTAAGCTTCATCATCATCATCATCAACAACCTGTAGAAGTCCACTGCTGGACATAGGCCTCCCCAAAGAGTTCCACGACGAACGGTCTTGAGCCCTTTCCATCCACCGACTTCGCGCAACCTTTACAATGTCATCGGTCCATCGGGTGGGGGGTCTTCCAACACTGCGTCGCCCGGTTCTTGGTCGCCATTCGAGAACCTTTACTCCCCAACGGTTATCGGTTCTGCGAGCTATATGGCCTGCCCACTGCCACTTCAACTTGCTTATTCTGAGAGCTATGTCGGTGACCTTGGTTCTTCTACGGATTTCCTCATTTCGGATCTTATCACGTAATGAAACTCCGAGCATAGCTCTCTCCATATCCCTTAGCTAAGCTTAGCGCCCCGTTTTGCTCGTGAAGTATAGAACCCCAAAATATGAAGTTCGAGTTGGTACGTTGTTTTCTTTATCATCCCCTCTGACCGTCACGGTCGAGCGCGTACCTAACAAGGCTAAATAAATTTCAAACCCGTTACGCTAATCCCTTTTACTTAATTTTGAAGCGCTTGAAAATTTAATCTTCTCTTTAATATAGCTCAAATATAACATTGTTGCGCTACACCGACAATCAATATCAGTTAGACAGTAATCATACTTTTAAAGCTAGGCATTACATTAACTCTGGTACGAACTCAGGGAGACTTATACTATACCAGCAGTGGGTGAAGTCGGGCTGTGGATGATGTGAAATGTGAGGGTAGGATTCTGTGTAAATATAGTCGCGGGCACTCCACAAGTTCATAAAAAGGTGGTTTGTAGTATGTATGCTATTCCGAAAGGGGCTTATTCTACACGCCTTTTGGAAATTCAAAATCTTTCATTGAAAAACTTCTATGCAAACATCTGCTGTTTTGGAGTCTATTCAGTTCGAACTCAATTATTCAGCTGTTTGGTAATTTTATGGCAAACCTCTCGTACGTGTAATTAATGTAATTAATTAAATACGTGTAAAGATGATAAAAGGACCAAAAAAATAAAAATAAAATCTTTTTCTAGTTTCATGGCAAGGATAATATAGTAGAAATCAAGTTTATTAAAGTTGTACCTAGTTAAATATTTATGATGGCTATTTTACAAAAACTTCGAGCCAACCCACCGCTTATTCTTTCATCGAGAAGAAAGTCCACGAAAAAAATATAATTTACTATTTTTTTTTTTCTCTTTGACAGATGCTGTAAAGTATGTGCGCGGACGTTCGGTGAAGAATGCGGTGGCTTCAGTGGGACCTGCGAGCCAGGCCTCAAGTGCTACGAAGGCTCTTGTACGCCGATCACGTGAACATAAACAATAATAGACCCTTGTATTATATGTGTATAGTGTTGTTAATAAAAAACATATCCGCGACAACGTAGGAACGAGAGGACCAGACGAGTAGGCACGTTATGTCGTGTGACAATAATCGGTTTGAAATGGTTAGGAGGGATATCGGGAAGTGGTGAGGTAGTTTTGAGTTTCAGTTCACTGAGGCCCGTGTCCGCAATGTTAGTGAGTTACTCGCTTATCACCCTGAGACGTTAAACATGAATAGCTTACCGTTTTTGTATGGTGTCACGAAAAGCGACCCTACAAACCATCAAGCTATTAAGTTTTCACGTCTCACGGTGACATGTGAGTAGCTCACGAACATTACAAACTCAATCCTCTGAAGTTGCTATTTTCAAATTTATCTTCATTTTGCTCTAGATTTGAGAGAGATAAATAAATATCACTGTTCTAAGCTATAAAGTACTTGTGTTTTGTGAAACAGTCACACGGATATGCTATATATTAGAAAAAAAATCCCTGGCTGTTTTAAATATTCATGTAGGTAATTTTAATTTAAAACTTATTTTTTTATTGAATATTTAAAATTTGTCCATGTTTTTTTTATTATCCTCCTAATAAAATTTATTAGTTTGATTTTTTTATGACCAGTATAAGGTTATTTATAAATTTGAGTTGTAAAATCGAAAAGCTCTACATTTGGACATGTCTATGAGACTCGAAACCGAAACTCGAATATTTAGTTTTGTCAAAACTATTAGTATAGGCGCCTACACTGGTCTGTATGCATGTCATAATTTACAAAATGATGCAACAATACAGATCGAGATTTTAAGTTTATTTTGCAGATTATGATATTATACATATTAGTGCAGACGACAGAAAAAGAAGCAAATTTTATTTATATGAACACACCGGTTGAACGATAAAATCGGTGGCTTTGTACCGTTGCTCGTTAAAACTCCATTCAACTAGGTATTACCTACGAAAGGGGTTCCACCAATGTTTGCAAGATACGCTGAACGTTTCATGATAGGAAATAAAACTGTTTGTGTCATCAAAGTAATCCAGGAAAATCAACTCTGCAGTTACTGCTCATTTTTTTTATACAACTAAGGTGGCAGACAAGCTTACGGCCCAACTGCTGGTAAGTGGTTATCTATAAACGCTCGCTTATCTATACCAGAGGTATCACGCACGTATTACCGACTCCTCCCTCGCCTTAAAGAGCTCTGTAGAGTATTTTTTACTATATTTTATTTATTTTTAAAATAAAAAATCTTTTCGTTCAATATAACTATAGTGCTTAACAAAATGATTTTGTTCAAGTTATTATTCAAAGGAGCCATTTAATTCTGGGCCTGGTCTATGTACACTACATAGAAAAATTAAGAAAAAATAGGAGATTACAAGAAAAATACAATTTCATTAATTTGAAGACAAATGCGATGGTACAAGAATAGTTCTTCTGGTTTTTTACTGTGTGAAATTTATTTGAAGGCCGCCATGTTGGTTTATAATTGGCGTTTGACATGACATTGACATATTTTTCATGTCATTTTGTTTGATTTGATGTTTTTGTTATTCAGATAAATGTAGGTTGTCAAAATGATATTTCACGCACGCCCATCCGCCATATTTTTGTAGCGCTGCGTGTTGTCTTTGTCGAAGAAAATCTTAATGTACCTTAGAACGAAGTCAATTTAAATAAAATAACCAATTAAATACGTTTACTTTATTGCTTAGCCATATTTTAGAGTAGTGTACAGTGCAGGCCCAGGCTCCATATATTGATGAAACGTCTCTTTTAGCAATATCACTAATTTGTAATCGTTTAAAATAGGATTGTATGTTAAAAGTTTTATATTATTCTTGTCAGTTTGGACTACTTAGCAAAATAAAATATAGTGTATCTTTTCTATATTCTGTGTGCTTCCAGGTTACATGTAGTAATAAGTACTTAAAAATTGTGCGGTATGCAAAGTGTTCCGGACTATGTATGTGTAGTCAGCCGAAAGGGCTATAATCTACACACAAAAAGCAATGTCTTTTGTTTTACGACTCTTAGCAATTGAACTTATTAGCGTTAAAAATGTATCAATCGATCAATAAGAACAACTTCAAATATCATAGTTTACCTATATTCTTATCGGTAATATTGTTTGTTTTTGTGTAATCAGCCCCGTTCGGATTACTCTACTGGTTACGGAACACATTGTATAATAGACGTTCATAATGTTGTAAATAATTATTTGATTAGCATTTTTATCTTGTAGTTATGATTGTATAATACATGGTTAACCTATATAATTGGTATACTGATATAAAAAATAGAAATAAGGTGTCATTTGGAATATTTATAATTCAAATTTGGTATTTTGTTAGTAGATAACGATCCTACCATAATTTTAAAAATTGTAATACCTATAGGAAACGATGTTATAATATTACCTACTATGATTAAAACAATTACTACTTTGCTTTTGTTTGAAGAGTCTGTCTCCTATTTTAGTATTTCAAACAATAATTATTTTGCTTTTGTTTGAATTGTCTGTCTTCTATTTTTGTATAAGGAACACAGTTAATTAAAAGTAAGTTTTATTATTATTTAATTTTATTCTTGTTTAAAGGATGATTTCAGTCAGTTTCTAGAGTCAGTATCAGCACTAACATAATTGAATGTAACAGAATTAACTTTTGTAACAGTTTTGGTAAAATTACCTACCTAAATATAGGTGTTAAAATATATAGGTGGGTTTAGTTTTGGTTCTAAAGTAACCCGTCTGCAGTGAACTTTCGAAATCCTAAGTTCGTTATTTTTCTAAGACTTCTACTAATGTCAAAAATTTTAAAGTTAATTTCAATTCAAATGATTTGTTGTACCAAATTAATTTAATAATTATGTATTTCATCAATAATTTAGCCAGAAATTAAAATATCATAAATACTCTCTGTTATTCATAATCAGTCACTAAATTTATCGACTATATAATTCTCACCCTGTCCTTTTATAACAGTAGGTACACAAAGTACACAAAAAAAAGGACATACTTCTATTGAGCCGATAAAGTTAGCGACTATGAGTAAGTTGTAAAAAGGACTAAATAAATGCTACTCGTTAATTGTGCACATGAATAAACGTAAGATATGATGAATTTTGTTTTTTTTAGAGCACGCAATACGAATTTCATTAACAATTACCATTTTTATTTCTTATTTTTATGGATATTTGTCTCTATCTCTGTTAAAACCTCTCTAGTCTGATGAGAGCGTGGCGGATTTATTTGAGATTTTCACAAAATTCACATCACCTCGCATAGTCAAAAATTTGCTCTAGCGTTAAGTATCAAAATCTGCTTTTACTTATGCGGCGCTTACGATGCCTGCACGATCCCAAATACAAATAAAATAAAACGGACTAAACCACTGAATCATTCCTGAACGCCCCATCAATAGAGCGTTTTTATTTCATCCCGATATAAACGTTTTTTCAGCACATACGGATTTCGAAAGAATGTGTATCTACATCATCAATTTCATCAGTTTGCTATGTCATATTAGACCAAGAAAGATATTGGTTATACGTTCAACAGAGGAAAAAATACCTTGTCCCAACAAAGTAACGTAACCGCCTTCAATTTGTTTTGCTTTATCTGCCAGAAGACTGTCATAAAAATAATCCCACCTCTCATGTGCCCAGCGGTTTGGAAGAATTGTACGGTATTGGATATATTATATTTCTTGATATCAACCCAGATTGTTAGTAATCGATATAATGTAAGTCTGCGTATGTTTTTGGTCATGCCAAGAATTCAACTGTCTCCTTTTGAGAATAAGGCTGCTTTACCACCAGAGATGTGCGAGGATGCGTAGCATGGGATGTGTTTGTAAAGAACCAATAGAATCGCTTCATTTACCTCGCCTCGGTCAGCACAGCTCTGGTGGAAACGGCTCAGCGGAGCTAGATTTTTGCGCATGCAAAACAAGCGAGGTATGTGTGCGAGGGATGTGTACGAGGGATGCGTGCGAGGGATGTGTTGCGAGAGATCTGTACGAGGGATGTGTTGCGAGGAATGTGTGTTACAAGGTTTGTGCATACTGTAACAGCCGTCGACACATTTCACAGCTTCGCAACGCATCTTCTCACCACACATTAATGCGCATTTTCACAGCTCCGCTACACATCCTCGTAGGCACATTTTCATCACACAGCTTTGGTGGAAACACCCACACTTTTTTACAGCACAGGAAGACATCCTCGCACGACACATTTCCATCGCACATCTCTGGTGGAAACGCAGCCTTTAATGAATGACGGGTCTTACTGACTGACTTGCTCATACTCATAGCACAGTGCACAATGGCTTCAGGTGAAATTTTGGCCTTACAAGGCTTACATAATCTTAAGCTATCTATTTACTTTATTAAATAGTGTTCGATTAGTATCGATTTTCTAAGTTATACTTTAGTACGGGTATAGCCTTAACCTGTTTTTCCACGAGCCCCGACACGCGACAGATAACTGTAGCCCAAGCATGAATAATTAAGAAAGCGTAATGCTTACGATACGATAGCAATTGTCAAATATTAGCCAATCGACTTATAATGATTTCAAGCTTCGTTGATGTCATTGTCATTAACTATCGTATCGCAATCGTATCAATTTCAAACGAATATACTGTTTAACGTAATTTAAATATAACGTAACGCTATCGTGAATTGGCCGACTGGCCTCATAGCTCAGCTGGTAGTAACTCTGCCTTCTACGCTAGAGGTCGCGGGTTCGATTCCCGCTCTTGAGAAACATTTGTGTGATGAACACAGATGTTTGTTCTGTGTCTGGGTGTTAAATATTAATATATTATGTATATCAGTCTCTGGTACCCATAGTACAGGCTATGCCTAGTTTGGGATCAGTTGACCGTGTGTGATATGTCCGGAAAAAAAAAAAAAAATTATTCGTGCTTGGGCTACTGAATCGTAATTTGCAAATAATTATGTCATGCTGTGTCGTATACTAGCATAGCTGCAGGCTCATTCTGTAAAGAATCTCGAAAAGCTGAATCTGCGGTTACTTTAAAATTTCGTATTCTGTAGAACTCGAAAATGCCTGTGACGCCTCACTGATGTACGCGATAGTGAAATGAACTAAGTTGAGAGAAATCATGACAGTCTATGGGAATAATATACGATTGGTATTCTGTAAGAGAATTCCGCAGTCATCTCGACACTCGAGGCTCGAATTTAATTGTCGAATGAAAAGTTACTGTAAGGGGCGATGGAATTTACGAAAAGTGTCTAGTTTTGTTGTTCTGTGATTACAGACAACTTTGTAATGTTTCTTATTAATTCACTGGTCCAAAATCTTTGGTCATATCGGAAACGTAATAGGAAAACGCTCTAAGTAGAATATATCAAGCACACGCAATAGATTATAGCAAACCTATTCTCGGTGCTACGCAAGCTAAATATAGGTTTCCTCTTATGTGAAATCGAGCCCAAGATATGACGTCAGTAAAAAAGCTATCTAAAAATAAAGTAATCTATCTAATCTCATAAATCTTTTATCAATTTACGCAGCAACGATAACACGCTTTTGATGTTTACGTAGGCGCTTTTCTTAATTCCGAGAACATAGTTTATAAATAAGTAGTATTCAACGCAGAGACTTTCCAAATATGTATTATCTACTTCTTCCTGAGCAATCCTTTTCATGCCCATAATCTGTGAATCTTTGTTAGCTTTTTTAGGAAGACCTAGGTGGCGTAGCGGGTGAGTGCGTTGTTGGGTGATCGACCACGATTGTTGTAACACTGTCGAATCGCCAGGAGTCAACAAGATAAACGCGTTAAACACTCGTTTGAATTATTTAATTAGGCAAAAAGACGTTCTCAAATACCGCTATATGTTATACTTTTATCCAAAACCAACAACCTAGGATAAAGTTAGAAAAGTTTCTCTAGAAAGCAAAGAGCCCGTCTTAATAAATATTGATAACTGTTTTTGTGGGTTCAGTCCAGTTTTGTATGGATTTCCTTGAGGTTGTTATAAAAAGTTTGAATGTTAGTGAAATGAGTGATCGCGTGGAGGTGTAGCTTTGTCGATCTTTCATTCTACTCGTTCTTTTTCGGTGGTGTGGTTTTTATAAGGGTGGTTTTAAAGGTTATTTGATAGTTATTTGGAATTTCGGTTCTAGCTTTACCGGTAGGTAACCAGAATGTAACAAAAACGGCATGCGGCATGTGTCAGACCCATTAAAGGCGTATTTTCCTCAAAACAAAATAATGCTAATTGAAATTGAAATAAAAGAGACAAAAAAAAATATAATTTTAAACTATATATTTTATACATACTTACCTACTCAGAATCAGCAAGTTGAAGTGGCAGTAGGTAGGTAGACCAAGTGGCTCGCAGTAGGTACCGTTAATCGTTGGGGAATCGAATGGTTATAATGTGTAGCCAGTGACGCAGTGTTTGAAGGCCCCCCACCCAATGGACCGACGACATTGTGAAAGCTGCGGTAAGTTGGTGCATGGAAAACTCGAGACAGTGCGTCATAGAAATCTTCGCGTTCAAAATCGTCCGCGTTTCCCCCATTCTCGGAGTCAATGTCGAAGTTGAGTAACACGCCTAGCGTGTATGATTTCCCACACGTATGGTACATAAATCTTTAGCTAGAAGGGAGCGGGTTGTGTGTTTTGCACTAAAGAAAATTATGTTTAAGCAGGTTATGACAACAGGGGATAGGAGTCAAGCCTCAGAAAAGTGAGGTATGTTTTGTGGTTGATGCAAAGTATACTTACCTATGTATGCGCACTGACTATGTAAGCAAGTTTATAAACTTTGCCTATGATCCTACATCTCAATGAAATTTTTATCGCACACCTAGAGATAGTTTGGAGTCCATTAATTATGTCATTAACTGATTATAATGAACTTTGAAACGATTTTGAATTCGTAACAATTCAATGGCAAAAAATATTGAACAAATTCTGACATATAAAGAATGTTAGGAAAAAGTTTATTTTATGCCACATAAATAATACAATTTTAATACTATAACGTTAAGACGTTATAGTATTAAAATTGTATTATCTAAGGGTAATGTGTAATGTGTATTACCTAAGGGTAATACACATTTTTAAGAGAAACAAAAATAAAATAATTTGGTGAAAAATCTCACCACTCAGCATTTTGCTTTGGGCACAATGGACGCTATTTTCTTCTCTGCATTTTCTAGTAGTGTTTTATTATGTATTTGATTTTATAGTTTTAAAACGTCCAGTTCAGTCTTACGTCTGAGGAACTTTCTTCATCTAAAGAGAAGATGAAGAAAGTTCCTCAGACGTACGGCTCTCAAAAGGCTATAAAGCATGTCCTATCATCCCATACCAGCTTTTTTATTGCTGGAATGTAAGCATAAAGTAAATGCGAGTATCGCCACAAAGCGTTCGAGAAACTCTCTCCGTGTTAATCGGTCTCTAGACTTGCCTTGCTCCATACTTTCGAGCACAAAGCAGGTCGCACAAGCCAACAACAAGGCCCAAGTATGATTACAGGCAATTTAGGCAGCTTTAGAAACGTTCACGTCACGTCACTAGGATCATAAACGGCATTGCTAACACGGAACTTTATTGTATGGCTTGGCAATTACCGTTTGCAGCGTTTGCTTGAACATCTTACTCGTAGCCGGGCGTTATAATGGCGTCAAAGGCCTCTTCTTCTAATTAAAAAAAATAATTACTCGTAGCTATTAAGCGTAATTCAAAAACTGCTGCCATGAATACTGCCCTAATGCACAACATAATGACAACCAATGCATAGCATACGCGTGTAGGCTTGTAGGTGTCAAACAAATTGTAGCGCACCTCTCGTGCCGAAGTGGAAGAGAACAGGTTGAGGCTTGTGTCTGAGATCGAAGACTCCTTAGCGCTTGTATCAGATTGGGGTAACCAAAATCTGGTCACTTTTAACACTTCTAAGACACAGGTATGTGCATTCTCAGCCAAAAAGACTCCGTTCAACCTAACTCCGCATTTCCAGGGCATTCCACTCTCCTTCTCCGCGAGTATTTCAAGTTTGGGTGTCGACATTTCTAACGAGGTCCAGTATGGGAGTCACCTCGAAGCTAAGGCTAATTTAGCTTAAAAAAAACTGGAGTTCTTAACCGTGCCAAACAGTTTTTCACACCGACTCAGCGCCTATTGCTTTATAAAGCACAAGTTCGGCCACATGTGGAATACTGTTCTCATCTCTGGCACGGAGCCCCCAAGTATCAGCTCCTCCGCTTCGACTCCCTTCAGAGAAGAGCCGTCAGAATTGTCGACGAACCTAAACTCACTAGTAAGCTGGAGCCCTTGAGCCAGCGCCGTGATATTGGCTCGCTCTGTGTGCTCTATCGGCTTTACAATGGTGAGTGTTCTGAGGAACTATTTGACCTCATACCCGCATCGAGGTTCTACCATTGGACCTCGCGTCACCGGAATAAGGCTCATCCACATCTCATCGACACGTGGGTACCTCAAACCACTCGCTTTACGAGATCCTTTCTCCCCCATACGTGCAAATTGGAATTGGAATGAGCTTCCTTCCGAGGTTTTCCCACTAACTTACAACATGAAGAGCTTTAAGAAAAATACTAAAATATTTCTCCAGGGCAGGCAACGCATTAGCAATGCTCCAGCTGTTGCAGATGTCAATAGGCGACGGTAACCGCTTACCATCAGGTGGGCCTGTTTGCCTCCGTATAACATAAAAAAAACTTGAGAGAAGCCCATACGGGCTTTTTAAATGTGTACTTGCCTAAAATAAATAAAATAATATAAATACACACTCTGGATTTACTCAGCCCAACACGGTCTGGTCTCTCTACAAACAAGCTATATATGGAAGGAGATAAATGATATAGGCTACGGAGTAGCAGAACTAACTGCAGAAAATGATTAATTAGTCACTCATCATAATACAATTATACTTGCAGAAAGCTCCAAATATACCATCCTTTAACAATATTAGCGCGCAAATAATTACCGCAGCCACAAAGCTGCCAAAACTTTAAAGCTTACAATATTATAGTGGCAATTTCAACGACACAGATAGCATTATCGTGCCTAATTAGTGCACAATTACTTGATTATTACATTTACATGGCTTAATTCGTATTGCATTGTTGCCACGAGGCCACGTTAATGAGAGGTTTTTTCCTTAATCCTTGTGTAATAGGTAGTCACTTAGTATGCTCTCAAGCAAGTAATGTCAGAGCTACTTTTACGCTAAGAAAGATGCCCCTAACTCTTGATTTTATCAGGTGGTCCATTCAGAGATCTATTAGGAAGGAATCAGAGAAACTAAAAAGTTTTTCTAAGTCATTATCTGAATTTAGGCATTGTTCTCTTCGATTTGAGGTTGCATCATATCTGTTAAATAAAAGGTCATTGATTTATTACGAGACAGCGATCTGCAAATTTGATTTTAAATGCAATGACGGGATTGTATCTGGAAACAAGCGACCTGGTTTATTTATATCAAATTTGCAATGCGCTCATCAGACTACTGAGGTGGATTAATTTATTTATCGGTTTGTAACGTCATTGAATCTCTACAGGCCACAAACAGGGCGAAAAATACTCTTCTGTTGTAAGAAGTGCCAACTTGCTCGATATTTAGCTCTCAATACACTAGCTCGAAGTCACGCAACGGGCTACGGAGAGAGGAAAAATGAGGAAGTCCGTAGAATAACCTAGGTCACCGGCAGCGGCATAGCTCTCAGAATCAGCAAGTTGAATTGGCAGTTGGTAGGCCATATAGCTCGCAGCACCGAAAACTGTAGGTGAATAAGGGTTCTCGTATGGCGACCACGAACCGGACGACGCAGTGTTGGAAGGCTCTCCACCTGATTGACCGACGACATTATGAAGGTTGCGGGATGTTGGTGGATGGAGAAGGCTCAAAACTGTTCGTCGTGGCATTCTTTGGTTCTTTCTGGCCTATGTTCAGCAGTGGACTTCATCAGGCTGATGATGATGATGATGATGTTTGAAAGACGGCCTAATAATGGTTGCTGGAAGCCGTGTGGTGCGTGCGGACGCACAATATCGGTCGCTTTGGAAATCTACAGAGGAGGCCTATGTTTAGCAGTACAGATCCTGTTGCTGAAAAGATGATGATGGTGATGACATAGTCAAAACAAGGCTGTTGGATTACTTCATTATTCTATCGACAGTATAATATAGAATATCAATGGAATAACGTTACGAGATAATGAGGTAAACTGTTTGATAATTATATTAAGTTTTACTCTCTCTATTTCTATAACTGTCTTACAATTAGAAAGGGACTGAAATAGCAGTTAAAGCTACTACCTAGAGAAATACCTGACACAAAACCAGTTAAAGTGCTGAGAAAACTTTGCTGAGTTATCCTACTTAATCTATTTATACCTGCAACCAATTTGGGTGAAATTTGTAACAGATCTAACTCTTGACCGGGAATTAACGTTTAATTCAGGTGAGTGAAGCCGCGCATGGATGCTATAGGAGAATTTATCCGCACATGCAGTGGCGCAGGCCATCGCCAGCACTTGGCTTATAGAGCGTGACATTAGCGACATCGTGATCCCAGAGCTTTCTGCTCTACCACAACCTAGTGTTGCGAAACGACCGGCTTTGAAATTAATTTATCCGGCATTTAAAGCTTCCACACTAACACATACCCCAGCACCAGATCAGCATTTACAAACGCGATGATCTGCATCATGTTCCAGGTCTGGGTGTTAAGGACCATAGTACCTACTCGTTTTCTCTGATATCCATGGCATCATAGTTGTGGTTCAGGAATATGAACTGATTAGATGAAGCAATGCCGAGCGATGTCTACTTTATGGGTTAGCGTCGAGGATCGGAGTGGATAAAAAGAGGGAGTACATTTGTATAAAAAGAGGGTCTAGACATTGTCTGATTCTCTCCGGCTAAAGAATAAAAAACTACATGCAAATGAGTCGCTGGCGTTCTAAGTCATAGTCAAAGTCAAATGGTGTTTATTTGAGTAAATCACTATGATCACTGAAATGCTTTAGAAACTAGGTGAAGCGCCACCAGTTCCTCTTATTTCCATATAAATAGCCCGGTCTTTTTAGAAGCGACATTCAGATTGTCCATTGATCCAACCCTAACCACGGCTAATATGGAAGCAAATTTCATTTTAATGACCCGCCCGGCAGGACCGCGTGATACCATCGCCGCTCGATTTACTCCGCAGGGCTGCCAACTTTTATCTTTGCGCACTAATGTTGCCAGCTATACCCATGTTTATTCATACTGTATGTAAATGAGATATTCATACTGACAACATAGCATTTAAATAGTCGAATTAAAGGATAGTAGGTACTTTAGTTTTTGTATACCGTTTTTCAGAGACGTGGAAAATAGAAAGGAATATACCCAGCAGTGAGTTAAATTGAGCTGCGGATGTTGATGATGCTTCGGTTTTTCTAAGGAATTCTTGTTGGTTAAATAGGTTTGAGCTTAACAGTTCTAAGCCGAACATACTTATTCATAGCATGTATACCATCCCAAAAGGGGGTTATTCCATCAGCAAAAAGAAATAATATTAGCTTAAAAAACATCAATGTTTTCCATTTTTCCTCAACTTTCTCGAATTATCAGTTATTGGCATTTTTATTCTTTTTATCTAATTTTTAAACGTACGAGTTGTTCGGCATCAAGATTGCTACCTAAAACAGCTGATTCATTGAGTTTGAACTGATTTGATGACACAGCTTATATTGGCATAGAGCGTAGATCAAACTTTATTGGCAATTAGGTGTAGAATCCCCCTCCTCCCTATTGCCCCATTAGGGATAGCATACATAATATGAATCACCTTGTAGAATACAAAGAGATCTTAATTCTACATCCTAAGGACTATGACTGTATAAAGGCAACCCTTTTGCTGTAAGTAGGCTTAGGTACGCAGTATTTGATTCCCAAGCGTACAATATGCGTGCAAGCTTCGTCTGCATATCGGTCGCCTTTGATCAGCATCACAATTTTACGACAAGCGGATTCTCGATAACCGCCGTAGTAATAGCCAATTAGTTTTATGACGCGGCACTTATGCCAACCCTAGCGTCATGGGGCTTGCCACAGTTAACATAACCAACAGAGAATAAGCTTCAACTTTCTACAATGATACTAAACCTAAAGCTACCAAATAACGTGGCTATACTATAAAGTAAAAGAGTAAGAGTGAAGCTCTGCGCAGACCGTTCATAAATGCATCCACATTTACTCTTTCTACATAATCGAAGTCTTTTTAAAAGACTCAGGCTTGTATCCTTAATCGTTGGGAGGAAGCGAAGCGAAAACATATTATAGGCTTAGAATACCAGGGCCGGAGAGGTAGCTTCCATAGAAATATGAGTTTGTACCCCTAGGAAAAACTCTTGAACCGATTCAGTGTAATTAATTGTCAAATTAATTGTAGCAAGTTAAGCTATAATCTTGTTCACAACTGTCAACCCTTTTATAAATAGGCATAGTATTATTATTGTTCGATAGCTTGTACTCTGTGTTCTGTACCCACATACACTGTGATTAGGCTTCGCATCGTCGCATTGAAAAGCTTTTGTGTGGAACACTTGCCTTTTGTTGTAGTGACAGCATCATGACAGAAGGGCTCGCGATGTTGCGATTGTACAGATTTACGACGCTACCACCGAAATTGGCCTTTTATTTTGTACCGCCTAAAATTTTATTGTATTGTTTTATTTGGTTTATTTTATTAGGTTGCTGAAATGTGCGCATGAACGCCTATCTGGTATAATTAATCAGAAATTAATGTACAGCGAAACTTTGACACGAAAATTCAAGTAGGTACCTATATTTGAAGTATTTTGTACTTGTGTTCCTGAAGGCCTAGTTTTCTATAAAGCGGGCGTTACCCCCGCATAATGTCGGTTAACTTGTATGGCAAATACGGTTTACTTTTTTTAGAAACATAAAAACACGTCTGTTTTCCAGAGGGGTAGGCAGAGACGGCTTTCCACTTGCTACTCTGACATCATTCTTTTGCTTCATTCACTCTCATCACATTTCTTGTGTATGCTCGTCGGTTTTGGGTAGGTACCCTTATATACCCCTATTTAGTTACTAAACTTAAGCCAGGTCTTCCCCTTCCAACGGTCCCATTCGCACTTGCCTTATACCTACACCTGTTTTGTCACCTTCTTTCGTTCATCCACTCTACATGACCGAACCATCTAAGCATACCTTTCTCAACCCTCATGACTTTTCATTCACTGTACAACTTTACTTTAAAATTTAATTTTTTTGTTGGGAAAATTTCGAATACCGCTAATAATAATGACCACCGCTTTTAGGGAATCCAAAGTTTTAAAGACTTTTGCGAATTTCAACGGAAAACCGAATTAACTGTAACAAACAGGATTACGCTTTAATTTTCCGAGAAAAAGATTAGGTACAGCGAGTTTCAGGAGATATGAATGGAGGCAACATTTTCTATGGCCATAGACTTGGCATCGATACTGGCGTAATAGAAACGTAACTCCTTTGTAAATAACCAGGGATGACACAACGCCTTCTAAAAATCTGCTTTCTACAAAATGCACTGTGCTATCAGAAAGGTTTTCTGATAGCACAGTGCATTTTGTAGATCCAACCACTGCTACTAACTGAACAAGTCAGAAGCTATTTAAAGCAAACTGCGTATTCGTTTTGTGAACTTTATGGTAGGTACACTAATATTGGGCACCAAGATATTAAAGATGCGTGCACCTCCCACACAATCCACAACAAAAGCGACGGTGTGGGAGGTTTATGCATGCATTTAGTTGGGCTTGTGAGGAAAAGATTATTCATAAAGTAATAGATATTTGTTTCTTAATTCATATCTTGGCATGGACTTCCGCAAAGTCATGCCTGTATCAATTTAACTATTTGGCTAACATTGGCACAACTAGTGAGGCCGCTCATAAGTATTACCTATACAAGATTAAAGTTGATTAAGATTTCAAACATGTTTTATTTCTATAATGTGATATTTTGTTATTGCAATTTGAATAAGTAATCGTGAGATGGTATACTGGGAACAAATAGGTAAGTGAATTTTCTTTCCTATAATTCTGTGTGAGTTTCGATTCTGTAAGAATTTATATTGCAAATGCTTGAGCCGGTATTAAAACGGGGCTATATGTATTGTAGTGCGGAGATTCGAATGCCTGTGAGCTCAATATCTTTGGGTCTCGTTAAATCCGTATAAACGTATCTTCCTTTTTGTACACGAAAAGGGAGGGCCGTAAGTTGCACGTGAACCTCGTAATTAATGCGAAACAAGGAGAAATAAAATACATTCTCGCCCTGATACGGAGCCGGCGGGCCGTATAATTAAAACATCAGCGTAGGTATATTTCAGACCTTGGTACGAGTTTCTTGTGCTATCGAGGTTAAACTGGAAGGCGACCGACTACGCTACATAAATTGGTCTCGATTACATGAGAAAGACTATTAAGACAACCCCATGTAATCGAGACCTCGAGATGAACGACAGTCTGTAACATTCCTTGTACTAAAAAGTTGTGCTAAGAGTAGGTACAGGGTGCGTATACTCAACTAAGTATGCAATGTAGTCGTTTTCATTTAGTAGTTCGCTATCGGGTTGTATTTTTAGGATCGTGACTCACTCTCCTGTTATACAATCCAATGAAAACACTCATCATGATTTCAAACCCTATTTAACACTATCTGCCTCGGCCCGACTTCACACGGGTGTAACAAACATACAAACTTTGATCACCCGACCCATTAGTGAAAACCTGTACCAAATCGTGATTGGCCCGATCAAAATGACAGACAGACAGAAGTGGCGGCAGATTTGATATAAGCTAAAAATTATTCAACACCCAACATTGAAAGCCGTGTTGGACTAGTGGGAGGTACCCTTACTTTTGAGGAAACCAGCAAGTAGTCTTATAAGCGGTGGTGGGCTCGCAACCTGTCACGAATGGAATACTCACTACTGCAAAATGTGGGCATGTACTAAAATGTATGAACGTGCCTCTGAACCCCCCTTAGACATCTTCAAGGCAGGGACTGAAAGCGGTAGGGCATTACGGTACCGTTATTTTATACCGGTAGATTTCGGTACCGAAATTTTGAGCCGGCTAGTTAGCTAGGACAGTCGCACCGCGGTGGCGGGGTGGCGGCGTTTCATCAAAGAAAACCTTTATAAACCTTTATTTATTTCTGTTATAGGTAGCGGTAGCGAAATAAACCGAAATGAACTGCCAAGCCAGATTTCTGGTACCGTTATATTTATCGGTATAGAAATATTCGGGTAACCGGAATTTATCGGTATGACGTCATATCGTTATTTACCTTTATATTCCGGTTATTCAGTCCCTGCTTCAAGGATCTGATCGCCTGGAGATCTGAGAGGTTACCTTTAATGATTGGAGGTAATAGTCGTCGTCACTTGGAATCCATTACTGTACAAAACATCCCCCATTAACAAGACATAGTTTGGGCATCTCTACCCTCCCAACTTCTTGCTACAATGTCATGATTCATAGAGTAGAAGCCATTTTATACTGAGCTGATTTGCAATATAATGCCAATGTCAAGTCGAATTATGTAAAAAAAACAACTGGGGTTCGTATTTTATCAAGAGAACGAATATTTTACGTTCATTTTTTCTGAATCGAGAAGTCGTCTAGACGAATAAATTTGTTTAAATTTAGTTTTATTATATGCATTATTCTTGAAAGAGTCCACATATGTAATAAAATCATTAGCATTCTCGTTTAAATACTTGTCAGTTTTTATAGTTATAAATAAAAAATATTATTAAATATTCCGGACATATCACACACGGTCAACTGGTACCCATAGTACAGGCTATGCCTAGTTTGGGATCAGTTGACCGTGTGAATATGTCCGGAATATATATTTTTATTTAAATGTTTGTCCAGTGCGGGAATCGAACCCGCAACCTCTAGCACAGAAGGTAGAGTTACTACCAACTGAGCTATGAGGTCAGTTAAGGTAAGCTTACTTGAATAAGCTGACATAAATATAAAAACTGATTATAGCTCTCAGTATTAGAGCTATTAGGCAGTGCGCCTTATATAGCTCGCAGAACCGAAAACCGTTAGGAGTGATAAAGGTTCTCGAATAGCGACCACGAACCGGATGACGCAGGCTTGCAAGGCGTCGCGATGGACCGAAGACATTGTGAAGGTAGCGGGAAGTCAGTGGATGGAAAAGGCTCAAGACCATTCGTCATGGAACTCTGGGGTAGGCCAACAGTGGACTTCTACATGCTCCTATTGATGATTTAAAGTTATCTTGAAAAGTTTAGTCTCAAGAAATAAATACATCAAAACTTTAATTTCTGTGTTCGAAATGTTTTTTTTTAAATCTTTGTATGAATTCTTGACTAATGTTCCGTTTATCTACTATTACCTACGTATTCTAATAACTCGTCTCATTTTCACGCGGCACATCGCAGGGGTATGTGTGTGGTTTTTATGGCGGCATAAAAAGTGTAACGAACACTCATTGAGTGGTATAATTCACATACAATAAAATAGTATTACTTGAATAATTTTAAAGTATACTTTTAGCAAAGAACCGGGTTACGCAGTGTTGGAAGGCCCCCCGATGAACCGACGACATTTTGAAGGTTGCAGGAAGTCGATGGATGGAGGAGGCTCAAGACCGTTCGTCGTGGAACTTTTTGGGGGAAGCCTATGTCCAGCAGTGGACTTCTACAGACTGATGATGATGATGTTGAATATCTAAAGGTAAACCCTAAGAGAGCACTGGTGGAATGGTGGTAGTGACTGCTCCTTCCGATTCACAGGTTGTGGGTTCGAATCCCGAATCCCACCAATGGATGTTCCGTTCAGAAAATTTATAAATTTATGTGCACTATACTAGTGCTCTTAAGCGGTGAAGTAAAACATCGTGAGGCAAGCGGTATATCCTAGCTAGAACCTAAAAATTCGAAGACATGTATTGTGGTCATGTGCACAAAAGGAGCCTCTAAGAGGCGCACTTTAATCCTTTTACTACACCGATTCTCACACCGACGGTCATAATCCCTTTTCAAGTCCATCATACCTCAACCCAGTCCCTGACCTAATACAAGATGTCCAAGAAGGAATCAGTGACACAAGCAAGCAAGGTAAACCATTGCTTTGTCTAATATTGCCGTGTCACAATCTCTTATCTCCGAAACTCTTATTACAGCTTACACAAAAAAGTATCGATAAAAATGTTATCAAGTTTTTCCCTCAAAAGAACGTCTCAGTTGACTACCTACCGAATTATCCGTAACAATTTTTTGCTGACTTTTCCCGGGCTATCCTGTGTCCCGCCTGATAACGCAGCCATTTTCTTTTTTGTGAAAATCGAACTAATAGTTTTCCCGGAGGGCATAAAACGTAATAAATTTTATTACATCATGACGTATCTGTGCTTTCTTTACCCACCTCGAGGTACGCGACTCTAAACACAAATGGGCAACGATTATTAAGGCTCGTATTCAGAGACATGACTCAAACTTAGATTTAATCACAGATCAGCTGAACTCTACTTAAGTATTGAATCTCTTCTCAAACATAGCTTTTATTCAAGAACGGTACTTAAACTACTCTCAGCTGAATCGAGTCTCAAATCTGTACTCAAATGTTCTCGTTTACATTTTGATTTATTTATAATTTTCGATCCGTTTTACGCAGAAATTCAAACAGCCAGGGTGGAAATAGAACAGAACTATAAAGTGAAGTATAAATATGCATCAAAGTACATGTAACGGAACGAAAATGTCATTTGATTAATGTCTAATCAAATCTAAACTCAAGCACCGATTTCGTCTGATTGACGTCTCAGAATAAGCATTTACTCAGGTGAACTGTGATCATTGAATCTATACTTAAGTACTGTTCAAGAATTAGAATCTCGACTCAAATCGAGATTTAAGTACAGATCGATGCTTGAGTCTTGTCTCTGAATACGAGCCTTAGACTCAATAAATTTTCGAGATGCCTTCTTTTATACATGATTTCTGTATAGCTTTACACAATAGACACGACTTAAGATTTCACATTTATTCACCTTTTCACGTCAAATATTACAGTTTATTTTTGCGAGAGACCAACAATAAGGCGACCATAATCTCCTCGAGAATACCTTATTAATGTATCTAAGTATTTCAAAATGTTCTTAATTATTTTACAAAATCTTCCCCCTACTAGTTCATTAAATTCCTTTTGGATAAAATTTCGCCTGCTAAAACAATAAGTAAGCTGACCCTTGGCCTGTTAAAACTTGCAAAACGTCCACCATTGCGTGAGCTCTCGAATCCTTTCCCAGCAAACAAAGTAATTAGAGTGAGGCAGGTCAGGGGTAGTTGGTTTTTGTAGGTATGTATGTGTGGAATTTTAATCCTAAACGTAGTTACGATGATTTCTCTGATGACTTAGCCATGTTAAAACGGCAATATGCCATCTAAAATTTATTTCAAAATGATTTTTATCTCTACTGAATTTGAACTCAAATTGACATTCATCAGTAGACGTTAGGATCATATTGTAATAAATTTTAACCATATCTTATATGATATCGCACACTGTTTGAAGACGGCTTTAAGATATAAGATTCAAGTTGCAATGATTCATGAAGACTTCGTAAAATGCATGTCATGAATTTGCGGCACCTAAAAAAACTCACGCAGATACTCGTATCCGGTTTTATTTATACAACTAAGATGGCAATCAGGCATATGGCCCACCTATTGGTAAGTGGTTACCGTAGCCTATGAACGCTTGCAATACCAGAGGCATCATTCACGCGTTGCCGACCTCGAACCCTTAGAGAGCGCTCGCAACCTTACTCAACGCAGGATACAACACTATTTGAAACAAATAATGTCATTTGGCTGCAACCAAACTCCAACCTTTTAAATCATTAAAAGTAAAAGCCATTATAATTTATATTCTACACACCTATGTGTCTACAATTGCACGTACTGTGTAAATAGTGAGTACTGTGTAAGTAAGTTTGTCCGAGTAAAAGAGCTTTGTTTTATCTGCGTCCTCGCGTAATCATTTCAGAGGCTTCTTTTGTGTTTCAGTTTAGCTGTTGTTGGGTTTAACTGGATGTTTATTTATTTAAACTAGGGAACACTAAATAAATTTTGACAGAACTATATTCTTTATTCTACACAGATAAAACATACTAAATGAAAGGACATGTACAAAGGCGAGCAGTTTACTTCCAGTGAACCTTGAGGCTAGAGAGAGGTGTTTTATATTTTTATTTTAAAGTGGTAACCCCCAATAAGGGAATACTATGATTTTTAGAAAAAATTCTACTCCGTCTGGATATATGGGATATTATAAAAATCATACAGAGAGGTGATTATAGAGGTAGGGTGGTAGGGTCGTGTCCAAGACCACTGAATAAAACTTAAATACTAAATACAAAATATATATTAGACTAGCTTGTACCCGCGGCTTTACTCACGTGGTACCTAGATAAAAAGAAGCTTATATGCTCTTCTAAGTAAATAACTATATCAGTTCTAAGTTTCGTCGAAATCGGTTTAGCCTTTCGTTCGGCGTGATTGAGTAATAAACATTCTTCCATCCAAACCTTCGCATTTATAATAGAGTAAGATAATATACACTATACACCATCACCATATACTCTTTTCATCATCATCATTATCATCATCAGCCTGTAGAAGTTCACTACTGCACATAGGCCTTCCCCAAAGAGTTCCAACACGAACGGTCTTGGGCCTTTTCCATCCACCGACTTCCCGCAACTTTAACAATGTCATTGGTCAGTAATTAATGAATATCCAACCACAGTTTTGAATTGGTATATGAATAACTTATTCATGATGTAAAACGTATATAATTAAATTAATGTCAGTGAATGATTTATCTATAACTAGCTGGTGCCCGCAACTTTGTCTGCGCAGGATTAGTATATATACTTACGTGACACTTATTGTCATACTAGCTGGTGCCCGCGACTTCGTCTGCGCAGTATTAGTATTTCGAGTAGCTTATATTAGCGTGGCGTTACTATTCACACAATATCTTTATAAATTGTAGCCTATGTGTTATTCTGATGTATAAGCTATATTATTGTGAAGTTTCATTAAAATCCATTCAGTAGTTTATACGTGAAAGAGTAACAAACATCCATCCTATAAGCTTATTTTATAAGTTTTTCTAGGTCACTGACTTGTTTAAAACTTTCTTTTGCAAATAAATACTCATTTTATTTTTTATTTTATTTATTATCCATCCATACTTACAAACTTTCGCGTTTATAATACCTAGTATAGTAGGATGGCTTTTTAGCGATCACTATAATTTGATGAAACGGTTAATATTTTCAGCTATAAAATTACCCGTCATTACAATGTCATACGAGCTGAGCTACTCTAATATTTCAATACGTGTAGGTTATCTAAAAGGAAGGTCACAGGTATTCTGTAGTCGACCTCATTATTCTATGCGAATCCTTAAACTTAAATAGATAAAAGTGAGTAAGTGTACCTTTCTCACTGTCCGTTTAGCGGGTAGCCACTTATTTCGCCAAGCTCACATCAACTCCGGCCAAAAAACACTTGACGAAGGTCATAGTTGACAGAAGTGGGTTCTACCTACACCCTTGTCGTATTTTATTACAATGCTAAAAAGTACCTATTGGAGCATTATGATTTATTTCTTTATTGGAAATGCGAGGGTCGGGTTTTCTGCCAGTGATTTTAATAATGCCTTCAAAGTCAAGATGTTACAGCTCTGTCTGCAACATTTTGACCCCGATTTTGAAGTCTCTCAACATGTACTACGAAATAGCATAATATTTACAAAATGTTGAATCAGAGTAAAAATAGCGTGCGATACGTTATCTCAAATGTATTTCAGAATGACCTTAACATCTACTGAATAAAGTTCATTTTGAGCTATAATTCAAAGATATCGACACCTCAAAATCAAACTATTGCTATTATAAAAAATATAAACGTCTTATTATTTTTTGTATGTTTTTAATTAAATTTTCGGTAAATCTAAACTCTATCGCCGTAAATGAGACGCATTCGATGCGTGTTGACCACTGAAATGAAGTGTGCCCATCCTGAAAATATTTTTGTTATTGTTATTTATTTTATTTTATTTTATTCGGAAAACAGTGTTAAATACTATTTAAACAACTTATAAAAGAAACTTAAAACCAATTATATGTTTTCGCATATAGAAACTAAAATTACATGTTTGCCAGATATAAGAACAATAAATAAAAGTTACATTGTAAAAATAAAAATAAATAGATAATACATATAGGTACAACAGTTATTGAACCAAATTAAACCAATGGTTGGAGAGAGCATGCTTGAAAGTAGATGGTTTAGAAATGAAAATCATTGATTATTATTATTCAATGTAATGAATAAAAATAATAATTGATAGAGCGAGCGAAACGCGAAAAGATTTTGTTGTTAGAGCATAACTTTCGAACCTTCAATCCGATCTGTATGGAATTAAGGAGGTCAAAAGGTTTTACTATTTAAATTTGCTGGTAAGAATATAGAGGTTTATAAGATATAGATAAAGTCCTTACGGGTATAAAAAATTAGGTACTTATTACAAATATTATATTATATAAAAAATTAAAAAAATATTCCGGACATATCACACACAGTCAACTGATCCCAAACTAGGCATAGCCTGTACTATGGGTACCAGAGACTGTCATACATAATAGATATATATTTAGCACCCAGACACAGAAAAAACATCTGTGTTAGTCACAAAATGTTTGTCCAGTGCGGGAATCGAACCCGCGACCTCTAGCGCAGAAGGCAGAGTTACTACCAACTGAGCTATGAGGTCAGTTGATGATATATGAGAGCTTTATTCATAAATTAGTAGCATTATTAAATTGGTATAGTTTCAAAGTCTTTGTAGATCAGGTAAGATTCGATAGAACTATTAGGAAGAACATGTAAAGGATGCAATTTTCAAAGTTTGTCTTAATTGTGTCTCAACAATTATTGAACCAGCAACTTCTACCAGACATCGAATTATTCGATGCGAACCACTAGTTATTATTAGTACCTACTGCGTAGTCTCGGATGAACATCTCCCAAAAGTTGATCGTGTTTTGAAGCTCTTGGAACAAAAACAAGCCCTAAACTTATTTTAAGACCATTGTCCGAGGAAATGGCCTAAGATTCTCTTTGAACAAACTTTACCTATAGTCGCCAACGGCAAAGTTTTCATCAAAACTGAGTGGCAAGTTAAAATTTAAGTGAAAACAACATTGTAGGTGTAGGTACTTTATGTTTATAAAATCATTGGTTGATATTAGAATATAGACAGTTATTATAACTCTAGCTTGGGCATAGCTCGCGTGTTATCTAGATTAAAAAGTAGCGTACCTACCAATATGTTATTCTTGGTAAAGAACTCTATCGATTCTAAGTTTCATAGAAATTGGTTAAGCCGTTACGGCGGCGTCACTGAACCACAAAGACTTTTACAAATAGCCAAGCATCTCCCAACTTATGCTTAGGCTTTATAACATTAAAAAGATAACATCATACGCAAGAAGATCGCATCTATTATTTAGCGTGTGTGGGGCTCAGACCATTCGCTGAGATTTTTTGGGCGCGGTGCGTGTTTTTTAAAATATATTTTTAATAAACATACGGTCCACCATTTGATAAGTGGTTACCGTTACATATTATGGCCAATTCCAGTACTTACCTAGTGCAATGATCATGGCTGCAAGCATCCACATAAGCGGTACTGCGATAGGGTATCTGCCCTCAATAGCTAGCACCAACGGTATAGCTATGGCTAAAATTAACTGCACGAACAAATACACGCCCGCTAGCCAAATGTAGCATGACATCAAGTCTGGGTTTTCCTGGAAAGAGTAATTTAAAACAATTAGGTGATAAATATTATACGAGCCACATGATGAAAGTTTACAATCAGTGCGTGTTGCCACTTGCCAGTGATGACATACGGCATAAGACTTGGTCGCTTATTATTAGGCCTCATACACAAGCTCAAAGGCGCACAATGGGCTACGGAATTCGACAACTACATGTTATGTTCTGAAACAAAAAATCAAAGTCAAAGTCAAGTCAAGGTGAGAAGGTGTTTATTTCAATAAAATCACTAGGATCACTTTGAACTGTCTTAGAAACTAGGTGAAGCTACGCATGTTCCTCGTGACCAAGAATGAACGTTTTTTTATACTTATTATTCATCTTATTCATCATTTCAGCCGTAGGACCTCCACTGCTGGACATAGGCGTTCTCCACAGATTTCCTGAGCGACTTCCTATCAAGTGGGGGAATGTTCCACATACTTCACAATATATTTACGAAAACTTATTGTACACACATAAGCACATGGCTAGCTTTAAGAAAAAAAGTGACAAAAATAAATTGTGCATTCCAAAATTTAGATTACAAAAAGTAAATGGGTCTTTTATGGGGAATATGGTAAGATTTTATAATAAACTTCCGGTAAACGCGACGCAACTTCCTATTAGAAGATTTAAAGTGTACATAAAGAATAATCTTATTAAGAAAGCGTACCATAAACTAAATTATTATTTAAATGATAAAACCGCATGGCCTGAAGTCGCTCTGCCCCTCGACAGCTAAAATGCCATTTTGCAGTGTCTTTACAGTTTTTGCTTGCATCATATTTTAAGTATTATTTAATTATATAAGCATTAGGTACATATTTCATCAAGTGTAGCGTGTGCTGCCCTTAGATCATATGTTGAAGCTCACATTTGTCTTCATTTTTTTCACATTTTTATAAGCTCTTATTTATTAAGGATTATAATTAGATTACTTTTCTCTTGAGCCTCACCTAGTTCGATCGGCACCACACTGAAGCTTTAAATTCCATTTTGTGAAAAAGGATCATCGAAAAAAATGATAGGCACCAAGCCGTGTTTGTTGCCTGATTCTTCTAGGCTTGGTCGCGAGGAACAGGCATAGCTTCACCTAGTTTCTAAGACGTTTTAAAGTGATCCTAGTGATTTTATTGAAATAAATGCCTTTTGACTTTGACTTTGACTACTCACCACGCTGAGCACGCGGGTTCGCAAGTGCAGCTAAAGCTATCGTTGTTAAAGTAGGGAACACTGCTGCCCATCCCCTAGTTTTTTTCTCTTAGTCACCTCTGACGACATTCACGGGTAGATATGGAGGGGCCTATTCTTCAACCGGGGCCACCACGGCAAATTATTTTTATAATATTCTTATTATATTAATACACGTTTAACTTTTAATTATCTGATTTTGAACGGATATTAATCGCCATCAACAGAAATAACACAAGTTAAGTAGGAATTGGTAGGTACTATTTTATTGTAATTTAAAGCTCTGACATACCTACTTAATTTTTTTGAAAATATGTGTATTGCATGCGTACAACGCTGAATATGGCTGCTCCTAATTTGTATTGTATTATGTAACAACTGTACCTAACCTATATTACGCAATAAATTACTTTGATTTGATCTGATTTGATTTGATATAATTAAAAAATGTTCATTCACGTCTAGGTAGATTCTCAGAATCTCAGGACTTAAAAGTCTATCATCAAAGTTAAACGATAAAAATCCCGATACGAAACGTGCTGTGGGATACAACAAGATCTAAGTAACTTTTAACAAGATTTGTTACTTGTTAACAAGTTCGGTTCAAAGCAGTTCGATCTACATAGGTACCTACTACATAACTTGATCATATTTTCGTTCAACTTTCTCTGGTAAAAAATGTTTATAAGCAGAATTTCATCAAATTTTTTCCGACTTCAAAAAAGAAGACTGCTATCGGATGCAATGTTTTGTCGCCTACAATGATGATGATGATAAATAAGATGTAGGTATACATTTCATAATTTTCAAATTATGAAATATTAATGAAAAATTATGCCGTAATACAGATGGAGATGGTAGGCACGCAGTAAAGTAGAAAATTACACAAGTTGATGATAACACTACAACGTGTTCCGTAACTAGTAGGTATACCTACTATCCCGAAGGGGCTTTGGTATACGTAGGTACACTAAAAGAAAATACAAGCGAAAAAATATGTTTAAATTTTATTTTTTCAAGCGTTCTAAAATCAGCGGTTTTGGTCTTTTTATCAGCTTTATAAATAATTTATGAAAAGTATACCTACGAAAAGTTCAACATCAAGATTGCTGCCTAAAACAGCTAATTTTAAAAGTCAGAAAATTATCGCCAACTGGGTGTACAATAAGCCTCTTTCGGGATAGTAAACATAATTATTATTGATCACTTTGTAGGTACAATGGTAGCTCGTAGAAAACGAAACCCGAAGTCAAAGTAAAGGCATCAGTTTAAAGCCGTGTTCAAACAACGTGCGATATCTCATCCAAATTATGTTTAAATTTGATTTCAAATGATCCTTATATCTTCTAATAAAAGTCAATTTAGAGTTTGAGATTTTAGGTCCTACGATAAAGCTCAACGATATCGTCTCTTATAAGTCAAACTCCAAATTGACTTTAATAAGAATAATAACTTTACTCAGTAGATCATTTTAAAATATTTTTAAAGTACTTATCACACGCCGTTTGGACACGGCTGAAGATTACTCACGTCACAAGCAGCTATCAGTAACAGGATGGACACAACGACAAACATTATTGTGACGATTATGAATACTGACAGCAAACTTATAAGGATTATAGAGCAGACAGTTAAATACTTTCTGTCTCGAACAAGTAGCATGGCTCCGCATGACAGACCGATTATCTGGAATGAAACACAAAAGTTTATTTCAGCACTACCGCCCGTGTATTTAATTGCGTGGTACCCGGATTGGCAACTTTGCCTTCTTTTAGACGTGCCATCTATAATGTATTTTAAAATGATCCTTATCTCTATTGGATAATGTCAGTTTGGAATTTTATATTTGAAGCCGTACGATATCGCAAGCCCCTAATAAGTCAAACTCAAAATTGACTTTATCCTGTAGAGATGAGAATCATTTTAAAATCTATTTTAGATGGCATATCGACATGAGTAAGAAAGGAGTGAATACTGATATGACGGCTGATAGAGGGGAGTGGCAGAGTAAAACATGTTGTGCCGACCCCACATGAAGCGGGATAAGGGCAGGGAGATGATGATGATGATGATGATCGCACGCCGTATGAACACGGCTTGATTCTAACGTGATAAGATCTGAAAGTAGAAAATTCAAAGAAGAACCAAGGTCACTGACATAGCTTTCAGAATAAGTAAGTTGAAGTGGCAGTGGGCCGGCCATATAGCTCGCAGAACCGACAACCATTGGGGATAAAGGTTCTTGAATGGTGACCACGAACCGAACGACGCAGTGTTGGAAGGCACCGATCCGATGGACCGAAGACATTGTGAAGGTCGGTGGATGGAGAGGGCTCAAGTGCGTTCGGCATGGCACTCTTTGGTGAGGCTTATGTTCAGCAGTGGACTCTATCAGGTTGATGATGATGAGGTAATACTTGCTTATTTTATTCAGATTTATTTCCAAACTCATGGAATTCATACAATTAAAACGATGGCTTTCAAATATGATATTGTAAGACATACCTATCTATTCGTAATATAATGTGCCCTCTATGAAAATGTAATTCAGATCAGAAGAAGTTGAATAAAAGTTGAAACTAACACAAATATTTTTTTATAATTCATAGCAAAGGTCTTTGCGGGACAAAGGACTGCTTTATATGAAAACCAGAAGAGCAGCTGATGGAAAACTTCTAGTGTTGTTCTGCTTTTTCATTTTCGATGTTTTGGGTTTTTGCCCTAGGTATATTCAAGTGCCATCAAATGCTCTAGTATCTCTAGAATCAAATAAACTAAAAAATATGAAATGCTTACAATTCCCAAGATAGCTATTATCTTTGTTCCAGTTTTTACGGGTATACAGAAACAACAGTTATTTGTTGCTGGGATCCTTTCAATGAAAGATGAAACATCTTCTTCAAGGTTCATGTTATTTGTTTTCAAATGAAATTACGTAAAAATTCAAAAAATAATCAAAGCTCTAGGAAAAATATTGTAAATATTAAATATTACGAAAAACAAAGAGAATAAAACCAACTAAAACGTCAAAAACTCGCGTCAAAAACTCTGTGCAAAAAAACTCTAGCAAAAACAATATAAACGTATGACTTGGCGGTAAGGCCTAGATGCCATAGCCAGCTCGAAAGGGAAACAACTTAAAAAAAAAGAAATCAAAGTGACAAAGTACGGTTAACAAGTTTCATTTTTTAACATTATACTTGACATTGGCAATATTGCCACAGCAGAGGTCATAAAATGAAAGAAGTAGATCAAGAAGATTGTGCGAAAGAAAATGGTGGCGTTTCCTGCAGAGTACCTACATATTATAGTGACATAATATATCCTCATTGACTTTGAACCCTTTCCAACCGTATTTTTAGTAAAATTATAAAAACACTTATTACGCTTCCGTTCTATTTGCTTCCACCGAGATTACATACCAAGACTAAACAAAATAACGAGAAAAATAAAATAAGCGGCAGAGCTTAGCTTCTTTCCAAAATGGCTAAAAACCCTTATTTAGTTAATATATCCTTTGTAAGGTCTTATTAAGTTATAACACATATTCTAGATGATTTATACAATATCAGATATAACTTTTTACTCACCTACAGGACTCTGTAGTGTCTGGGACATTATTTCTTCAATGCAATAAGTTATGAATGGCCAGGACCATAATAATATAATAAAAAACCCTACAGCCCAGCGAACTAATATACACACAGCCTCGTCAACCTTATCGAAAGGCAAGACATGGTCAATACGTGTGGAGCTGACAAAGCCACGGGTTTCCTCGCCATATTTTCATTCACCGTTCTGAGCAAGTGTACGGCCGGGATTTGAATCTACGGAACTAAAGTCGAGGTAACTCTCACTAAGCCAACACATAGAAATATATTTTCGGCAGTAGGTACACATTATATTTTTGATACTAGTTGCTACATAAGTAAAGTCATTGAAGTATTATTTCGATCGATAAGTACTTACCTACTTATTTAAGTAGTTCAGACTTATAAGTTCAAAGTCACTCTGTTGTAACATAATTTTCCAATCCACTACGTAAATGGAAAGTAAATGAACACGCCTCCATTACGGCCAAGAAAAAGCAATTCATCCCCTAATATGAACAATAGCCACACACGTTTTTAGGGAACCAATTTATGCTTAGCACTACCTAAGCTATGATTGATGGAACATTTCCTGGCATGAAAACAAAAGAATTCAGCTGGTGCACTACAGGCATTGCCTTTGCATTAGTTATAACACCCATAATGATATTACTAAATGAGAGCACTGGAGGAGGGGTGGTAGTGAACCTTTTCAGGTACACCATACCTCAACCTGTTCACTGACCCAATACAGGATGACCAAGAAAGAATCAGTGACACAAAAAGAATCAAGGATTATCAGCTCTTTTCTTAGCTACGAAACTACATACAAACAAACAAACACACACTAAAGCTGTGCGGAAATATGATCACGTCTCGCCTTTTCGATTCTTTCTTAAGTGGCTACCTATTCGTCTTCGTCTAAATATGCATTTTCTTTCCCTTCTTTACTCTTTTCTGTTTAATCCTTTTTCTCTACGCTATCATAAGGAAAGGTTCGTATTCCTCCATTGCACCAACAACTTTTCCCTAAGGTCGTCAGAAAACTTATCCCTCAAAACACCTTCTTCTTCTTCTTCCTGCCCTTGTCCCACATTATGTGGGGTCGGCACAACATGTTTTCTTCTTCCACTCTCTTCTGTTAGCCGTCATCTCCGCACTCACATCTTTCTTACTCATGTCATCTTTAATACAATCCATCTTTTCTTCGGCCTTCCTCTAGTCTTATATCCATCCACATTCATACCTAACGCTCTTCTCGTTACATGACTTTCATCCCTCCTCATGACATGCCCATACATACCATGCTAACCTATTACTTCTCAACTTTTCCGTCACTGGCGCTACTTTCAAACTTCCTCTGATGTACTCATTTCTTATTTTGTCCATTCTTGTCACTCCACACATCCGTCAAAACACCTGAACACAGTAATTCCTTTTATGGGAAGTCTTTCACAGTACAAGCTGTGCGTCGGTGGAATGCATTACCGGTGGACATCAGACGGGCATCATCGCTATATACTTTCAAGAAGAGGCTGAAACAGTTCTATCTCAAAGATGCTCCTGCTTTTTAACCAGATTGTTTCTCAGTGGAAGCAATCTGGTTGTGAAACCGGAGGATTAAATCATTTTTAGTTTTTTTTATATGTATTAGTATATTTTATGATTGTAATCTATGTATTAGGATAATTTATAAATGTAGGTTCTTCTTTTGTCTTTTAATATTATGGGTACTATATGTATCATCGTCATAATTCGTGCACCGCCATCCATTATTGTTTTTCCATTACTTTCCATTCTAAGGTTGCCTGGAAGAAATCGCTTTCAGCGATAAGGCCACCCATTGTACTACATTAATTTTGTTGTAGATTTAATATGTAATCCTCGCGTACAATAAAGTGTTAATATATATCTAATCTATCTATCTGTACATAAACGGCATGCGATAATATGACCTTGATATGTAATTTTTTTTTTCAAAACGTTTTGAGTCTTACTTTTGAGGGTGTAAGATTTAACCCAAATTTCGAAAGTACCTACCTAAAAGCCAAACTCAAAATGAACTTTATACAAGGATGTGTAAGGATAATTTTCAGATGTAAGGATCAATTTCTGATGACGTATCGCACTCCGTTTGAACACGGCCTCAAAGTTTATACAATCCTGTTTTTAGTTTGGTTTAAAAAATGTGTTCCTTTCAGCTTGTGTGTAAGAACCAGTTGTTTAACTTCTAAGCTGTATCCATCCGCAGCATTTATAGCCAGCAGTGTGTGGGATTAACCTTGGCACCTATTATGTCGGGATAGAAAAGATTGATAGCGTTTCCCGCAGGGCAACAAAGGTCTTTTAAATAGGAGCATTATAAAAGATTTAAAGGCTTTTTGTTTATAGCCGAGAGTTTTTCTTAAATTCACGGTAGCAAAGCGTTGGACAAATCGCTGTTTATTTATGTAACTCTACAGCTCAGCTACCTACCTGTATAGTAGTAGTACCTGTATAGTGTTTAAATAGTACTTATTTTGATGAATATTTACCCGGTAACCTTGTGCAAGCGTAAATATTTAAAGGAAGTTAATCCTCTGAATTTCATACTTCTATAAATTTTGGTTGGCTTTGGTCAGTCAGTTATGTAAGGGTTTTATATATTTCGATTACGTAACTTAGTTTAGGATAAAGTAAAGAGAAGTTGTTTAATAACTTCCGACGTCGTTCTAAATGGACGCTTTATTATCTATCCCAAGTTTATTCTTTGTTCATAGCATAACATCATTTTCACATTAAACTTGAAAAGATTTATTTAACCAGCGCACACTTGGGCAAAATAATGGACAGGAAAAAGCGAATCTATGTTACTTACGAACTTCTGGAATATAAAATGATATTTAAATGAACGTAGTTAGTTTGCTTCCAACATCGATGCGTGGTAAAAGCGTAAGAAAATATTGTGTAAGAGGTCACCTGTTGATTTTATAAAGAGAGTTTAGTTATCAGATTCCCTTCGCCGAATTAGCTTAAGTTCCCTTTCTACGAATTTACTTACAAGTTATTGTTAGTTTTGTATGACCTTTGCGTCCATGTTTATTCATCATCATCAACACCATCATCATCACTTTCATCACCATCATAACCCTCACCATCATCATCAGTATTACAATTTCAGCCGCTGGACGTCAACTGCTGAATTAAGCCCTTCCCCATAGGTTTCCATAGCGAACGATGTTTTGCGGTCTGCGTCTAACCGCTCCCAGCAACGTTTATCAGATCGTGTTTTCATCTAGAAGGGGCCGTCCTCTGCTGCACTTTCCAGTACATTCCTCTAGAACCTTTCTATTTATTTCATGTTTGTTCGCTACCACTAAAGATACGAAGCGGACTGAATACGCAACAATTCGCAGTATACGCGTAACTTTCACGAGGAAATTATTATCTTAATGAGCACTCATTAGTGGCGGTTAGCCTTTGTTTTGTCAGAGCAACGTTTTCTTTGGGTATATTTTGTTCTTTTTCCTTCCATTTGTCTTAATTTGATAATTATGTTATGCTAATTTATGTCCCTTCGGACTGTCTTGGCTTTCATACGAAGATACGAGGATTTTATTAAGTACCTATTTTCTTTATAAAATCGAAGGAATCTTCTGCTCTCCGTTTATTTTGCATGAATCGCATTTATGTGGTTTTCTGGCATTCTAATACAACAGATTTGTTTTTTTTTTGGTTTGATGTATGTCTGTGTATTTATAACCATAAAAGTAGATATTTTACAGAAGCTTTTATACCTGGTATTCTGAGTCGTCTAATAGACAATTTTGCGGAGTAGTTTGTTGCTGGAATATATATCTTGCAAGCTTTTATAAAATCAGATTTTATATAGTGAAAGGGAAAACGAATAAAGGTAAGATAAGATACACAGTGAAAAAAACATACGTCTATGAAAACATGGCCGACATATGTATGGGTAACCATAGATTAGGAGCCGCTGTGCTACCCATAGATTAAGTAGTAGCTAGGCTCCGATCTGAACGCTATAGGTGCTACCTATCTGAAGCTATCTCAATGAAGATGTAGACGAACGGACCGACTACGGACTTAGCTAGTATTTACAAAGTCAGAACCTCACGGTGAGAACTCTACCTTTTTTTGTCGGAGTCGAACGAATCTCAACCATTCAGATGCAATTTAAATAATATCCCTGAGAGAATTTGCTCATTTAACTTTTTCTCTGTAGTAAGCCACTCTCATCCGCGTTATCCTGCATTTCCATTTTAAAGCTGAACAGGGAACTGGGATTTAAGTGAGGGTTTCGGTAAAATCCATCCGAAAGGTGGCTTAAATGTAGACCTCACATAAACACTTCGTGCTGCTTGTAATTATAATGGTATTTTCTCAAAATATTTTCTTGCGAAACGAAATTCAACAGAATGAAAAACCACATGAATTGGAAAACGCAGAAATGGCTCTTGTTGTAAAGGTTATGAGGAGAAATTTCAAAAAATGCGTGAAATACGGCAATGTGCAAAATTCTTTCGTTAGCCATAAACGTTAGCCTATTTTGCATTTAAAAAAGCTATTTTGATATCAATGTGAGGTAAGGAAAAATATTATTGAACAAAGATATCAGGTATCAGATGGAGACGAATGCAATTAACAAGGCCAATTAGCGGCAATCTTCGAAAATCCGGAACGAGCGACGGCGTGATGATAATTCCCGGAACGTTTTTCGATATAACCTACCATAACTCAAGAACTAAGCCTTTGCTAAGAGTTGTTTGCTTATCTCATTGATGAGCAAAATATTACTTTGTTCGCAAAACATAATAAAGAATTTTATGTTGTATTACTCGTAAACGTCTAGTATCGTAGCATTTTTGCAGATAGTGTAATAAATCAGACCACTTTTTTATCTCGCCTAATATAAGGAAAAATAAGAAAGCATTTTTTCTTGCGGTAAATTTAGTTTCTGAGATAAACTTTCCTGTCTAATGGACAGTGTTTCAACATTATTATGTATTTATTGGGCATCGGCTTTCTGCTGTATTAATCTTCGTACTCGTATTTTATTATATATATATATATATATATTGTACCTACCTGAGTTTTTTTTTGTTTTATCCGGAGGCAAACAGGCTTACGGCCCCCTGAGGGTAAGTGGTTACCGTCGCCTATTGAGTTCAGCAACACCTGGAGCATTGCTAATGCGTTGCCTGCAGAACTCCTCCCCCCCTAAAGAGCTCTGGCAACCGAGATATAATTATTACGATACTAATATTATAAATGCCATTTTTTGTAAATATATGAGTATTTGAGGATATGAAGATGTTTGTTATTCTTTCACGCCAGAACTAATAAATGGATTGGAATTAAATTTGGCAGTTATGTGGTGAATAGCCATAACAAATATCTTCTTTTTATCTGGATACGGTAAAATATACGCTACTTTTGATCACCATGTGAGTGAAGCCGCGGTGGTAGCTAGTCTAGAAATAGGTAAGGTTCGGTATGATCAGTCGCAATGGGCAGGTCATATAGCTCGCAGAACTGATAACCGTTTTAGAATAATGTTTTTAAAATGGCATGAACCGGTAGAGGCAGTTTAGGAAGCGGTTTCCTCACGATGATTTCCATCGCCGGTTGAAGTTTATGTTTCTGAATGGAAAAGTCATTGGTGCACGGCCAGGATTCGCACCCACGAACTATGGACTACCACCACTCCACCATTATGATGACGATACTTATCTAATTTTCTATGCAGGTAAAATTCCATGACCTAATTGGTGCGCACTTATGTGCTAGCAAAGATAATAGTAGAATATTTTTATATTGCCTTTGGTTCTAGGCAATCCATTAAATTACCACAAAATTAAATTGAATTAAGCGTGTTAGAAATATATCAACTAAGTGCTATTTGATTATATTGCCGACCGATTGCTGGTTCCCTCAATCATTGAAGGCAGTCTCAAATTGAAACTTTTAGAAATGAGTGGCCACAATTCAGTGTCGTTAGTGGAAAAAATAAACCCCCAAAAAAATTATACTGAAAACACGAAATTTAGTTTATTCAGACAGTTTAAATTCCTAATAATGCTTGAAGCTCTTTTTGGAATCAACCGAATGTATTTGTTACAGTTTCGGAAAGTTACCATACTTTGTAACATTTATAGCATAATTTGTATGTTTGCAGTCGGTTATCAAATATTTAAAGATAATACAGGTAGCGCTATCCATTTTGCCTTAAAAAACATTCCTATTATAGAATATATAATGTTTGTTATGCTTACAATGACGTTCGGTAAAAGTACATTGAAAAAATTTCAAAAACTATTGTATACTTTCGATGAAACGTTGAACATCCAGAATGATTTGGTTATCACATGTTCCTCGAGAAGAGTTTTTATTTCTACTCTGCTCACTATTTTTTTCAATATTGTAGAATTTGTTTTGGTTCATTATGTTTTTGAGACCGTCAATACATCGCACTATATATTAACTTTAACCACTGTATCTCATGATTTGGAGCAGTTGTTTTTCTTTGCTCTGCTCCATTGTATTTACTTTAGAGTTTTAATAATGAAAGCGCATGTTGAAAGCATATTTCAAGAGGTAGTAAAAACAAACTCAGCGCGGACAACAGATGTTGAAAAACTATCACAGAAAGCCAACCTCGATACTAGCTCGTTACATGAAACCTACGAATTATTGTTGAAATGTGCCGAGAAACTCAACATGGCTATGAATTTTCCGGTTTGTTAAAATACATTATTTCATGGCACACAAAACTATAATTTGCATTGTTCTGTCTTCTTTTGACAGAGTACAATATGAGCCATTTGAAAAGTCGTTAGTCGTTTAACTAACGACGAAAAACTGATCCCAAACTAGGCATAGCCTGTACTATGAGTACCAGAGACTGATATACATAATAGATATATATTTAACACCCAGACACAGAACAAACATCTGTGTTCATCACACAAATGTTTGTCCAGTGCGGGGATCGAACCCGCGACCTCTAGCGCAGAAGGCAGAGTTACTACCAACTGAGCTATGAGGCCAGTCAATAATAACAAGTTTTCCTTAATGCTGTACATACCTATATATTTTCAGATGCTGATAACGTTTGTATTTTCCGGAATAGTTTCTATAACGATACTTCGATACGTCATATGGTGTACCCAAATCATTCAATCAGAACAAGATTTTCCGGTTCGTTCCACTTCACTTACATTAATCAAGAAAATATAGGAAATAAAACCCATTACGACGTAAACTTCTTAGTAAGAGATGGAGTGGTGAAGGTCTCTCCTTCCAATTTGAAGATCGTGGGTTCGAATCCCAGCCAAACAGTCCCCCAAAGAGTTCCGTGACGAACGGCCTTGAGCTTTCTCCATCCAGACTTCCCGCAACTTTCACAATGTCGTTTGTCCATCAGGTGGGAGGACTTCCAACACTGCATCGTTTCGTGGTCGCCATTTGAGAACCTTAACTCCCCAATGGTTGTCGGTTCCACGCTGTGCTCTGAAGGAAAAAATCGTGACGAAACCGGCCTGACCTGGAATATGAAAATTTGAAGTCAGATACATCACCACCAGAAACAATCTTTTTCAAATGCAAACTAGACATTTATTTTAATGCTATGTGTTTTATGTTTCAGTTAGTAGTTCCCACAATGACATACCTAGTATTTCGATTACTGAAATACAATATTCTGCTGGTTATTCCGTGCTACTATTCGAACAACACATCAAAACAAGTTCTTACCATCCGCAACATTCTCTACAACGCTAAAACAAGTTTAACTTTGGGTAAGCGTATAGGACAGTTATTTCCGTAGCGACACCATAGTCATATAAAGGAAATAAGGGTTCCTTGGTGAGTATAAACGCAACGCTTACACGTTGCGTGGTAAACGTTACGCAGTGCAACAAATAACCCTGCAGACTATAGGTAATTGATCGAGCGAGCGAAGGGACCGAATATTTTTAAAACAACTTGGCTGAATCAGCTTTGTATGTTTGTATGATTATTTGTTAGAGCATAACTTTCGAACCGTCCCGATCGGCATGGAATTTAGTAAGTAAACAGATTGTACAATCAAGATTTGATCGGTCAAGGGATTTGCTAAGAAATAGAGGGTTTAAAAAAAGTACATAATACAAACACATGAGGGTTTCGTGTGTGATAGAGCTTTGTATATACATTCCAAAACCCAATATACCATGAGCTACCATTTGGTACAGTTTCAAAGACGTCGTAGTTCTGGTAAGATAATTTGATTCATTGCCCCATGGTCCGGTTCAGTTGTCCGGTCAACCGGTCTACGGGAAAAATATTTTTTCCATGGTTAGACAACCAAAAATAGATATTAGTTGAACATGCTAAAGATGCGATTGTCAAAGTTTGTTTAAACTGCCTAACATGAAGAGCTTTAAGAAAAATACAAAAGGATTTCTCCAGGGCAGGCAACGCATTAGCAATGCTCCAGGTATTGCAGATGTCAATAGGCGACGGTAACCGCTTACCATCACGAGGGCCGTAAGCATGTTTGCCTCTGTAAAAAAAAAAAAAAAACTTATTTGCTGTAAACATGGTATGTAGTGTACATGTGTTTATATATAGCTCGTATTATGTGTTTATATTCTTTTTCTATTAAAACTGCATCATCATCGTCAAACCACCAACTTTTATCAGACATTGCGAGATCTCAGATCGGGGCGAACCATTAGACATTTCAACGTATACGAATTCTGTGTTTCTACGTTGCGTTGATAGAAACCAAGGTACCCCTCAATTAAACTTAATAGTGGCTTTTGCAACAAGATTAATTAGTATATTTTTTCAATTTATATAAGGTTATTGCACTCAAGGTTCAAGCCAATACAAAAATATGAGTACAGTGTCCTGCTATTTGACTTGGTGCTTTTCCCAACACCATTGTTTTGTGGTGATAATCGACCTCGTTGTCGGTTTCACGTCGGGTTGTTGTAGACTAAAACGGTACTCGTCGTTGTTGTTTAAATAAATATTCCGGACATATCACACACGGTCAACTGATCCCAAACTAGGCATAGCCTGTACTATGGGTACCAGAGACTGATATACATAATAGATTAATATTTAACACCAAGACACAGAACAAACATCTGTGTTCATCACAGAAATGTTTGTCCAGAGCGGGAATCGAACCCAAGACCTCTAGCGCAGAAGGCAGAGTTACTACCAACTGAGCTATGAGGCCAGTCAACTGACTGTTGGCTGTATGGCATGGCATATTTTATAGGAGTAGAGTGCAATGACCAACAACCATTGGGGAGTAAAGGTTGTCGAATGGTGACCACGAACCGGGCGACGCAGTGTCGGAAGGCCCCCCACCCGATGGACCGATGACATTGTAAGGGTTGCGGGAAGTCGGTAGAGGGAAAAGGCTCAAGACCGTTCGTCGTGGAACTCTTTGGGGGAGGCCTATGTTCAGCAGTGGACTTCTACAGGTTGTTGATGAGAGTGCAATGTCAACTATGCAAAATGCAATGGAAACGGGTTAATAAAACGCCCTTTCTGAACAAGCTAAGTTAGCAATTTCAATCTTGTTCCAGATAAAATCGAAGGCCGCAAGCTGAAAACATTTTATCTCCTGACTAAAGAGTGTGACATCAGCTATGTACTGTGTGGCATCTTTAAGATGAACATGTCCTTATCTTTAAAATACATGAGCCTCTGCATCACTTACTTGGTCATCATCATTCAGTTCTCTAAATTTCTTGACTAAGTTGAAGACCTTGTTACGTACTTTATCAGTAACTAGCTTCCGCCCGCGGCTTCGCTCGCGTGGTACCTACATAAAAATAACCTATATGCTATTCCAGACAATAATCTATCTCTGTACCAAAGGAGCCATTTCATTCTGGGCCTGGTCCATGTACACTACATAGAAAAATTAGGAAAAAATAGGAGATTACAAGAAAAATACAATTTCATTAATTTGAAGACAAATGCGATGGTACAAGAATAGTTCTTCTGGTAAGTTTTTTACTATGTGAACACTATTTGAAGGCCGCCATGTTGGTTTATAATTGGCGTTTGATGAAATGTCATGCATTGACATATTTTTCATGTCATGTTGTTTGATTTGATGTTTTTGTTTTGTCAGATTGTCAAAATAGATGTAGGTTGTCAAAATGACATTTAACGCACGTCCACCCGCCATATTTTTGTAGCGCTGTGTGTTGCTCTCTTTGTCGAAGAAAATCTTAATGTACCTTAGAACGAAGTCAATGTAAATAAGTAGGAAGTAGGATTAGTAGGATAGGATTAATAAGGCCCCAAAAAAAACATGTCACTAAGTACACTCTATCCTCACGCATGTTTTTGCATTTTATTGTTATAAGAGTCCGTATTATGTGAAATAATCATCAAAATTGTCCTGGATCTCAATATTATTTTCGAAGCTACGAGTAAAATTAAAAAATATGAAGTTTTGATTTTTTCTTTGATTCCCAAATCTCATTCGTTGTATATTTTTCAAACAGTATTTAACTCTAAAAATCATTCATTCGTATAAGTTTTGATCTTTATCGCTGGAACCCTACGGTATTTAAGGACATTTTTTTCTTTGATAAATAAGTAATAATTATTTATTTGGCTCCCAAAGGCAAATGTATTTGCCTTTGGGAGCCAAAGTTTTTATTGATAGTGTAGGTAATGAGTATCGTATTAGATAAAACTGCATTTTTCTTGTATTTGGGTTCGTGCAGTCGTCGTCGAAACCGCCGTTTGGAGCTGTTCTAATTTCAACTTTAATTGACGACGTTTAATTGACGAGGTTTTTGAAATACACGAGTCGGGGTGAGTATGGTACGCTTTTAAAAACCATTTGTTACCACTGAGCTCCGTAATGGAATAACGGATTTTCATAAAATTTTGGGTCCTGGAAAAGAATATACGGTACTTTTTATGCCGGTGCCACGCGAACCATGCCGCGGACATAAGCTAGTTTTAAATATTTATGATATTATGAGAAAGTCAACCTCCCATTATGCTAGTAAATTACCTATTTACTATTTATCACTCTTTGTTGAGGTAAGCGTTCACTAGATCGAAATCGGAGCGTACGCAGCGTATGGGTTTGTTCACTTCATAAGGCACTATGTATGGCACTTTGTACAACATCTTCAGATGAAGTCATCCACAGAGAAAAAGGCATTCGTATCAAAATCCGAATGTTTTTGTTACACTTTATCGGCCTATAAATGCTGAGGGCTAAAGCAGTGTTAAAAAAGCGTTGCAAAATGTCTTCAAAAATATATTTGAAATTTATTTCTGTCTACTTATTAAAGTCCATTTTAAGTTTTACATTTGAGGTGAAAAGTCAAACACAAAATTGACTTTATTCAGTAGATTTAGGGATTATTTTGAAATAAAGTTTATAAGACATACTAACTTGCGCTGCAACTTCCCTCGCGTGGACCTTTATAAAAAGTAGCCTTTACTTATGCTATTCTAGATAAAGAACTCTATCTACTTCAAGTTTCATTGAAATCAGGAGCCGTTAATCGTGATTGAACAGCGAACATCCAAACATCCTCACAATCTTTCGCATTCATAATATTAGTAGAATAGCACGCTGGTTCAAAACGGCTTATTGATTCATCCGATACGAAGCCAATGTACGCATACCTTTTAGAAAAATAAAACACTTTCTTAGGTATAATTTTAATAATACATAATTTAAATATGAAAGTGTATTACGCTACCAGCTATTTGATGAAACGAATTTTCACATCACGATTATGTTAATGGTTCCTTCAACCATCGAAAAAGTCAGTTTCGACTACATAATGATAAAAATGGCTGTGTTGAAAGATAAAAAAGTAAATAATTCAAAGAAAAATAACAATGAAGCGAATGAATTGAATATGAAGAAACAGTTGAAATTTCTGATATTCACTGAAGCCATCATGGGAGTCAACAGAATTTATTTATTGCAATGGCGGAAACATGCGTTGATTATGACTAACATTTATTGTTTGGGTTGCATGTGCTTTATCTGCTATCAGTTGTTCCTAAGTCTGTTTCATGATTCCGATTCCGATAGTCTCCTTCAGTTACTTATCACATTCAATCCACTTATTGAATACATTGTTTTTATTATCATGGCAATGACCCGGTCTAAAAATACTCGAGCTTTTTACAAAATGTTGTACTCGTTCGATGAGATTTTGCACATACAAAATGACTTTGTAATAACTTGTTCCTCCGCAACAGTTTTAAAATGGACTATGTTTACAATAATCTACAATTCGTTTGATGTCGGAATATCTTTTATGATGTTTCATTCCATAAAATCTAATATTTGGTTTATTTTTTTAAGCTGTATAATACATGACTTAGAACATGTGTTTCATATATGTCTATTGCGCTGTATATATATGCGGGTTTTAGTAATAAAAGCACACGTAGAAAAGAAAGTTCGAGGGAGCAAAGTCATTAATTTTGAGGCGACAGAAGTTGAAAAACTATCGGAGAGAGCTGATCTGGATACCAGCTCGTTACATGAAGCCTACGAATTGTTGTTTAGATGTTCAAGGAAGCTCAAAAACGCTATGAGTATTCAGGTTTGTAAAAACTGGACCTTTTTTAAGTGTAACTGGTAAACACTGGATGATAAGAGCGGAAAACTAGGCTTATTGGCGAGACTTGTGGTCTGTTATGGTAAATGATGATGATGATGATGGATCTTTTTGACTGGCCTCATAGCCCAGTTGGTAGTAACTCTGCCTTCTGCGCTAGAGGTTGCGGGTTCGATTCCCGCACTGGACAAACATTTGTGACTAACACAGATGTTTGTTCTGTGTGTGGGTGCTAAATATATATTTTTTATGTCTCTGGTACCCATAGTACAGGCTATGCCTAGCTTGGAATCAGTTGACCGTGTGTAATATGACCGGAATATTTATTATTATTATTATCTTATTTACGTAGTCTAACCCTGAAATTCTTATAGTGGAGTGTTTTTTAGGGACCTGTGCCTAAACAGGACGAAACGGAACCCTTAATTTATTGTCAGTAACAAAATAGATGAGCAACCGCAACATATAAGTTTTTCACTTTGTACAATTGGGGATCTCGATTTTCCGACCCCGTGTGATACGGAATGCTCGGTGCGACTACTCGCACTTGACTGTTTTTAAAGATTTGTGATTAATGTCTTATGTTTTTTTCAGATGCAGATGATGATTATGTTGTCCGGGATAACATCTATAGAGTTGTTGAGAGTCATAGTCAATATATACCAAATCATTCAAACAGGTCGGAATTCACGGGTTCGTTCCACTATTACAGAACAAAATAAGGAAATTGTGTACGAAATGAGCCTCTAAGAGGCGCACTCTAATCCTTTCACTATACTGATTCTTTCATCGAAGGTCATAGGCCCTTTTCAGGAAAACCATACCTCAACCTGGTTACTGAACTAATACAGTAGTAAAGGGCCTATGACCGTCGGTGCAAGAATCAGTTTAGTGAAAGGATAAAGTGCGCCTCTTAGAGGCTCACCTTAATGGCACCAAAGGCCTTAATATATTCTTTTGATTCAGATACCCGATTATACAATGCCTTACATGATTTTCAAAATAATGAAGTATAATGTTATGTTGATCTGTCCCTGCTTCTACTCCAGTATTACATCGGCAGAAGTATCCAACATTCGCAACATTCTACATAACGCCCAAAACAGTTTAGTTTTAAGTAAGTTAATTTACTTCTTATTAAACTTTTAAGGCTGTCCGCTTACCATCGGAAATTGAATAATTGCTATTTCACCCGAAAAAAAAAACACCTTGTATATTTGAGAACTTAGGTAAAACATGATGTCTAAAAACCTTGTTTCAGGAAAGATAGAACGTCGTAAGCTGAAAACATTTTACCTCCTGACTAAAGAGTGTGACATCGGCCGAGTAATTTTCGGCCCCTTCAAACTAAACATGACCTTGCCTTTGAAATACTTGGGCGTCTGCATCACTTACTTAATCATTCTCATACAATTTTCTAAGCTTCTAAGATTGCACAGTGAATAACAGGGTTGAAGCATATACTAATAAAACTCTTATTAAGTTTTTATGTAGAAAACTAAGGAAAGAGGAACTAAGGAGTTCACAAATTAAATAATATTTATTTAGTATAGCTATCTATAAACCTACACCGGTCGAACTCACTTACTTGATTGCTTTACCATCAAATTTCCATCAAATTCAAATTGTTATCAATTTAATTAAAATAAAAATTGTTTGATTCATTTTGTAACGTGCGTATACTTAACAGTTTTGAATTGTAACTCATCAACATGAGTAGTGTGAGCGTCGTATCAAAATCAAAAGTGGCTCCAGTTGCTTTGCCACCAAAGAAGAATAATTTTGTCGATAATGTGTTGCATATTATTAAGCAATCCTCATTTTTAATTATTACTGAAGCATTGCTTGGTATCAACCGAATCTATCTTCTACAATACAATACAATCATTGCAAAACTGAGTAAAATATACAGCCTGGTCTTAGTGTGTGTGGTAGTGCTCTTCAACGGCATATCTTTCATGAAATTAAGCTTTACGCTAATAGTCATAATGATCGTATTTGTTAGTGAATACACAATTCTGGTTATGATTGCATTGATTTCAAGCCAGAAACAACTCAAAATATTCTGTAGAAATCTGAGCACATTTGACGAGGCATTGAATATTCAAAATGATTTGTCTACCACTAGTTCTACGAAGAGAGTCATCATTTGCACATTATTATGTATTATAGCTAACATGTTCGAAGTGATTCTGCTTTGGACGATTTTGCCCGAGTCAGATCAGTATTTATTATTAGGCGGTTTTGTCATGGCCGCGTCTCATGATATTGAACAAGTTTTTTTTTTTACGTATCTCCGCAATATTTACATGAGAATTTTAATTGTGAAAGCTCATGCAGCGAAATTGTTTGATTTAAATAGTAAACCAGAAAAGTTATGTACAGTTGAAAAACTGTCCGAAAAGACGCAACTTGATGTTAGCACTTTGCACAAAGTGTACGAACTCCTACACAAATGCTCTGAACAGCTAAATGCCACTATGAACATTCCGGTACTTACGTTTTTGTGAATATACTCGTATCTTTCATAAGATACTTTTTCTTAGAGTTAAAGATACCTATATATTTCTAAGATTTATTAGCAACTTTTTTAAACGATATTTTTATTTCTTTCAGATTATGTTGGTATTTTTCGTGTCATCATTGTCGACAATAATGACACTAAAGACTTTAATAACCTTTGTTCAGATGGAGAACGCGAATATGGTTAGTCACTAAAAAAAGTCGGATTTATCAAGGTGTTAGACTATACAATTCTTGCCGTATTCGTAATATCTTACACCACTGCCCAAAAGAAGGGTAATGTTATTTGAGTGTAGGTTGCTTTATTTAGTTGAGACATCGGTTGAGCCATTAAGGCACGATTGAACCACAATCATCCAAACATCCTCACAAACTTTCGCATTTATAATATTAGTAGGAAGTATGATACATATTCGATTTTCGATGAAACAAAAAACCATCAAAAATTTATGTATTTTAATAAATCAGGTATCATTGGATAAGGGTCTTCTTATACTACTTTCCTGTTCTAGGATATGGATCTGATGAGTCTCTTCGTAGTATTTCGATGTCTGAAGTACACAGTGCTAGTGGTCGTTCCGTGCTACTACTCAAGCGTGACTGCGGCACAGACTACCACAATACGTACCATTCTCCACGACGCTGTTAATACTATGCCGATGAGTATGTAACATGTCTTATTTGGAAATAGCTATTTTTATTAATTGTAATCCGATAATTGGGGATATAATTGGGAAGTTACCGTTGAGAGGTTGTCTACCATTATTAGAGATAAAAGAAGAAAGCCCAATTTTTTTTGCAAATTCGGAAAGAATGTATGTTTTTTCTTTTTTCAGACAAAATCGAGCGCCGTAAAGTCAAGACATTCTTCCACTTGACCCTAGAAAGTGACTTTGGATACGCAATCTGTGGTGTTATCAAGCTTAACATGTCACTTCCTCTCAGCTACATGAGCCTGTGCACTACCTATCTGATCATCATCATACAGTTCTCTAAATTTATTGAATAAAATCACTCTAGTGTCATTAGAAAACGCATCTTCAATTACAATATCTGGTACCTTTAACTAAATATAAGATGGATCGTTCTCCATCATCTGCGTGGGTGAAAATCTTACTATGTGATGAAAAGTCGGTAAGTAATTTACGTGTTGTTTTGGCAATTAAATAAAAAAGAATTTAAGATAGAGTTTTATCCCCAACCATGGTACACATCGTCTCCGATCTCAAGCGATCAGATCCTTGAAGATGTCTAAGGAGGGTTGTCAGAGGCACGGCCGAACATTCGACACTTGCCCACATTTTGCAATAGGGAGTATTCCATACGTGCCAAGTTGCATTTCATCACCGCTTATATATGTAGGTAACTAATGAACCTGAATTTGATCTGATTGGAGAGATTTTTAAAAGTTTTACTGTAGGTAAGTAGGTACAGCAAAACTTTTTGGAAGCAAAAAGAATGAACCCTAAATCTTAGGATCGATTCACATGAAGAGAGTTTCTCGCGGTGATTATTTGAATATTATTGCTAGCGAGAAACTCAAGAAATAAAAAGACCTCGACATAAGATGAACATATAGGATAAGTTACGTGATTCAACTTTTTTTTCTCTTTCGAAAATCGCATCTTCGAGGCGAGCTACTCTCTCCATATAAGCGAGGCTCCTAGGCTCGTTAGGGCCGTTATCCAACGTGCACGATAACCTTGACAAATTATTTCGTCAATAAAAACCAAGCCGTTACCAACAAATACCTTCAAGGCTACAATTCGATACTCGTTTTTAAAACGAAAACATCATTAAGGACGCTGTTGACTGTTATGAAGGGTCAAATAGGCCTACAAATTTCACGAAACACGGTCCCTCTTGATTAACTTTCAGGGAGCGGTAGGTATCTACTTGGGATCTAATAAAATAAAATTGGGTTCTATCAATACGGACTGTTTATTGTTAAATTGGGGCCGTTCAGTTATAGCGTTAGTTTATTCGGATTTGTGTGAAAATTGCTTGAGTTCAACATTTCCGAACAGCATTTGAAATCTGAAATGCAAAATTATGAGAACTGTCTTAAACCATTTTGTAAGAATAAATATCCGCATCTGCGTCTGATGAAAATGTGACTTGGTAATCTCCGTTTTCCCTGCAAAATTCACGGCAACTTTCTTCGTAATACCCTTACCTACCCTTAAAGATTTCTGTTATAGCGGATGAGCGGGCGAGTTTTGAGGCAAAAGAAAAAATTAGCGAGATAACATTCAGTTTTATTGCGTGCCGTCCATCTTGGGGAAATTCTGGGGTGACGCAAATGGAGACACTTTATCTGGAACCTTGGGAGCCTCAGGATCGCTAAACAAGGTTTTTAAGCCTATTGTAGTTTGGAGAGGCGCTGGTGTTTACATGTGGTAAGTGAATGAAAGGAGCCTCTAAGAATTCTTTCACTGACGACGGTCATAGGCCCTTTTCAGGGCCACCATATCTCAACCTGGTTACTGACCTAATACAGGTTGACCAAGAAAGAATCAGAGACACGACAAGAAGAAGAAGAAGTGCTTCATAATTTTCCAAAGGAGGCTGGTATCTTTATCAAGTATTAGTTCCTACTTTAGTAGTAAACATTTTTATAAATAAGAATTTTGACTTTTGACCAAGTGCAAGTATTGTCAAGTGCTAAAGCTCGCGTCCTGACGCTTCCCTCATCATACGGGATTGTAAAACCGACATCCCGGTGTAGGAAGTGACAAGCTTATGTTTTGCGGTCGCCCACTTAGTTTCTTGTACAGGTATATTGATCGCAAATACAAGTTTGTAGCGTAATAATTCCACACGGGATTTGAAATCATCATACGGGATTGATGTTTGTTCTGTGTCTGGGTGTTAAATATATATCTATTATGTATATCAGTCTCTGGTACCCCTAAAACAGGCTATGCCTAGTTTGGGATCAGTTGACAGTGTGTGATATGTCCGGAATATTTATTTATTTAAATAATAAATAATCTGCATACTTTTTATTTACATTAAATTATAAAATCAAATAAGGAACTGAAAACTATAAAAACAAATAATTTTGATCATGCGGCTATGTGTCAAGAGTACTGGCTGCATTCCTAGGTTGAATTGGCAAAGAAATTCTTTGCGGAAGGAATGAGCCAGCCCTCTTGTTACCGGGGCGGCGTCGATTAAAGGACGTGTTAGTCTCTTGAAAAGTTTTTGAAAAAATATCTCATCTAGGTACATTACTTGTTGGCGAAAGCCTCCAATCTTTAAAATTAAATGATACCGAAATCGTTAGAACCCGTTTCAAGTTTCAGTCACTTGTTCCTAAGCGTCACCAGCCAATTTTAGGGCCAAAAAAGTCCTTCAGTTTTAGCATATTTCTTTTAATTGTGTCACAAAGGCTCCTATTTTAATATTTTGAATCTACTGGAAGTACTCTAGAGGTTTTTCATATTCGCTATTTCTATACAATATTCATTTTCATATCTTTTCCATTGCATTATGTAAGAAAATTGTTTTTTTTACGGCATTATAAAGTTTAGTAAGTTTAGTAAGTTTTATTGTTAAAGTCTCTGAGCATATGCTCTTTAACATTTACATGCTATTCCTGAGTATTTGAAAAATAATGCATAATGTGGCATATTAGATTAATTCAGGTGTAGGATGTCAACTGCTGAACACAGGCCTCCCCAAAATATTGCCAGAGCAAATTCCTATCTGTAGGAAGAAATTGCCTAGGTATATATATATATATTTATTTATTACACAAAAGGAATACAAATGAATGGTAGTAAATGTCTTAAAACCTATGTTAGGTTTGACTAGACATTAGGTTCTCGATATTAAATGTAAGAAAAATTGTAAACAATCTTAACTTATTTTCTATGAAGAGCGAGCGCATGTAAAGATAACACCGTCACAGAACAGCTAACAGTATGTACCTAGTGCATAGGCACAGCAAAAAATAAAACCCGTCAGGTGAGTTGAGTGGAAGGTATACCAGGCTGGGCACGTGGATTAGCAAGCGCTGCTGCTGCCCATCTCCTAGCTTTTTTCTTTAGCAGTCTCTTACGACATCCACGAGTACGTAAATAAAGTAAATAAGGAGGGGCTTATTCCTCAGCCGGGGCCACCACGGCATAACTATTTTATAATATAAGATTATAAAGAGCTAAGTTGGATAAATACAATAATGATCGCTGGCAGCGATAGTTAGCAAAATAATTGGACGACAAAGAAACCCACTAAGGTAAGCCCATTATTGCAAAAATAATGTCGTCTGTTAGCTCAGGAGCCCTTGTTGTACGGTGAAATAATAATAGCAGAAGTCTGCATAAAAGATTTTATTAAAATAGGTATATAATACCATAGAGGTGAAACATTTTTCTTATATTATGATTCATAATAGTATACTATGCAGAAGGGGGCTTATTCTAAAACTCTTGAATTTCAACCACAAATCGGATAGCGCGGTGGTGGAAGGCCCCCCGATGGATTAACGACATTTGAAGGTTACGGGAAATCAGTGGACGGTGAAGGCTCAACACCAACAGCTTGTTACATAGCGTTTTTGCATGGAAACAAGGTGAACTCTCAAAAGTAGTAGAAATGTTTGTATTATATAAAGATAAGTGTGTAGAATCCCCTCTGGCGTATTGTAAATATTCCTGAAAATTACTAAGATTTTTGCAATTAGTATCTTTCTCACAAAAATCGTTTCCAATAAGCGGAAGTGTTCCGTCTCTCTCCGTCTACTCCAGTTTGCGCCGGAATTTCGTGAGCTATTATCATTAGTCGCAGATGACGATCCCTTGTCTCCTTCCTATCTTTTATAAGAAATTCCTTTGTACTTACTATAATAGGTTTAGTGACGCCTTTGAAAATATGCTCTATGATAATTTTGATTCGTAATATGCTTGAAGTGGGTGGTGGGGTTTTAACAATTCACTAAAGATACTTGTTATGTTCATACTGACATTGCTTGATTGCCTGTCGTGTCACTGATTCTTTCTTTGTCATTCTGTATTAGGTCAGTGACCAGGATATTGATTACTTCATATTATAGCCGAGTTGCGCTACTCAATACTTTTTTCTAACTCTTCATACAAAGTATTTCTCTCTTAGCTCACTGGATGACGCTAGATCGTTTTTCTTCAGATTTTATCCATTCCTAATTCGTAAGTTTCACTGATTTTAATATTTAAACTTGAATTTTATACTGTGGATTTTTTAAATGTCTTTTTGACTATTTAATATCTGTAAAGTACAACTGAACCATACTTCACCACTGGTTAAACTGTTATAATTTAATTGCTCATCATTCATCCATTGTGTTATGTACCTTACCTACCTATTTTGTGATACGCTATGGACTAAGTTGTCTGCAATAAAGATTTATTATTATTATTTAAATTAGAGTACTTAAGTACCTACCTACTAAAAAGGTTATCTTCAGTTGTTTCCCGATTAAACAGTACCAAAGTATGTCATCACTGGCAACACGCACTGATTGAAATTTATTATTATAAATATATTGTGTTGTATTATGTAATTCACCCAGAGATTTTTTGCATGCTTCATTTTAATTTATGGTTTTCTTTTCTAAGATTTTTCGTTGATCCAACATCTAAAAAAATAAACATAAAATAGTAAATAAAATCTAAAGAAAACAATAACAAAAGCTATGAAAAGCAAATGAAATTTTCCAAAATACACTAGACCTTACGATAATGTTATTTATAATCCCGTTTCTATATACACTAGCTACATTTACGAAAGGCCAAAAGGGTTGATTTTATCCATCCAAAACGTCACAAAAAACATACAAATATTGTACCCTATTTATGTGCCCTAAGCAACCGCATTTTATTACCTCAACGTCGATTTAAGTTCTAACGTCATCATAAACGTTCGGATGATATACAAACCTTCATAAAGCAAGCAGTTTGGACCTCTATTAATGTCTCTTGTAGACTTTCATGATCCTCTTTATACTGGGCGAGAGCACTGGTGGAGTGATTGTAGTTGCCTTCAAACCCACGGGTTGGAGATTCGAATCCCAGCCGTGCACCCAAGGAAAATCGGAAATAAACTCTTTATTATAAGCTTGTGTCAAGGTTGGGGCTGGTAAAGAAGATCAGCGGACATTGACCTGGGCGTTTATGTGGGTAGAGTAGTAGTAGTAGAGAAGTATAGTTATAGAGCAAACGGTGTCAAAGCACGTAGTGTCTATTAATTTAGGTACCTACCAGAAAAGCTTGGAGGGTTAAAGCCCTGAGAAGAATTATAAGGAAAGTCCAAAGATCTGTGCACTTTTGTGTATTTTATTCTATATTTTATATGCTACTAGGTTGCGCACGTGGCTTCGCTCGAGTGGTACCCAAATAAAAAGCCTACCCATGTGCTATTCTAGGTAAAGACCTCTATCTATTCCAAGTTTCATCGAAATCGGTTGCTATTGTGGCGTGATTGAACCACAAACATCCAAACATCCTCACAAACTTTCGCATTTATATTACCTACGGCCGCTACGCCAAGTATAGTCAAGTAACCCTTTTTTCACTGAGATAGAGAAAATAGATAGATATTCTATCGTGTAGTGCTACTAGTAAAATTCATAACATTGCATGCTTAAAACATCTACTTTACGTATAAAGTTAAATTGAACGAGATAAGCTGAATAATAATAAAAGTTCTAAGTACAGCATTTTATTTTTACTAAATTAATATTGTGCACTACAGAAAGGTAAAGCTAAAAATGTTTATGAAAGTTGGAACACTACACCGAAGCCATTTACCGGTGGGTACTTATGAGCAAACTAGTAGAGATGAAGGTGGCTTTTAGAATCAATAATATAAGTCCGAATTAGAGCCAGAAATAAAAGGTATTTTTGGGCTTTTAGTGCAAAACTTGGAAATTAATTTACGGTTTCATCAAAATATTACAATATTAATAATACTCATTGAGTGGCAAATTCAAGTCATTTATATAGAAGATGCACTCTTTGAAATTAAAATTATACTCAAATACCACACACTATAAATGTTTTACAGACTTTAACGAAAGTCACGTCATAGTATTTTCAATCAGGTTAGAATTTCGGAGTCATTACATTAATTTGATACAACTCTAGTCGTGAACAAGTTTCTTATGAACGCAAACTTGTAACCTGGCTCTAGTAGTTTTTTAATATAATTGATTAAAAAGCAAAGTGAGCAAAGATCTCTAAAAAAATAGACGATTTGGCGTTGTACGCAGGTATTTATGTGTTTGTTCGAACATATCTTTAACCGTAGATTCAATTTCTATAAAACTTGGTAGGTCGAGAAGTCGCAATATCCAGATTTGCTGCTAAGATTGTAAGTTATATCGGCCAAGGGATTTTTAAGATATCGAGGTCCAAAAGGGGTTAAAAAAAAGTGAAGTCAGAAGAGAAGAAGGAATTTTGTTCATACAAACATACTTTTATTTTTATTCTAAGGTCTATCTATAGCTATTTAGGTGCGAGGTACTATAACAGTAAAATTGGAAATCCAGTACCTATATGGGATTTATGAAATCACTGTGACATCATTTTCAGCATGTGTACGTAGTTCCAATCCGCAAGAAAGTCAAACAAGTGCCTTCGAGAGTGAAGTTACCTTATGGCTTCGCCCGATCGCCTTGGCGATCGAAATTGCTTATGAACGTGCTATACGTAACTCTCGAACATACCACACGTCATTATTTTAAAACACACGCGGGGTTGCGTGTGTTTATGTATAGTTTTTCTTTAACATTAACCCCTTTTAGGCAATAAAACCTTGCTGAGAATCAAAAGACGAAAACATAAGAAGCAATGAACATCACAAAAATATTAAATAAACGAAGTAAACATTATCAACAAAGCAACCTTATGTAGCTAACCCAACGATGTGTTGGGCAAAACGTGCTATGAAAATAGTACTTTTTACTGCGAGCAATTTTGGTTTTCCTTCCAAGTTTTGAAAAAACGGATCACTTCTTTGTCCGACTACCTGTTTGTCTGTCCGTTTGATGTCTAAATCCTTTTTTTCAGAAATTTACGTTATATTTTTAATTTCAACTCTTTAAGCACTTGGTTGCTTTTCTCGGAACAATATTATAGCTACGCAAGTATTACTTGCACCTTGGCCAATTTATTTTTTATATTTTAATTTTGTTAATAAATTATTCAAATTTGTCTAGCACCGCGTCGTGTAAAGTTGAAGCCACACGAAGACAAAAGCTTCAAGAATTATAATTTTTTTTTTTTAAGAACTGTGCATGAAAATACTTACCTATGTGAGGCGCACTGAATCGTTTTACCACCAATAGTTCATTCGCCATCGCTCACATGGTCATTCCTCAAGCACATGATCAAAAAATTATTTACACAATACACAAAATAATTGTAGGACTTGTTTTTAAGCCTGTGCGTCTATAAAACTTGAGTAATTTGTTGAATTGCTATAATATGCTTGTGTTGGAAAAGGCAGGATGATGTTAGCCTGAAGCACTGTTCTTATATTTGTTTGTTTGTTTTTTTATCACACACGGTCTGCTGATCCCAAAATAGGCAAAGCCTGTACTATGGGTACCAGAGACTGATATACATAATAGATATATATTTAACACCCAGACACAGAACAAACAGCTGTGTTAGTCACATATGTTTGTCCAGTGCGGGAATCGAACACGCTCCCTCTAGCGCAGAAGGCAGAGTTATTACCAACTGAGCTATGAGGCCAGTCAAAAATATTCCTGTATATCCTACTACTGCTAAATTCCTGTATATCCTACTAATATGATCAATGCGAAAGTTTGTGATGATGTTTGGATGTTTGTTATTCAATCACGACGTAACCGATTCGCTCAACCGATTTCGTTGAAACTTGGTATATAAAGATGTCTTAGAATAGCATAATGACTACTTTTTATCTAGGTACCACGCGAGCAAAGCCGCGAGCGCAAGCTAGTACAGGAATAAAAGAACACAGCATCAGGTGGAGTAACTCCACTAATACATCAGGGATAAGCCATCGTAAAATGAGGAGGAATTAAGTTTGATAGACATAGCTATGTAATAATTTTCAGTATAAAATGAGCTAAAATATACAACACCCTCGACTCAACATACACCATCCTAAGTAGGTAGGTAGGTAAGGTTAGTGTAACACCACCCTATCCTGTCCTAAAACAAAACAGACGCGGTAGACGTTTTCAAGGCCTTTTCATAAAATCTGATATGAAATATGCAAAAAGCGTGCGTGGTTACCCTAAACGTGTCCCCGCCACCTACGTGTGCCTTTGAGAAACAAGGGTTTATAAAATTTTACATGAAGCCCCAATATACTTTTTAGAAAATATTATAAGACTAGTAGCGTTAATATAGTAGTATATTTTATAGCAGTTTATTCCCCAATGGTTGTCGGTTCTGCTATATTTACGCTACTAGTCTTAGGTTAGGTTCTCGAATGATGACCGCGAACCGGATGACGCAAAAGGAAGTCCATCCGATGGACCGACCGATTGTGAAGGTTGCGGGTATTTGATGGAGAAGGCTCAAGACCGTGGCTTTATCAGGCTGATGATGACGATGATCATGACTATGTGAATATTTTCCTTTTAATTTTATGATGATTACTTTATTCCCAGGAATGGAAGAAATCCTCTCGGATCTCCAAGCGATCAGATCCTTGAAGTATTATGGGGGGTAGTCGGAGGCATGTTCGAAAATATGTCGCGTGCCCGCATTTCATACGTGACATCTTGCAAGCCCATCGCCTTGTGGCGTACCTACTCCACTATCACATACTTACCAATATTGTAATTTCGGAAGGCAGTCGTGTGTGCAACGTAAATAATCGTGTCGACTAAATGTCTCACAGTCCGCTATGAACCTAGTTGCATACACGCTGAACGCAGACGCGCGCTTGCGCGCGCCTGCGCTCACCTTCTGACAGACGGTCCCTAGCAACTGGTGAAAAAACATCTTGGCTCGTATCTCGACAAATTATTTATTTAAGTCTAACGCTATTGCTATCTGTATTCCTGTATTTCTTATTTCATTGTGCTTATGCTGTTTCCAAAACTTTGTCTGTGATGTACATTCATCCTACTATACTAAATAAAACATTTGCATGCTTGTGTAGCAAAAACATGTGCGCCCGCTTACTGCCTAAGAACAGCGATTATATTAAACAACCATGTTTTAGCAAATAAACTGATTTCAACTGATTTCATTTCAAAACTAAAGTGAGTGGACTTTATCCCGTGTTTTATTGTGCTACAGCAGACCTCACCAAACACTAGGATAGTCACTACCACCACACTGGTGACCCCGACATGATTTGAACACGCAACCTTCATTCTTTAGTTACCACAGCCTCTTTAAGAATACGTACTGGTTTCCTCACGATGTTTTCCTTCACCATTTTAAGCACGTGATAATGCACTATAACATTTTTTTTTTCAGAAAAACTCATTGGTTCATGAATGGATTCGAAAGTCGAGGAGCTTCCCAGTCGGCCACATGGCTCTTTGTGGTATCCTAATTAGGACCTTAGTAATATGTAAAATATCTTTGTCTTGAGGGACAGACTAGCGGTTTTGAGCTTAATTTAATCAGTTCACGGTTACCTGTCTTATACAAGACTAGCGTACGCCCGCGGCTTTGCTCGCGTACCACGCGTTTCTTGATAAAAAGGGGCAGTTTTGAAAAACCCTTAAATACGTATTTCATTATTTGACTTTATAAGTATTTGTACCAAGTTCCCATACAAACTTTGACATCTCATTACACCCTTTCAAGGAGTAGTTTTGAAAATCTAAAAATACAATTTTACTTTATTTTTATCATACATTATTTATAGTTAGTTTCAAACTGTAGGTTCAAGGAATACAATTTTTCATACAAACGTTTTAACCCCTTTTCACCCTCTTTAAGAGTTGATATTTTTAAAATCCTTCCTTAGTGGATGTGTTTGACATATAAGGCAGCTACTGTCCAAATTTCAGCTTTATAACTTTAGCGGTTTGGGCTGTGTGTTGATCGCACGTTGAGGCCTTGTTCTTTTATATAAACAGATTGTTTTGAATATTATGTTTTTCAACAAAAAGTATTCATAAATAAATCTAACTAAAAATTCACCACGCTTGCCTTGACAAAAATGCTTTTGAATAGCAAAGGCGCGACACTTAGAATACTTGGGCCGTCATAAAGTCGCTGACACTTGATGCTTCAAGGCCCTGTCTCCAACAACATTTAAGTAGATCATTATAATTTTTCATCATTTCAGCCATAAGGTGTTCACTGCTGAACATGGCCCACAGATTTCCAGAGCGAATTTTTATCATGTGGGGGAATTTTCTCAAACTCACCACGCTGTGCACGCGGATTGGAGTGCACAGTTACAGTTACGAGTATCATTGTGAAAAAAGGGGACGCTGCAACCTATCCCCTATTCACCTCTTACAACAACCAGGCCATCTTTTTTTTTGCATATAAATGTGTAAAATAGTTCTGCTCTCTGGTTGAAATTGCAGGTCGAAAAAATTAACTGAATCAAGAAAAAAAAATGGTTCATCAAGATTTTGTGTGACGGGCTTGCGTGATACAATCATATCAAACAATATTGCTACTATAATATAAAGTGTCTAAACGATACACACGATTTTAGTAGGTACTCGTAAGGTCAGTGACTGAACTTTACTGTGGTTCAAGCACGAAAAATTCACTATAGCGTTACGCTTACGATACGATAGCAAATTTTAAATATTAGCCAACCAAAATATAAATATTTTAATGTCGATGTTGATCACTATCGATTAGAATTCATCGTGCTTGAACTACAGTAAAGTTTACGGTCCGTATTTTGAAACTGTAGCCCAAGCACGAATAATTCTCGGTAACGTTACGCTTACGATACGATAGCAATTGTCATAATATATTAGCCAATGACACCGGCGATGCTTGAAATCTTTTTATTTTGCCTGGCTTATGTTTGACTATTGCTATCGTATCGTAAGCGTTGCGTTACCGTGCATTATTCGTGCTTTTGACACTGTACTCAAACTGAACCGATTATTCGTTGATAAATGATAAAGTTGACTCCAAAGATTCATTTAAACGATTAACTCGTGAACATTTCCTTAAGAACATCTAGCATCTACACTACATGTTAATAAAACACTGTTTTGTACTATCTGTTAATCTATTGCAGTATAATATATATATAATATATATATATATATATATATATAATAAATATATATATAATAAATATATATATAATATATAATATGTATATATATATATAGTGTATTGTTATATATAGTATAGTTTTTAGTTAAGTTAAACAATCTGTCGCACGCCAACCTCCTGTTTCTACCCAATCAGGCTGGCTGGTAAATAATGAGGTTTTCCTTTCAATCTTTCTCTGAAGATCCCATCTAATGGCATATTATAAAGCCAATTTACAATCAAACATTCTACACAAGCGAAATAAAAGCTAAGCAAAGACGTTTTTTACTGTGCAATTTAAGTCGCCACGTTTAATTTATTCGGGTGGTGTGTTGCTCCCTTTATAGTGAGTGGGTACTTAACCTCTTTCCAGCATAAAGCTCCTTAAGCTAGTTTTAAATAGGTTAGTGTGAAGTCGTGGGAGAGTTTTGTTACTCTAAAAGAACACACGTTAAAATGCTTATCTGCAGAGAAATGTTTATGTTGCTGTTAAGTACTCTTGTGGGACAGTTACGGTGTTGGCTTTACATTGTACAGAATCTGAATTTAAAGTTTATCGATAAATTTATCGCTAACATATGCAAGTTATTTTGTCTTTATGGAACTGATGAGCGATTTTGAAGAACAGTGCAATTCAATATCAAAACAAATGTGGGGAAAGTGGTTTGATGGGTAATTGCGAAGAAGACTAAGTGTGTTGATTGTTTAAGTACGCTGTTCCTATGTCATTTTTATTTCACTAGGGTCCATTGCAGTCCATTAGAAACTCCTTATGCCTTCCAATAGTCATTCGTCATTCAAAACTGATGGAATTGACTGAAGTCTGCATGAGTGTCTAATAAGCCTCATTCCTTGCAGCCTTACGCATATTTTGTGCCAAAATACATGGATGAGAAGGATAATTGAATGGACAAACACCAGACGACGAGGCCAGCAGCCAAAGCGATGGGTAGACGATATAAAAGCGTATAGTGCCGTGTCTAGATGATGAAAGCAGCTAGGCATGAAATAGGCGAGTAGAGTCCCAAAATTGACAAATGAATGCTCAAGATTATGATGGTGATGAATTTTAGTTTTTGCCGATATAGCTAATGCATAATTTTAGCGGCCATTGGTCTCTGTGTACACTTCGAGATAAAAAATAGAAAGTAATCGGTAAAACGTGAGAAAGTGACGATGAAGGGATAATTTTCTTCACACATCTAAGTTGATCTCAAGCGGACAAATTGCGGTGTAGCCTGTAGATATTCTAAAGTCATGCCTGCCATTTATGCCTCGGCCGGTCCCAAGGCGCTGTATGCATAATAAACAGACAACCGTCATACCTAATAATGCATACCTAGACCAGCGTGACTTGAATATTGCTTTTCGAGAAACAATTGTAATATCTTTGTATGTAAGTAGTAGGTCTACAATACTATAGCTATCGGGTTTAAGCCGATTGGGGTGCCAATGGGTGGTTCCGTAGCTTAGTTGGTTTTTTTTTTATTTTTTTTGATTTATACAACAGAGATGGCAAACAAGCTTACGGCCCACCTGATGGTAAGCGGTTCCCGTAGCCTATGAGCGCTTGCAATACCAGAGGCATCACGCACGCGTTGCCGACCCCGAACCCCCTTCCCCCCTAAAGAGCTCTGGCAACCTTACTCACCGCAGGAACACAACACTATTTGAAACAAATAATGTTATTTGGCTGCGATCTTCTGTAAGGCGGGGGTACCTCCCCAGGCAGGCTGCTCCAATTCAGAACGAGAAAATCTCGCTGTGCCCTACCTCCTCCTAAAAGAGCAGGTTAGAGTTCCTGGTTAGAGCATCTCCTTGCTTGCTTGTCGTCGTGTCAATGATTATTTTTTGGTTATCCTGTATAAGGTCAGTGACCAAGTTGAAGTATACACGATCATAGGTCCTGAGAAGGGCCTATGACCGTGTCGGTGAAAGAATCAGTGTAGTGAAAGGATTAAAGCGCGACTGTCGGAAATCGAAAGGTGAAACCACCAGTGGATCTTGATATTAAAGATCAATTATGACTCAATCAATAAAGGTGAATCAATAAACTCGCATACATATAATTTATATTATCCTTTCTAAAGTCACCATAGGTACTATCCCCTCCCTACATAAAAGTTCGTCTCTTATTCATACGTAAGCACTGTTATTGTATTATTTCAAGATTCGCTGTCCTATTCGTTCGCTACTTCAATATAAACAGTTCAGCTTGAAAAAGCTGGGTTATTCGATTACCCGAACAGTCCCGTAGTGACCTCCTCAACAGAGCTGCAATAAAATGGAATGAATCCTGTACTTTGGTCGCGGTTACACTGAAGCCAGGGACTTGTCTTACAAACGTTACAAAGTTCACAATTTTCTGCACGAAGAGCATTCGCCTATAACGTAACATTTTTTTTTTTTTTTTTTTATACTACTGAGGTGTCAAACAGGCATACTGCCCACCTGTTGATACATTACATCGGGAGGAGAACCGCGCATAACAGTGCGCAACGCCCCTAACTCTACTTATTCAATGGCTTCAAAATGACAATGGTTCAATGGTAAAATGATCACTTTTGACACTTTTGGTATCAAAGTCAAAAGGCATTTATTTCAATAAAATCACTAGGATCACTTATACGTATATCACGTATACTGCTATCACAGTCGTATTTCAATGGCAGTCATCGTGGAACCAATGGACCAATGAAATCAAAGAAACGAAGGTGGCGACAATCGTAACTGAATGATAATGGTGCGATCATTATCATGCGATTATCATTTTCAAGTCATTGAATTATTAGAATTGGGGGCCAGTAATGATACAATCTGTAATACTTTGATACAACTTGTAACATCAATGGCAACACTTGCAGGTACAACCGTGTCGCGGACGCGCATATTATGTGTGTTTTTAAGACAATACCTAGTTACGGGTAACCGGCTTTACACGTGAATGTGCCCTCGCTCTCGATAAAGGTCTCATGTTAATTCTGCTGAAGTGAGATGGTAGATAGCAAGTTAGCCGGAGAAGATGCAATTTTGCAACAATCCTGAGTATTCTGGCGCAATTGGATTTAGTATCAAGTTGATTTGACGTATCACTTAGCACACAATATTCATGATTTGTTTTTACCCGATGAAGAGAAATGTTTTAATAGAAGAAAAATATTATATGAATACAGGCTAACCGTAAGCGGATTCGCTTACATCGTACCCGGATTAAAATATTCTATAGGTATTACCTATGCTATTTTCAGGTTCCAATAAATCATAGCTGAATCTCTAATGTATTTCTATTTTTTAAATCACTGGTAAAATAAACCCGTGTATTCCCGTTTTCCCCATTGTCCGTATTTCCATTTTCAGGAGCAACAGAAATGGAATAAAACAATTAAAATACTTCCCGATTTCACCATTACCATTTCAACCTAGGGAAATGTAACTCAAATATCTTAAGAAACGATCGCAACAAAATGTAGCTCTTAATTCAATATCCGATTCTAATCGCACCAGAAATAGAAAATCGCAATATTGTGTTAAGTCACTCTGCTGGGTCGAATCGACAATCCTCTTATTTCCGTCGTCCGCAGCTCGCTCTTACACCAACCAAAGTGGACCTGATGCACTTGAATAGTGTCTGCTGAAATAGGGTTACCACGCCTTCAATAAATCTAGGAATAAGTTATACAAATGCTCAAGTTTTTCCTAATATCATCATCATTTCAGCCGTAGGACGTCCACTGACCATTCCTCCGCCACAGATTTACAGAGCGAATTCCAATCATGTGGCCCACATGATTTGAATTCGATTTGCCCATCCACACCACACTGGCCATGCGTGTTGGCGAGCGCAGTTAGAGCTATATTTCAGAAAATAGTAAATAGGCGACGCTGCTGCCCATCCCCTGGCGTTTGTCATCTCCCATAGTCCGCTAGATATGGAATTTATTTATTTTATTTATTTATACTTTCACACTTAAACTTAGTGTAAGGAGGACTTTATGCTAAAGCATTTTCTACCAGCCATCCTGGGCGTGCAAAAAAGATGGTGAGGCGTGACAATTAAACTAAACTTAGAAATAACTTACCTACTTAAATAGTTTACATAGTTATAGTGATATATATACCTACGTACGCACAAGTACCCACGTAGGTATCTAAAAGTGGGAGAAAAATAAAGAAAACAATTTAATACCTACAAAAGTGGTAATTGAATTGGATTGAATTCTTCAGCCCCCACCATGGCCTTTCTTATATAAACCCTTGAAAATTCTATACGTGTTTGTTTATTGGGATGCGGCTGTATGGTTTCTTTAACTGTTGTGTAGGGAACGATTCCGATGTTTATTGTCGATGTCAGAGATGAAAACGTACTTTGCCGTACCTAAAACATAAAAATTATCATCACTTCTTGACTTCACACTTTTTGTTGATTACTTTAGGAAGTGGTGTATATTACTAAAAATTATACTGCTCCATCAAATTTTGGTGAAGATCTGACAAAGGTCCTTGGAGCAATAATACTAACGAGAGATAATGTACCTTAGTGAAACAGACCTTCAGAACAACTTATTTAATTTAAAACTACCGCAGTTGCGTCGTCTTTCGTAAAAATAACAGGAGACAACCCTATCCGTTGCGGTTTGTACTCTTTCCTATTGCGACCGCGTGAAATCGACCAAAACGCATTAGTATCGACAAAATCCGTACAATTACTTATGTACTTACTCGTATTTTGTAAAGGAAAACATTTTGCTTTGGCAATATTTATTTTATGTGTAATATTAGTGCAAAAAGTTGAGTTAAATGTATTTAAGGTCAAATGATGAACTCTAGACGTTCTCTATTGTTTTTCACGCCGGACGAGACTAGAAACGACTAAGCTCCATCAATAATAGTCCTTATCAAGCTATCTATTTTATAGCAACTGACACTGATGATGGTATTCCAGAATAAAACTGAATAATATTCATACAGTTTTTTATTGAAATGCTTACAAAAACTCTACTGATTTTTGGGAAGCTTCATCATAATATCATCTCGTCACAGATACCACAGAACCCCAAGACGAAAATATTCAATTAGTGCATGTTGCCAGTGATGAAATATGGCACTGAGACTTGGTCGCCGGCCTCATACCATAAGCTCAAAGTCGCGCAACGGGCTATGGAAGGAGCTATGCTTGGAGTTTCACTACGTGATGAAATCCGAAATGAGGAACTCCGTCGAAGAACCACCTCATCATTATATCACTCAGAATTAGCTGGCAGAACTGACAACAGTTGGGAAATAAAGGTACTCGAATGGCGAAACGAACCGGACGACGACGCATGGACACGATGGATGGATGTGAAAGTTCAGGGCAGTCGATGAATGGAGAATGCTCAAGATCGTTTGTCGTGGCACTCTTTGGGGGAGGCCTGTGTTCAACAGTGGATTTCATCAGGCTGACGATGATGATGATTGATTCTTTATTCCCACAAGAGTTTTGTACAAACATTTTAAAGCTGAATATACATTATATTGGGTGCCTATAAAACAGTAAGCCACCGATATCGTTTTCATGTGGGTCAATGTGAAAGCACCTGTTACTCGGGTTTTATGATCGGTCTAATAATTATTTAGGCCGTTAGTATGCGAAGGTAGACACGTGTAAGAAAATTTGATCAGATTTTGCTTTTAGTTATAGAAAATAACAGCCTAGAGCCGTGTTCAAACGGCATATGTTATTTAAAAATGTACCAAATTTCTGTCCTTACCCGTGGTTTTTCCAAAAAAATCTTTCATACAAACCATGTCCTGACCATTACGAACACAAAGATAAATAAAGTAGCCAAATCGGTAGAGCCGTTCTAAAGTGATGCTCCGTCATTATTACGTGGCGATTGATTTATTCATTTATTTATTTAGATAGACTTTCGAACCAACTTCAACCACACTGGCGAATGAATTCCTACACTTCTTCGGTAAGCCACTATTCTGTGCGTTGATTATCAGTCAGCCACGTAACGATTTAATTATTTTTACGGTGTAGCTTAGCTATCAATAACGTTAGAATAACGTTAGATGCTGAGAGTTGAGTACCTACGCAATAACCCGTCTGTTGCATCAGTCTATTTGTTCTGTGCAAGTGAACCTGTGGAATTGTTTAATCGGAGCTGCGTGTCTATGGCAGGCTACCCAAACCTGAGACGGCTGATGCGTCGGAGCTGTGAACATTGAGATACATCGCGTGTGATATAAGGCTGCCCGCATACCATCAGAAAATGACTGCCAGAAAACATTAACGTACGGTGTGTTCAAAAGGCGTGAAATATGTCACCTGAAATTCGTTTCACAATAATAAATAATAATAATCAATATTCCGGAAATATTCACACGGTCAACTGATCCCAAACTAGGCATAGCCTGTACTATGGGTACCAGAGACTGATATACATAATAGATAAATATTAAACACCCAGACACAGAACAAACATCTGTGTTTATCACTCAAATGTTTGTCCAGTGCGGGGATCGAACCCGCGACTTCTAGCGCAGAAGGCAGAGTTACTACTAACTGAGCTATGAGGCCAGTCAAATGATCAATGATCTATATTATTCAATTCACACTAGTAGATGTAGTGATCATTGCCGATGTAGTGATTGAGAGCGTGCGATAAATCTCAAAGATATCGTAAGCCCAACTCAAACCAACGTCTGACTAATAAAAATCTAACTCAAATTCACTTTATTCGGTAGATATAAGGATCATTTTGAAATAAAAATAATCGACACCGTATAAAACGGCTTCATTTCAGCCGTAGGAGGCTGCGGCAATAGGCCTCCCCATCGATTTCCAGAGCGACCGATCAATGGCCTGCTTTCCTATGCTACAGCTACCTACTATAGAACATCTAAGGCCGTAGTTAAAGTTTTTCACAATAAAATAAGTTTCCGTAATGGTCTGCCCTAGGCACTGTTTTGGATTGGATTCCATACAAGAACATGCTCACGAGTGAGAGCAAAAGCTATGGCGCAAAACTCGGACTAGGGCCTCGATGAAGGATAGATGCTTTAATTAAACTCAGATAGCAATCGAATGCGACGGCGTGTCACTGAAGTAGACATGTCGGAAGTTCCATTTATTTAATTACCCTACGTAAGTGTCAGTAGCATTTCAAACAAAGAGCAGAATATAATAAAATTGTATGACATGGGTTATATGTAAAATGAAAATTCTTTTTTGTTTACTTTTTATGAGTTGTAGATTTTGTTACTAAATAAATATCTATGTTTATTTATAAAATACGCTGATTTGAAGGTTACGTGTGGAAAATCGTTTGCATATGTGCTTAAAAAACCGTAAAAAGTACCTATCTACGTAAGTGGAAGTGAACATTTTGCAGTCGTAAACTATGTACGTACTATTTCCTATACGTCTCGGTTTCAGTCTACCTCTTATTTTGATAATTTCAACCAAGAACGGAGTAATTCTGGGTTTTGCAGTCCCTAAGTATTATTCTATCTTAGGGTACTAAAACCTGCGCGACAGAAGCGCCATTCATATCTAAGCTCTTCTATATTGTGGCATCTTTTAAAACAAAGAAATGATACTTACACTTTGATCTTAGCAAAAAGGCCAAGAATGTATTGTACATCATTTAAATAAAAAAAGATATGGAGTTCTATATTCAATGAAATGTTATACCGTAACCGTTTTATCCAGGAACGTGAGTATGTAAGTACCAGCTACTCAGTGGTTACATTAGAAGGCTCTCCCGGATACAATGATCTGCACTCAATGAGTGGTCTGGTTCGTTGCTTGTTTCGTTCCTTTTTCATTGAACTAGAGCGTAAACCACACGATTTAGTATTTTCAGTTAAATGAATACTTTTACATTGAATATTTTTCAGTATCTGCGAAGTGATATATATCATATTATATTAAATTAGCTAAATCCTACTATATCCTACTATACTATCCTTCCTATCCTACTAATATTATAAATGCGAAAGTTTGTGAGTATGTTTGGATGTTTAGATGTTTGTGTTTCAATCACGCCCAAACGGCTGAACGGATTTGGATGAAATTTGGTACAGAAATAGATTATAGTCTGGAATAGCATATAGGCTACTTTTTATGTAGGTACCACGCGAACAAAGCTTCGGGCGCAAGCTTGTGGCCAATATTTTGTAAGTTTGTATGAGTTGGTGACATAGTTTTACGTTACTTATAATCCTTCCTCATAGTTTAGCTGTGTCTGATAAGTCTAATAAACCCAACTTTTTATCGCCCTTTTTTTTTTTTTTTTTTTTTTTTATACTACTTAGGTTGCAAACAGACATACGGCCCACCTGTTGGTAAGCGGTTACCGTAGCCTATGAGCGCTTGCAATACCAGAGGCATCACGCACGCGTGCCGACCCCGAACCCCCCTGCAACCCATCGAACAGCGAACCCATCGCAGGAACACAACACTATTTGAAAACAAATAATGTTATTTGGCTGCGATCTTCTGTAAGGCGGAGGTACCTCCCCAGGCGGGCTGCTCCAATTCAGAACGAGAAAATCTCGCTGTGCCCTTCCTCCTCGCTGTGCCCTAAAAGCATGGTCCCATAAACGAACCACTTATACCTACACCCGTGGAATAAAATGAATTTATTTGTACATTTCAAAACGATGTTTATGTTTATTCTAAGTCATATGGGTATTGATGAATTAAAATGAAAATATAAATATTAAAAACCAATATCACGTCAGCACCCATTTGGTGAATTTCCGATTTCTGGCTCTTGGCAAGCTTGCGCTTAGTTTGAGTGTCAAGAGCCCATGATTTTTTCTGTGACCAATGACTGAAATAAACTATTTATATATTACTTCGTAGTTCAGATAAGACCAGAAATCGCCGAGAACTCAGTTCGCGGCGAAACACTAGTTACTAAACATGAAAGTACGACTGGGTGGGTAAGTTTCACCACGAGAAAATCGTTTGCATAAGTGATGACGTGCTCTTATATTATAACATGTACATGTATGTATGTAGGTATTAGTTGCCAACTAGAGACGACTCTTCAAGGTAATGTGACTATTAATAGACACGAAACAGTAATATTGTGTGCACAAAATAAATGGTAGGGGTCGTTGAGAATAACCAATTACAAACACAAGGGAGACGATGCATCTGAGAAAATATTGTGAAGCTCTGTTGGTTACTTTCAAGTGTCTACTCGCACCTCGGCGCCCTTTGTACTCGGTAGGTATAGTAAATAAAAACATTACGCTTGCTCTTTCTCGGCAATCAGGTAAAAAAATATTTTGACAGCAAGTAACTAATGTTGTTCTCAGAGGAACTTTCTCCCACGAACACTCAGGTTGTGGAATGATCTCCCTGCTGAGGTTTTCTTGCCCATCCATAATCCATCATCAGGTCTGATGATGGTTATGGATGGACAACCACACTTTAGTTTTAAAATTTAGAGGCCTAAGTCTGCGACTGTACCTTCATCCTTTCAAAAAGAACTGTTCGATTCGCTGCAAAATTCGTCACTACGCTTTTATTGGTGTGACTGTGAAAAACTGCGATCCATTTCACATTCCTGATTCGGTTTCATTTCGTTCTCATTATTTCACCATGCTCTCATTCACGTTCATTGAAAGCCACGTGCTTACATATTCCATGACAACCTCCGTCGCCACCGATGCGAGATCTCTCAATCCGGTATTCGCAGACTGGGCTCTGGATTCGCTTATTTACTCATTTATTTATTTATTTACTGATGGTGTGTAACTAAACTTGTAATGTTGCAAATAAAGAATGTGTATTTGTATTTGAGTGGGGAAGCGAACTTTGTCCATTGTAAAGTTAACCATCGGACATACATGCAACAATCATGCGAGCAAGCAACAATTTCCCAATGCAGGGCAAGAGTCTACCTTCTTCTATCCATTTCGAAGAAGGCCTGCTTCTATACTCATACGGTGTGAGCAGTTCTTAGCCAACCATTAGCTTTTAAAATTTTGAAATGATTTTTAATAAAAATATCTAGAAAGCAAAAAAAATGAAATAAACCATCCAACCATAACCATAACCTTAATAAACGAAATGCGTTTTTATAAAAAGTGCGGGTAAAATAATTCTTCTAAGTGGTTAATTCTTTACACATTTTTTTACTCACTAGCGATTCGATAGTAGAATATACTGTGGTGCCTTTAAACAATTACACGTTTTGCCAATATAAATTTACCTACAGTATCCCATTGATTGTGGGTAGATCATCATCATCATCATCAGCCTGTAGAAGTCATAGGCCTCCCCCAAAGAGTTCCATGACGAACGATCTTGAGCATTTTCCATCAATCGACTTCCCGCGTATAGGTACATAAGTTAGCCAAATCAAGAGTACTGTGATCAGTGAGCACTATGTCCCAGTCAGGTACACCTGCATTGCGAGTAAAAGAAACTCATTAAAACTTTTTTCAGCGGCTGATACACTGAGGCGAGTTCGTGACGCTTTTTCAGCGTAAATAAAACTTGGTCCATTTTAAAACTTTGTGAATACGTAATTGACGTTTTTATTAAAGACAGAGTTTTTTTCAAAGATAGCGGTGCCTCATTGCCGGCTTGTCTCAGGCCGTTTTATAGCGGGGATGTTGATTATTATCATGTATGTATGTACTCATTATGCAGTCTTGATGATTTGTCACAATAAAACACCCCACAGTCACATAAATAGACTTGACTCTATATTAGGATTCCCTGTCTCGTTGGTATCAGAAACTACGTGTACCATGGCACTAGAACACCCAATAGTAAGAAAATATTTTGACGTGTTGGACGACCCACTTTGTTATTGTAAATGCGAAGTTAGTAAAGATGTTTGTTTACATGAGCCGGTGAGGTTTGCTTGGGTTCCGAACGGTGTTTATTGGCACCCCTTACATCCCGTATATAGTAAATGATTTGGAATAACATTGTACATGCTACTTTTTATCTGGGTACCATGCGAAGCCTCGGGTGGAAACTAGTAAGGCCATGCCTAGAATTAGATAAGGCCGACCATACCAAGCAATTTACGACACCTATTAGTACCATTGTCGCGATAGGCCCGGCTGAAGAATAGGCCCCTCCATTCTACCCGTAGATGTCGTAAGAGGCGACTTAAGGAAAAAAGCAAGGGGATTGGTAGCGTTATTTATTAACAACAATAAAATTTATATCTAAGCTCGCCAACCAGCATGCCCAGCGTGGCGATTAGGCAATTCCCCCTAAATGACTGTTCTAGAAATCTATGGTGGAGGCCTATGTTCAGTAGTGGACGTCCTACGGCTGAGCATCATTTATTTATGTATTTAACTAGTACGGCAAAACCAATTACACTAATTAAAATTAAAATTATAACATTTCAGTCACATTAAAATTAATAAAATGTCAAAAATACACAGTCAAAATAAAGGTTATTAAATTAAAAACAAAAAATAAAAATAATATTAATACAATAGGATAAAAAAAACAGAATAACACCGTACTAATTTACAAATTCATTCATCATAAATTCATCATAGAGATAATAGGTTATTTCAATCGCCCGTATAAAGTTTTAGGAAATAATAAGATCTAAACGTCAAATCAATCGCAAATGTGTCATCCTAGTTACGTCTCCGTATGATGGTACCGCTATCGAAGAAACTCTGAGAGACCGGGGTTTGTTGGTCGATAATGCAAACAAACTTGGTTTTAATTAAAAGTCGTTAGGAATGCAATATTTTCTACTACGGAGCTGTTATTGCGGAATAGTAAGCAGATATTTAAAACAATTTGAAAAGAGAAACGTTAACTTGAATTTACATTTACCTATACAAATTAATCTTTGATGCATTTTGTACTTTTTTGTATATTTACTTGCTATATCCAACTTATTGCATTATGGCTGCAGTAGCAGCAATTTTATACGTGAAATTAATTTCACAATCGAATCCTCAAAGTATACCAATTGAAGTAAAACTAACAAATATAATGCCGCAAAAAACGAACCTTTTTTTCCAGAAATCCTTTACGCGAAAGGAAATGGTCAATTAACCGTAAACTTACGAAACCGAGTTCGTTGCTCAACCGAATGTAGTCAAACCGCTCAATGTTTGTTAGATCTGGCCACTTTTCTATTTGACTAGGTATTTTCCCGTTCCATAAAATTTTATTTAACTCCATCAACAGAGGGAATGTCGAAAAATTATGACATCTCCCGATGTCAAAAATAAAAACTAATGTTCTAACTTATACCCAATCTTACCTGAATTAGAAGTCATTACTGATCTGATTGACAGTAAAGTTATGCTCTAACAAATAAACAAACATCTACGCTAGCTTCACTCGTTCTATCAAATATAGTACCTAGTCTATTATAATACCTTATATATATTATAGTAGTATATATATATTATAGTACCTCGTCTATTATAAACCTTATAATAAAAGTATTATACCTTATACATTTTTATGCATATTGTAAAAAAGTATATTGCTTGCTTGCTTATATTACACTAGGTACTATTTTTGATCGAGCGAGTGAAGCTAGCGAAGATGTTTGTTTATTTGTTAGAGCATAACTTTACTGTACATCAGATCAGTAATGACTTCTAGTTCGGGTAAGATTGGATATAAGTTAGAACATGCTAAATATACGATTTTCAAAGTTTATCACAAAGATCATCGAAGCATCAACTTTACCAGCCATCGCTAGAGAGCAGAACCAGTGGTTTAAATCAATACTCATTGGGAGGTTTATTTACTCAACAGCTTAAAACATCCATCCATAGAGGTAAGTTACTTGGTGCATATTATCAACTGAAGCCGTATTTTGAGATGAATGTAAAGGATTCGTTTAGCCACTTTTCGTTTGACAGCAGTTGGCCCTCCACAAAACCAGCTGGTAATCATAACACGCGTACGATTGCAATGGTTTACTGGATAAACTATCAAAGAGCATCGTTCCGTCCACTCGACAGTACACTGATAGAATAAAATGAATTATGTATTTAGCGTTTTCATATTCATAGCTATAGTGCGCGCGGATGGAGGCGTCTTTGACAGATTTAGCGGAAAGAAAGTGGATACGGCGCAGATAAAGGAATTCCGATTGGAAAATGCAACTGAGTGAGTTTTTTTAAGAATAGAATAGAAAAATACTGATTTTGCGTCTCAAACCCGACTTTGGATCCGGAGGTTCAAACCCGGGCATTTATAAGTAGGTGAGTATTCTATTCGAAAAAATTTCGTACTTACGCATTGTGTGAAAAATATTTTGAGGTAACCAATAAGTGTTCCTATAAGTGGCGATGGGCTTGCAATCTGTCCCGTATGGAACACTACTGCAAAATGTGGGCATGTGCCAAAATGATGGACGTGGTTCTGACTCTCCTTAAAAATATGCAAGGATCTGATCGCCTGGAGAACTCGGAGGTCTACCATGCTTGTTGATAAAAAGTTTTTTATTTTCTGATATATGTCTACCATAGGAGGTGCTCCATCGATGTGAGGGCTTGCACACCGCACGAGGGCAGCCGGGTCGACGGTACATGTAACAACCATAAGCACCCCAGCAGTGGTGCCGCTGGGGGACCCTATTTGAGGCTGCTGAAACCCGACTACGGAACTAGTAAGTTGAAAATTCATTTCTAGCTAAACCGTTTTCAGCATTGTACAATGTTTATTTTTCCCAATTCATCAACTTGACCTACTTGATCAGTATTTTGGGATGAGTTGACCAGCGACTAAAAAATCTGTGTTGGGCGACCGGCCAGCTGCGATACAAGAAGCTACAAAAAAAACCACCACCGCTAGACTTGTGAAATGGCAATAAATAAGGGTTTTTTTTTAAGAAACACCGCAACTCAGTATGTCTTTTTTATGAATATCTATTTCTGTGAAGTTATTTTCAAAGCAATTAGAATCAAGATACTATTTACATTTCGCACGAAACGGAATTACATTCAGAAATCATTGCGAAACGATGCCAATACATTACGCAAAGTGTAAGCTTGTTCCGCAGTCTTAAATCACAAGAGCCCAAGGGGCCACTAGGGCCCTATCCTTATTCCTTAGGCCAGGGTTCCTCTAAATATTTGAACCTTGAAAAAATATTACCTTATTTTTTTTATTAATACAAGGTTTTTAGATATAGAATACAATACATAATAAGTATTGCATACCATCCCGAAAGGGGAAAGGGGCATAAACTATCAACAAAAAGGAGTAAAACTAGGAATGAGATATCAAGATTGCTACCTACTGCTGAATAATTGAGTTTGATTGAACTGATATGATCTAATACACACACACACCAAACACATATGCACACACGAATACACGCAAATTTCATTTATTTTATACACACATGGGTATCTCCTGTTGCCCAGACTCTTAAGAGACTGGTGCATCAGGAAATCCCCCACGCACTCACTTACACACACACACGCACACACATACACACAGACACACTCACAAATGTACACACTCATACACAACTCACACACGCACACTTTTTTGAGCTACTTTCACTGAAACAACACAAATATTTTAAGTGCACTTAAGTTTAACTAAAATTTTTATATGTATCCTTTTTAACGTCACTTTACTTACTTAATGTTTAATATGTATTTGATAATATTTCATAAATGGTTTTTACTTTAAGCTCTACCTACTTATAAAAGTTACGAAAGTGGCTATTGAAGAGCGGTATCTTCTTATACAAGCAAAAATTTGCTTAAAAGGAGACTCCAAACCCTGATTGTACCAATTTATAAGTTACTGAAATAAACCTTTTTAATTTAATTTTAATATGAATGCAAACAATATTTTTCAATAGTGTTATTTTTTTCAATAAAATGAGCCGAATTTCCATAAGGTATTGCCAAATGGGTGTGTGTATTAATTATGCGGTTATGCCCCTTTCGGGACAGTATACACATAATGATTCGCCTTGTATATTTTAATTCCTGTAGCGACTCATAGAATCCTTTAGCGATGACGATAAGCACGTTTACCCACTTGAACGTTAAATTACGTTCATTATTTGTTTGCACCCGCCGTTATCTTAGAAATCCCTGGTTCTACACCGGACTATGTAAACAGTAAGTTAGATTGAACCTTTGTTAATTATGCTTAAGTTTCGAGCTACGTCAGCACTGTACTATTCTAAGTAAAGTGATAGGTAAGCAAACCTATCACTTTACTTAGAATGATTTTTATAACAGTTAAAAGTTACTCAAAGATTGATTTAGGTTACTCAGAGATGTCAGTTAGACCGAATAGGTAAAATTTTTTAGGAGACCGGCCAAAATTCTGACAAAAAACATTTTATTCGAATTTTTCCATGTGTGCGATCTTGGTACCGAACATAAAATTGACATACCCACTAAAATACTTACTTTTAGATGATATTTAAACAGCTGATTTGCGTTATGTTTTATGGAAATACCAAAAATCAAAGAACCAAAGTGTAAACTAAGCTCCTGTCGACCGACATATTCCGGAATGCATTATATAGAAAAGCTTCTAATTTGTTTTCAGATAATATTTCCCCACACTCACACGTGAATGCGAAATTTCTGTATTAGTGCACTTTAGCCAGTAAAAGTTTGAAAAATTGCACGTTTCTCTTGGAAGGGCCATTAATAATTATTAGCCTCCTCTCTCTACTGCTACAAGAACTATTAAAAAGGTATCGCGCTTACCTATCTAGCTACTTGGGCAGTTAATTTTGTACAACAATGTTTCCACAGCACTCAAAGCAGATTTTACTCCTTTATGTGCCAAGTAAAATGTCAATAAGCTTTTCATTTCACAGTACCGTCCTGCACACTTTGTTGTTGCACTTATTTACTCTTTGCTCGTGGTGCAGTTTCGTGCTCCAGTTGTCCGGACCCAGGATAACATTGACACTATTGACGGTACCTACCACCTTTTTAATTTAGTATGGCGATGGCTTATAATGGTGCTTCTATTTTGTTAGAGAGAAATGCCCACATTTTGCAGTAGTGAGTATTCTATACGAGACAGGTTGCAAGCCAATCGCCGCTTTAAGAATAAGTTTACTAGTTTCCTCACGATGTCGCAACTTTTTCGAATAGGCTGAAACATTCATTGGTACACGACCGGGTTCGAACCCACCACCTTCGGATCCACAGTCAGGGAATCTCCCACGAGACAAACACGGCCTACATGTCTATATGCTACGTCGACTATGCTTTACTATATCGAATGTTCAAATAACCGATTGCCCCAGATGATACAGAAAGGGTGAAAGAATAACATAAAGAAATTATAATCATACGTTTCTACCTACCCCTAGAGAGAACCATACGATTGAACAAGCGCGGAGAGCCATTACCCTCAGCGCGCAAAGTCAGGACCTTACTACAGACCACGGGGCGAGTCGATAAATCAAGGTTCACTGTCGCCGCTGCGCATTACTTGGAGTTCATCCATAGAGATGTCAGCTTCCTCAATGCTTCTGGTAAGTCTTTGTGAGAATAGGGAATTTATTTGAACCTATTATCGATAGCCTAATAACCTAATTAGATAGATACTAATCTAAACATTTCGTTACTATTACTAACTGTGCAAGTTGTAGTTACTATCTTATAAATAGCCCTAACCGTTATTTTCAGGAGATTACCTAAGAGACAGGCAGTATTGCTGCCTAGAGGCGGGAAAATCAGACCCACGCTGTATACCTATTAGTGTTCCGAAGGACGATCCCTATCTCAAAGTGACTGATATACGCTGTCTAAACTTCTCCAGAGCGCAAACTTTCCAAGAATTTGGATGTACACCCGAAATAATACCCCCAGAACAGGTTAGCAACATGCCAACTTTGCCTGTTAAGTTTACGATACGTGCGAAAATGATCTTGCATTAAAGTAGCATTACACATTTCATTAAAATATTCAGAGGTTTGAAATCGTGACTTTATCTTCGTGTGGATGAGTTCAGAATACTAAATAACCACTTTGCGAGCGTGACACTTCAAATCGGAATAGTTTCGGATTCGTAACCAATTTTGATTTACGAACTAAAGCTAAATTCATGTTGAATTTTTAGATCAATTTCCAAACTCCTTTGCTGGATTTATCGACGATTTATGGAGTGAATGATGATGCTCTAGCTAAGATACGAAAAGGTGAATATGGGATGTTGATTCTTGAAAAACGAAACCAAAGATACGTTCCTGAAGATATCAATAATGTACGAATAGCTCCAACTAAAACAGAAATTGATGATGATATCATGAAGAAAGCAGATAATGAAAAGTTAATGAAATCAAACGAAGCCAATCTATTAAAAACCAAAGATAATACAAGTAAATTGATGAAAGCTTTAAACGTAGCTGCAACTGAAAATCTGATTGACGTCACCATTTCTAATTCTCAAATGGTTACAAATATAACTAATTTGAAGTCTGAAGATGTTTGTATTCAAAACAGGGACAACGAGACTATTTGCTATAAGTTTGGTAAGTAAAGGTATATAATAAATACGGAAGCTTTCCCCATAATAGCCCCAAATAAATAGTGTATTTGCAGTCAGGCCTTATTACTTCTGTTCTAGATGATTTAAACATCATTAGGTGGAACTTTTTACTCACTTACACTTTCTTACGCTGTAGAACCTGGGATATGTTTATATGGAGAAGGCTTGCCCAGCACATATTATACCATCCACTCAGCCTAGTCGGCCTTATCCACAGAAAAGACATGGTCAATACGTGCGGAACTGACTAAGCCACAGATTCACGATGTTTTCCTTCACCGTTTGATCACGTTTTAATGCTTACATACATCTTTGGAACAGAAAAATTAATTGGGGAACGACCGGATTCGATCGAACCCACGAATTCCGGATCGAAAGTCCTTCTATGTACCCCTTTTTGATTGTTATGAACCTACAGTCGTTTCTTTTTTTTTTGCTTATATTTCTGTCTGTGCTGTATTTGTGTGTATATAATTTACCTTTGTATGTATCTATAAAAAAAACCTCAAATTTTAACTCAATTTTTTCGCAAAGGTTTCCCAGAAGCAGGAAATTATGGCCTAAGAACCACAACATTAGGTATATTTTTCATGCGGGAACACAATCGACTAGCAGAAGCCCTTCACAGGATCAACCCTTGCTGGAAAGACGATAGACTATTCAAGGTTGCAAGGCAGATCAACATAGCGACGGCATCGAATATTTTTATGTATGAACTACTGCCGCTACTTCTTAGTAAGTTATTCTAAAATTTAATAGATCCATATCGGCACCGGCACCATGGCACCACCAAGCTACACTACTGATAGTCGTAGAGATTCAAACTTAAAACTTTAATGTTAAATGTCGAATGTTCAATGTTCTTTTTATAGATAAAATTGCTTAATCACGGTACATTCTTGCAGGTTTTAAAAACATGTTGAATTATGAACTTGTATCAGACCACGTAGCTCACGTTACATCATATGACGACGAAGTGCTTCCGCTAGTCTACGCAGAATATGAGATTGCTATGAGATACTTCCATACTCTACTTGATGGTAGAGTCAAGTAAGTAAGCCAGCCATTTGTATCTAACGACTTTTATAGCCGCGACCGACCTCACTATTAATACTACTAGCTCCATTCGGTGACCGATCTAAATGTTGCATAACTTAAATTAGTATTTCATGTGGATTCGGCTCAATAGATACCTTTCCATTCTAGTCACACCGCACTCAATATTCTCAATTATTTGGTCTCTTTATGCTTTATCTACTAAATATCTGAGTAGGTATTCACCTGGATTCTACAAACGTTTTCTAGTTGGAGGGGTGCCAAAGCATCGCGACTCAAAGTTAACTTTAGAGTAGGTATAATAAAATAATAGATAAACATAATATAAACTATAACTAATATATAATATAAACTGGAATAATATGCAGGTACTGGTGGAAGCCCCTGTGACTTAGTTCACGTGAAACTATTTTACATGTATTGCAAGTTTCATAAAAATCGGTTTAGCTGTTACGTCGTAATTTAAACAAAAACATCCAAATATCTTCACAAACTTTTGCATTAATATTTGGAGGATATTTTCATTAGATGGATGATGAGATGAGAATTCGGTACAAACAAATTTTCATAGTACCTACTTCTTGTTTGTGTCTATTTGTGGACAATGGAAAAGATATTCAAAGGATAAAGAAAATAATCAGAAAAAATATTTTTCCAGATTATACTCCGAAAACCATCACTACAAAGGCGAATTCTCTTACAGCGAAACCTTATACAGGCAAGGTCTTATTGAACAAGATAAAAACTTCGAAGAAATCAATCGAGGAACTTTCTTTCAAAGTTCTGCTAAAATCGACGATATTCAAGACCCGGAGGTAACCAAAGAGTTTATTAAAAGGATTATGATTCTATTGACCTGGATTTAGACGTGGGGTGGTAGCAAAACTTTTGGCCCGAAGGTCATGAGCTCGAATCCCAGTCGTGACCAAGTTTTTCTTTTCAAAAAGTTTATGTGCGCATTAATACGGTGCTCAAAATGGTGAAGGAAAACATCGTGAGGTTAGTATTCCTTAAACAACGTGATTCGTAATATGTATGCAATCCGGAAAGGGGCTTATTCTACACCCAATTGGCTATAAGTTGGTTCTCCTTTAGTAAATTCGTCATTTTTCATTGAAAAAACTCTGCAAAAATCAGCTGTTTTGGGGTCAAGCTAAAACTCAATGAATAAGCTGTAGTAGCAATCTTGATGCCGAACTTCTCGTACATTTCGTAATTAAAAAGATGATAAAACATATATTTAAGAAAGTTTGCGCAAACATATGGTTTTTGTACATATTCATTCTTTTTGTTGATAGAATAACCCCCTTCGGGATTGTATGCATGTTACGAATCACCATGTATACCTACTTACTAGGTACCGCAAAGTGCAGGTATACCTATGCAAAATGTGATGTTCGGACGTGCCGTTTACTACCCCCCTTAGGACAAGACAGATTGAGCGCCTGGAGAACGGAGAGGTTGTTACTACCATGCTTGGAGATTCCTACATTTTTCTTTCATTTGACCTGAATTCAACCTGATATTTCTGAACTATGCTGATTTTAGTTCCGGTCAGATTTCAGAGAACTATTATGGAAATTTGCAAAAGGCTCACGACTTAGCAGCGATTGATATTCAGAGAGGCAGGGACATGGGTATTCGCGGCTATAACGATTACCGGCATCTATGTGGCATGAAGGCAGTTAAACAATTTGATGACTTTCTAGATGTTATGGATGTTGAGGTGAGTTTCTCTAATACTCATAGCTCAGTTGGTAGTAACTGTGCCTTCTGCGCTAGAGGTCGCGGGTTCGATTCCCGCACTGGACAAACATTTGTGACTAACACAGATGTTTGTTTTGTGTCTGGGTGTTAAATATATATCTATTATGTATATCAGTCTCTGGTATCCATAGTACAGGCTATGCCTAATTTGGGATCAGTTGACCGTGTGTGATATGGCCGGAATATTTATAACAATACTTAAACGACGACCTCAGTGGCGTAGCGGACATTTGCCCGTCTCAGACGCAAAGAGACGCCCGGTTCGATTTTCGCTGCGGGACAAATGTTTTCATGATTTGCAAAATATTTGTTTCGGGTCTGGGTGTTGTGGTACCATGGTACTCGTAGTTTCTGATACCCACGACACAAGGAATCCTAGTGTGGGTTCAGGACTACATGTGTGTGACATTTGGGTGTTATATTATTTATTTATTGTAAACATTCCAACAACTGCTGAAAGCTACTTTTTAGAAGCATGGAAAGTTATATTATATCAAACCGTTAGTGCAGCCGTAGGAAGTCCACAGATAAAGATATACCTCTCCACAGATTTACAGAGCAACTTCCTATCATGTATTTTATTAAGTAACTGCATGAAAATCACATCGCTATATTTATTTCTAGAAAGTGGAAGCACTAAGACTTCTTTACAAAACAGTTGATGATATAGACCTACTTGCTGGCATTATGAGCGAAACCTTTATTCAAGGAACCCTTGTCGGACCAGTTTTGTATTGCATCATGATGAAACAATTGCAAATATTCAGATATTCCGACAGGTTTTGGTATGAACGAGGAGATCAGATCCACAGCTTTTCATCAGGTACGTTTGTTTGTAGTAGGTTTATTTTTAACGCGTCTCTGTTAGAGATATTTTAGTTAACCATCCGCCGTTTATTCTATTCAATACTTCATTCAACAAAAGTTGAATAAATAACAAAGCCAGCAATAGTGTGGAAAAATTGTTCGGTTTAAAACAAGTTTTCGTGCACAGTCGTTATTCACATTGCAACAGCCGAAGCTAAACCATTTTTCAGTTGAACGTGCTGTATTTTAAAAGGTTTATTCATTTGAAAATAAAATGTCCACAGGTCAATTACACGAGATCAGAAAGACTAACATGGCGCGACTGGCATGCGACAATGCGGAGGGCATAAAATACATTCAACCGCAAGCCTTCCTGAATGTTAAGCCAGGGTATGTACGAGCATAATTAAATAATGTTTATTGGTTTTCATGATTGTTCTATGTTATTGAATTATCCAACAGACTCGCACAGGTAATATATGTAATAACTTTCATTGCTGCGATATGTAGGATTAGGAATTCAGACAGTTTTCAGCCGCCCTTCTCGATAAATTGCGACATTTTATAGAGTGGAACAACCCATAAAGCTTCAGTGCCTATTTGCATTTAAAATAAAACAAATTAAATGAAGGAACAAAGAAGATGTACGGCATTACAAGCCTAAATGGCGCTGCGTACGAAAGGAACGTAATCAAGTGTACGTGAAGAAGAGAAATAAAAGGAACAATTTGAATACCTACTCATATCTAAAATGAGGACACCAAAAATGGCTTAAGTCGTCAAGTATTCATACCCTCTATATGTGATGTATTATGAACGCAAATGGCTTGGTAGAGATACAGACTTTGGCGTCGTCTCTCGTTGTGAAATGATGTGTTAAGATGGGCACTTTTCCTAATGAAATATTCACTCCTAGAATAAGATATCAACGTAGTTTATTTTAAAAGCGTTTAATAAGTGATTATAATACATAATTTTATTATAAGACGACACCAAATTCACTGTTTCGTGAGAATATCCACCATATATTATGCTGTCCTTGATTTTTGTCAGAATTAATTTATCTTTATTCTACGCAAAACTCCCGCATGTTTCTTTGTCACGTTGATGAAATGAAATGAAATGAAATGAAATGAAATGAAATGAAATCAGTTTATTTGCTAAAACATGGTAGTCGAATATAATGCTGTTCTTATGCAGTAAGCGGGCGCACATGTTTTTGCTACACAAGCATGCAAATGTTTTATTTAGTATAGTAGGATTACAATAATTTAACAAAAAAAAACAAAATTTTAAAATTAAAAAACAATGTCGTTATTATTACAAATTAAGATACGATTATATAAGATTAGAGTCATAGTTAAAAACAGTCAAGATTATAAGCTATATTTATATTAGTTGCACAATCGACATTAATTAAATTGGATTTTAGCAATAAGTAGGTAATCATGAGTCAAATTTACAGTCTAAAAATTCAGCAATAGAATAAAAACATTTATCTGCTAGCCATTTATGTAGTTTTATTTTTAGTAGGTTGCCAGATAATTCTCTAAGTCCTTCCGGGAGTTTATTAAATATTATTGGTGCCATAAAGTAGGCATTCTTTTGAAGGGACTTTTTACATAATGGCAGATAAAGCCTATTATTTGTTCGTGCGCGAAGCTCGCGAGAACGCCCATCTTGGTGTGTTTTAAATAGGGTTGGGTTTTGCTTGATAAATATCACAAGTTGCTTTATATACAGACAGGGTAAGGTTAGCAAATTTAATTTCTTGAAAAGAGGTCTGCAAGGTTCCAAGAAATGGGCTGAGCAGATGGATCTTATACATTTCTTTTGTACTTTGAATGCTCGATCTGAGTCTGTTGAGTTTCCCCATATAATAAGTCCATACTGCAGTACTGACGCTACGTACCCATGGTATGCCTGAAGGGCTGCCTTAACAGATACTACCTGACTGGTACGTTTAAGGGCATATGCGAAACGATTTAGTTTTGTGCAGAGGTCATTTATGTGGAGTTTCCAGCAACACGTTTTGTCCATGGTTACTCCTAGAAATTTCAAAGACTCTACCTGTTCTATGTTATTACCCTGATAGCTTGCACAAATATTTATTAACTTCCCATTTATAGCGTGAAATTGCATCATTTTTGTTTTGGATATATTCACTTTTAGATTATTTTCTTCAAGCCATTGAATTATATTCCCTATTGTGTTATTGATTTCGTGTTCTATGTTTGTCTTATTCTTACAATTTACCAAGATCGTGGTATCGTCCGCAAACAAAATTGCTTCATGGTTTGTGCATGTAGGTAAGTCATTTATGTAGAGCAGAAAAAGCACCGGGCCCAAAATACTTCCCTGAGGGACTCCAAAGGTGTTAGCTTTAAATTCTGATCTACAGATGACTTTTTTTGAGTTTTTATTTATGTGAGCAACTTCAGTACACTGTTTCCGATCAATTAAGTAGCTCGTAAACCAATCATGTGCTGTACCTCTGATACCACATTTGTAAAGCTTCGCTAACAACCTCGGATGATAGACAAAGTCAAAAGCTTTACTCATATCAAAAAAAAGGCCTACTGTAGGTGTTCCAGCCGTGACCTTTTCCACAATAGAGTTCACCAGTTTAAATATTGCCAGAGCGGTTGACTTATCTTTGATAAATCCATGTTGTTCCGGTGCTATGACATTGAACTTTTTCGTAAAGTCTAGAATCCTGCTAAGCATAGCCTTCTCTATAACTTTGGAAATTATTGGGATCAGTGTTATAGGCCTGTAATTGTCTGGGGACGTGACGGAACCTTTTTTGTAAATCGGTTTTACGATAGACAGTTTCAGACTTTCCGGAAAAACACCTTCGACAAAAGACAAATTAATAATGTGACAAAGTAATGGAGCTAGGATTACTGCGCTCTCTTTTATTATCCACGTTGGTATCTCATCAACTCCTACAGCGTTGGTATTATTAAGGGACTTAATGATCTTGAGCACTTCATCTGAAGTGGTGGGTACCAAAAATATGCTAGAATTAGAGCTACGGATGTCAACATGACTTTTAGTGGGACAAAACGCCTTGTTAGTTATTTCGATGAAGTAGTCATTGAAGGATCGTGCAATTTCTATGGTCTCTGTAATAGTGGAGCCTTTGTACTCAATTGACTCTATGTAACTATGCTCTGATTTTGTCGATTCTTGAGCTTTTATAATGTCCCATGTCGCTTTGCATTTGTTTTTAGCTTTTTTCAAGTATTTAGCGCTCTGAATTTTTTGAGATTCGTGTATGCATCTCTTCAGTATTTTTGCGTATTTTAAATATCGTCTTTTATAATCTTGCTCATTTGTTCTAGCTCTAGAGTATTGTAGGTACAGCTTTCTTTTTACAATACAGCACTTCTTTAGGCCAGATGAGATCCAGCGCGATTTTGTATTCGTTCTAGAGATTTTGACCTTTATTCTGGGGAAGCATAGGTTGAAGAAAAGTGACAGTAGCTCGTGGAAAATGTCAAACGCCTTGTTTGTTGATGTTTCCGTAAACACTTCGGTGAAAGAAAGAGCATTCATGCATTGTAGAAACTTTTCGACGTTAGAGCTACTTATTTCTCTTTTATCCTCAAACCAGATATTTCTATGAAGTTTTAGCTTCAGGGAAAAATCCAAAACCTGTCCCGTGTTGTGGTCAGAAAGGGCCAGACTATGAACTGAGCCTACTGCACCTTGGATGTTACTAGCTATATGATCTATGCATGATAGTTTTCTTGTTGGCTCTGTAATATGAAGTGTGCAGTTGTAGTTGGATAGCAGCTCCGTAAGCATTCGACCGTATTTATGAGGCTTTAGGGTGTCAATGTTTAAGTCCCCTGTGATGATGACTCTTTTCTTTTTGTATGATGAAATCTTGTGTAGTATAGTGTCAAGTTTATTAAGAAATATATGTATGTTAGATTTGGGAGTTCGATATACGCATAATATTATAAGGTTATTGTTAGTGATCTCGATCGCACAGCACTCAAAGTGAGTCTGCTCAGAGAATTCATCCACCAGAGTGAACTTTGAGCATGGTATTCTCGTAGACACCAGAATACCAACCCCACCCCTTAATTTATTTTTTCTTGTCCAAAATGATTTTAGTTCAAACCCCTTTAAATGAACATTTTTTTCGTCTCCCGGTTTCAAATTCGTTTCCGTAAAACACAACACACGTATGTTTTTTCCTTTATTTTTCAGTTCATTTAGAGCTAATTCTATCGCATCTATTTTACTCACTAACCCTGCAATGTTTTGATGAAAAAGGCTAAAGTTATTCACGAAAAAACTTTCTTGGGGCTGCAGTTCTATTATTGACAGCCTGTGTTGCAGTTGGATATTGTGGTATATTGGTACATTCCGTTGGTTCAGTCCTTTTAGAAACTGAAATATTCTTTTTCGTTATACTTTTGGTACCCAAAGTTAAATAGTTTGTTCTATAATCTTCGCTGTCAATAGTCATATTAATTTTGTAACAAATATTTTTGAGGTACATCTTTCGATTCTCGTTAACATTATAACAGTACTCGTCAATAAATGTACAATTATCATAATGTTGGGTCAATTTGTAGATATTGTAATTCAGTGATTTTACATTTAAATACCTACTGTGGGTGACCGGAATAACAATCACCTTGGTGTGGATCAATTTTTTCAATACATTGCCTAATTGACTTAGAATATAACTAGGGCTAAATTCATGTGCGCCAACACTTATCACAACTACGTCTTCGTTAGACATTGAATTGTTAAGATTTTCACACTCTGCAAGCACCTGATAACAACTGGCATTTCTTTTGATGTAAGCGAATGCCTTGTATTTGTCATTCCATTTTCCGGACCGTGAGTCATTGATGGCCGAGGATAACCCAGATAGTTGTTCATTTCCTACGATGATAATTTTATTCAGTTTCTGTTCGTATCGGCTACCAGTACTGCTGGTTTCTGTCGCCTTCGGCTGTGATACAAAACACCCAGCTCGAAGCTTAGTAAGGTTGTCATTGTCATTGTCCGGTATCGATTGTTGTAGTTGTTGCTCGTCCTTGGTATATGTCGCTGGTATTTCCTCCGGTGTTTTTCCCTCTGTCGCCGTCGCTTCGCCAATGCTAGTCCTAATGTGGGCTGGGGTAATGCATTCTTGAGGTTGGAGTTTTGATAGGAGATTTCTGGTGATAATAGGGCTACGAAACCTTTTAGTGGACAATGGTGTAGACATGACGCTATTACCACCGCTTCCCGTCCTTGATTTGTTAAGATCATCAACGCATACTTGTTTGTATAGTTTAAGTTTTCTTTCCGCTTCGATTCTTTCCGATGTGTGTCGTGCAATTTGCAATGCAATGTGCAATGTACAATGTGACATTTGCACATTGCATTGAGTTCTATTGAAATAATATGAATCTAATGTCCATGTCCAAAAAATATGCACGACAATAAAGAATGATTTTTTTTCAAGGCTTTCACAATGTTTCAGAAACTCACCCGTACCTTGTACGCACATCTACGGCCCCGATTTGACCAAGTGGCGAGACAACAGCTGCTTCAATAATAAGTACAACCACGAAACCACGCACTTGCCGATCAGTTTTATACTTCAAGGCACAGGGACAAACTTTTCCTCATTTTTCGACGATTTGCTGTTTTACAAACCTACTAATTAGCTGAGCAGAACCAAGACTACTATTGTGTAGGTAGCCCTATTCTACTTCTTACTATCCTAATATTATAAACTAACTTCCAACTGCGGCTTCGTTCGCGTTTTACCTGTATTAAATGAAGCCTTTAGTTATTCCAGGCTATATACAAGGTGATTCAAATTTTGAATGCTATCCCAAAAGGGGCCTCATTGGTAACAAAGTTTGTTCCATAACTTTTGAAAATTCAATATTTTTCATTGAAAAATCTGTATGCCAAATTTGATTCCAATCCGTTCTATGTTTGAAACACGAAAGAGTAACAAATATCTTCAGCATATAAACTTTTGCATCCCACTAATATTATAAATGCGAATGTTTGTGAGGATGTTTATATGTTTGGATGTTTGTTATTCAATCACGCCGTAACGGCTCAAACGATTTCGATGAAACTTGGAGTATAAAGAGTTCTTTACTAAGAATAGTATATAGACCGTGGGCGGAAGCTAGTATTATATAAAGTAGACCCACGACACCAGAGTAAAGCCGCGGGAGGAAATTACTAAACAATAAATCATATTTTGAACTTGGTTATTCTGTACATAGGCTTGTATTTATTATCCACACAAGTTTGTATTGCACACCAGGGGCATATTGGCCACAATATCATCTAGCCCGGAACATATGGAGGTACCTAAGGTTATTGATGTATAAGGAATATTCAGCAGGTACTATGCACGGGCAGGCTGTTCATTGCATAAGCTGTATCTACCTACATCATGAATACAACGTGTTCGGTAACTAGTATTGTATTCCAAATAGAGATGATACAAGGTGATTCGTAAAATGTATGCTATCCCGAAAGCGGCTTATTCGACGCCCAATTGGCAATCAAGTTTGTTAGAGGACTTTAAAAGTTCGATTTTTTTTTCACAACTATTTCAAATTTGCTTTAGCCTTTTGGTCTTTTTATAGTCTGTATAACTAATTATTAAACGTACGAAAAGTACTGGTGGTAATGATGTAGAAACTGTTTTTTGCAGTGTTTCTTAGTGAAAAATGACGAATTTCCTAAAGTCGTGGAGCATTTTAGTGCCTTAGTGGGTATAGAGTAAGCCCCTTTTGGCTTAAACATTTGGTTTGTGTACTATTCTGGAAAACACAACAGTCATGAACTTATATAATCCAGACACAATACTTTGCAAGAATTGATTCTCAGATATTCAGAACCGATAAAAATATTTTGCTGGATCTAATAGAAGTATCTTGAGATCTGCGAACACAAAAAGCTTCGAAGTTTTTTATTCATACTATGAATAGGAATCGTAGCTTGAAGAGAACAGTTGGTTCAACATTGAACCAACTGTTCTCTTCTGTTGTTGAAAGTAGCGCTTGTAAATACAAGCGGCCTTCGTTTCGAAACGTACGTATGTTAAAAATTAAATGTTTTTTCGTAATTATAGGGGCATTTTTTTTTAGAAATAAAAAAACTCACACAACTTTCAAATACATAGTCCTGACTATACTAAGATTCCCCTGTGTCGTGGGTATCAGAAACTACGAGTAACCACAACACGGGTTTGGCCTGGAACAAATATTTGCAGATAATGCAAATATTTCTTCCAGGCAAATATTTGCAGATAAACATTTCTCCCGCAGCAGGAATTGAACCCGCACCCCTTGCATCTCAGATAAATAAACACTTACATTCATAATCAGTCACCAGCTTTATCGGCTTGATAACTCTTGCCAATTGCCGCGCAAAAGGCGACATTGCCGCGTTGTATAGAAATATTTAATCGCTTAAATAAAATCCAGTCTTCCATTAGAACCGTAAACTAACACGCACACCATATTTTCATATATTGTGTTACTAAACTAGCGATTTCCTTTCTAAGCTGTCGTTGTCTAGCTTAGCCGTTTTCCGTATGAATATTATTTTTCGTACGGCAGCGTAACATTTGTTCCAACTGCTGCCCAACGAAAAGGCCAACATTTTACTTAGAAATTTAAACTACTACATAGGTCGCTTTCTTTAACCCCTTTATTCATTATCACTCACTAACTTCCTCTTCTCGTCAATTATGTCCGCTTTTTTCTTTTGTTTACTTTTATAAAAGGACAGGGATAGAGTTATCGATCCGATAAAGTTAATAACCGACCTTGAATAAATAAGTATTTCTCTTAGATATTTTTTTTTTTTTTTTCTAATTCAGATTGTTTGACGATCAGCATTACATATTAATCATACTCATTACTCTACTTACAAGCACCGATCTAGAAATTAATAAACGAAAAATTTAAAATAATGATTTTGTATAAATTAATTAATACCATCCAATTTTATATTTTCTTTCTCTAATAAACTTATTTATTTGAAATAAATTAATTTAGCTATTAGCCTAAATCTCATTTCATCTCAAGATTAATTTTATTTTGTGGGCCAAAATTTATTCAGAATACTACCCACAAAACTTCAAAATTCTATTTCTCTTTATGGTATCACATTGTCTAGAGGTGAGCAGGTTATAAGTGGTAGTGGGCGAAGGGAATTGACAGTCGTTGGGGCAGAAGTCCGTTCTAGAGTGGAGGCAGCGTAGGACGGCTTCCACTAGATAAAGACGACCTAATAAAGGTTGCTGGGAGCCGGTGCAGGCCACACAAGATCGGTGGCTCTGGACATCTCATCATCATCACTTCAGCCAGAGTATCAGAATTTTTACCATGTGGGGGGAATTTGCCCATATTCAACACTCTGGGTATGCGGGTTGGCGAGCGCAGTAAGGAGCTATCTTTCTGAAAGGTAGGAAGTTATCATCATCATGATCAGCCTGGTGAAGTATATTGCTGTACATAGGCCTGCCCTCAGGAGTGCCATAAAATCTTGCCTGATAAAATCTTGCTGTGCCCTACCTCACTATCTGTGCATTTTAGCTCAATATTCAGTATAGACGCAGCTCAATATTCAGTATAGACGCACCCTAACTATTATTATTTACGAACGTAAAACTGAAGTTGAAAACTGAAATGGCAATAGAAACGCTATATTGAACTCGCAGAATCGATGCCCCATTTCAATCCACTGCATTCACAATCAATTCAACACACGAGAACCGGTTAATCAAACCGTAGCAAGCTCTCCGTAGACCTGTTACGTAATGAAATAAATTAAAAAGAAAGCTTAGAGGTAGTGCAGTCCACATTTATTCAACGAGGGAGTTGAAGTAATTTCCAGAAGGAAAATTAAAAAGAAACGAGTTTATCTCGGCGAACCCTCTGCGAAATTACAGTACGACTAAACAAGTTACGTTTTTTCGGGCTACGTTTCTTTTAGAGTTTTAGATGGAATGCCATTTATGCCGCGAAGAAAAGCCTATACGATCATTCGTTGTAATCGTACGAGTTTAAATAAAGGTGTAAATAATATAATAGTACCAACTTAAATAGAAAGAATGAAACGTTTGGAAGACTTCGTCATTTCTTCTCGTCACAGATACCGCAGAGCCTCATGACGAAAGTCTACAATCAATGCGTGTTACCAGTGATGATATGGCCCCGAGACTTCGTCGATAACTATTGGCCTCATACACAAGCTCTAAGTCTCGCAACGGGCTATTTATACAGCTATGCTCGGAGTTGCACTGCGTATTAAAACCCGAAATGAGGAAATCCGTTGGAGAACCAAGGTCACCGATATAGCTCTCAGAAATAGGAAGTTGAAGTGGCAGTGGGCAGGCCATAAAGCTCGCAAAAACGACAACCGTTGGGGAATTAAGGTTCTTGAATGGCGACCACAAACTGGGCGACGCAGTGTTGTAAGGCCCCCAACTCGATGGACCGATAACATTGTTAATTTTGCCATCATGGAACTCTTTGGGGAGGCCTGTGTCTATGGACTTATACAGGTGATTATGATGATGATATCCTGATGATGGTGATGATGATGATAATGATGTCCTTAAATAGGATTTAAAAAGTTACAGTTGCAAAGCTTTGAATCAAGCACTTTAATATCATTGATCTAGGATGGTTAATATTGGTGGCTTCCATATTTGTCATAATACAACTCTGGAGTATTCTCAAAGTATTTTCGGGAAATAGTGTAGTTTCCATTACCCGAACCAGGCTTCATCTAAGCATTTCATTTAAAAGTAACGCGCCTAGAGATTGGACGGGCCGTAGATGGCCCCGCAGTAGATAGGCAAGCTCGCGGAAGGGTAAATGGGAAGGCCAAATTTTGTCCGAGTGACGATTATTGGGGTCTTGAACTTGGGACAGAAGGCTCTTTACTGAGCAACTCATTTGAATGTTTATGACGTCATATTTATGCACAGCTTTGGAAGCTTCTGATCAGTATTTTGAACTTCGGAGTTTCGAATTACTTTATCTCAACAACCTTTGAAGTAAGTACATATAAATAAATAAATAAATATTTCGGACATATCACACACGGTCAACTGATCCCAAACTAGGCATAGCCTGTACTATGGGTACCAGAGACTGATATACTTAATAGATATATATTTAACACCCAGAAACAGAACAAACATCTGTGTTAGTCACAAATGTTTGTCCAGTGCGGGAAACCGAACCCGCTACCTCTAGCGCAGAAGGCAGAGTTACTACCAACTGCTAGTCGGCTAGTCAGTCATATAAAATGAAAGAATAAAATTTAATGATAAGCTTGTAATTACTTTATTGATCATTGCAATCACCATCCACCTAATTGTAGTAAAACCATGTTGGCCTAATGGAGGTAGGTACCTCGATTTTAGATCCGAAGTTCGTAGATTTCATATCAGTTATGCACTAATGGATTTTCTGTTCGAAAAATTATGTGCGCATAAACACGCTCAAAGCTGTAAAGAAAATAAATTGCGAACCAGCGACTTAGTCAGCTCCGCGCGTATTGTTCATGTCTTTTCTGTGGATAGCCTAGGCAAGCCTACTCCATCTATAAGACACTACAGCGTCCACTACAGTGTTTTATTGTGACACTGTTTGTTTACCCAAATAAATAAAATAAATAAATAAATAAAAAGTTCCACTTGACGTTGTATATTTAATCTAGAATGGATGTTATAAGGCCTTACTTTTTCTAGTAGAGGCCATAAATCTCAATACTCTCGATTTTTCAAGAGAATTTAATTTCTTTTACTACGTTTCATATTTACTTTATCAAAGACTAATGAGCCTTCCTGCATTACTGCTAGGGTTGAAACACATCAGAACTACGTGACGACCAAAAGTCCCACTGTGCTCTACATTTCCTCACGTGAAAACCGAACAGAAAAACATTTTTTACAGCGACCTACAAATCTTCCTATCTAAACCTCCCCAAAAATGCTAACGCCCGACCTGAAACAACGAAGAGGAAACACGCCGTAGTTTTCCAGTTAAGCTGAGTTTCTTTCAAAGAAACGGCCGCTATAGACGGCCTTTCTATATTCAGCGGTGACTGCCTGTCCCAGTCTTTGCAACTCCATGGGTCAGCAGCTCACCATTCCGTCCGTCGGCGAAGCGACTGAATCGTTAAACAATTGAAACTTAACCTTATTTACTTTCTGATACAGCTGAAATCACAAAATCACACTGCAAGGCTCGAAGCGTACCACACGCGTGGTGGAGATAACGTCTTCGTTCTTTGGAAAAACTTGGCTTTACATACATTTCCATGCCGTGTATGGAAAACCAAACGTAAACTACGTGACGCGAATGCATGTGATACGAAACCTTTGTCGCGCGATGTTTGACTTAGATTTTACGTGTTACAGATTTTTAGGGGACCCTCAAAACCACAGAATAGTCGAATCTAGTACCCTAAAAGACACAACGAATGCTAGGATTTTTATAATAAAACGAAGTATTAGGGTTTGAATGACTGCTGTGACATCGCTTTCTTATTATGGTGCGGTAAAGGATTCAAAGTTGGTTTATGAGGTCAGTATCTTTTGAAAGACAGAGTGGGTTGATAAATAGGTACCTACTGCTTGAGTTGCCACTTTTTATCCCATTTTACAAAGCCAAGCCTTCAATAAGTTTTATTGTTATACTCGTATCTACGACGACGCCACTGACAATGCCGTAGCTGTGGCGGAGTATTGGTAAAAAAAAATGTAGTCCCCCTGAACCATTACAAAAGAAGAAGAATTGTTATATCAACCAAGTTTTTTTAGATTAATAAGCTATTCAAAATGAAATAGTATGTGGGTAGCTAAGCACTCAAGTGAAATTAAATTAAACCGCCCTTTCATGCATTGCGAATTTAATAAATGAACGTACTTAATCCTTTCACTAGCCTAAGCTAAATTGAATTTTGCAATGTAATGAGTTCACTTAATTACATTACCTTGTTCTTCGCCCGAAAATACTATTTTTGAAAAGTTATAAAGTTAAAGTAAGGCCTTTTGACATTTTATAGATGATCTATACAGAATCAGATGGAACTTTTTGTTCACGGTATTCTCTTGAAGCATGTTTTAGATGGAGTAGGTTTGTCCAGCATCTACCTATACCCGTCCTCATAGTTTATTCGGCCTTATTCAAAGGAAAGATATGGCCAGTACCTACGTGCGGAAATGACTAAGCTGCGGCTCTAACTGTAATAGCATAGATAATATTTTTCAAACAGAAAAAACCGGCTCGAAAGTTGAGGTACCGATCTCCAACTAGGCCATTAAGGCAAACTTCTCAAGTTTATTCTACATGATTAATAGCTAGTTATTATCGCAAAAGTGAGACATTGGGATCCGTAGTAAAATATTAAGAAAATTATAAAGGTTCACTTGGAGTAGGCATGTTCATTAGTGGGATCAAATAAACGTAGATAAGGTTACTTTATTCATAAAAATATATTTTACAACTCATGTGATAGGTAAATCAATACATTGCCTTGTACACGAAAAGAGCGTCAAATAGGCGCATTGATTATTTTATCGATGGTCATATGCCCTTTTCAGGGCCACCATACCTCAACATGGTCACTGACCTAATACAGGATAACCAAGAAGGAATCAGTGACACGAAAAGAAGAATCAATAGGTACATTATTGATGCACTTAGCACGAAATGAGCTACACACTGCTTAAAATGATTCTAGCACTAGAATTCTTTCACCGACGGCTATAGGCCCTTTTCAGGGTCACCATACCTAAACTTGGTCACTAACCTAATACAAAATGACCAAGATAGAATCAGTGACACGACATTAATAATTAAACAATTATCATGATTGGTGAGCTACTAAATTACATCTAAATCATTCATGAACCTACTGCAAATGATCCAATTTGTGTGATAGAATTACTAGGCGATATAAAGTTACACGCATATTTGAAGCAAAATAATTAAACGAAGATAAATTGTTTGATCTGTATCGATGAGAACTAAACGAGGCTAGTGAGGAAGCTAATAAAACCTAAAAAATAGATTGGTCCTCGTGTTAATTGCCAATTAGGAGAAATGGGACGAGCCGGACAAAAAGTAAACCAAACGAGGAAAATGTTGGGAAATAGAATTTGTATTGGAATGTTTGGTTAATAGAAAATGTTGCTTGTTTATTTTAAGCTAGACATACATTGCGACGCACGGAATACACGCTGCCCACGACTGACTCAAAGCAAGCTATGGTCAATAAGATATTTTTTACAAAAACTAAAAACCGACTTCAAATTCCCGAATATTTACAAGATTAATATCAACCTCTTATTTTTGTTATCAACCTCTTTGCGTTTTGCTTACCTACTGAGGATGACACTGGCCGCCTACACTTTCGAATAAAAAACAAAAGTAAGTATGACATCCATTAATCATCAATAATAACTCTTACGGTACTGACAGACTCTTGACTGACAATCAAACGTAGTGGTTTTATTCTCTTTGAAAATCAACGCAGAACCTAACCAAAATCCTAAGAGTATGAAATTTGCAGGGTAGCGTAAAGTATGGGTGCACAGAAAGGAATTCCCGACACACAACCCCTAAGGTTAAAGTTATGTAAAAATAGCAGCAACCGAACGAAGTCGCGGGGATTACCATTCCATACCACCGTCGACAAAAAAAAAATCGGCAAGTCGTGATTTCAAGAGATGATGTCGTTTTTTAAGTTATACGGGACAAGAAGCAATACCTCAGGAATTAAATTAAACACAAGCGAAAGAATCATCAAAATCGGGTTACTATTGGCGGAGATATCGAGTACACACAAAAAATACAGCCGACTTGAGAACCTCCTCAATACAAGGTGATCCATAACACGTACTTAATCTTTTCCGAAAGGAGCTTATTCTACACCCAATCGGCAATAAAGTTTGGAAATTAGTAATTTTTAACGATATGAAACTAAACAAATATCAGCTGTCAAATCAGTTCAAACTCCAGCTACTTTAGGATTCAATATTTACATCGAACATCTCGCACGTTTAATAATTAACTATAAAAAATAATTTGCTATACCTAAACCTTAAAAATTTAGGGAAATTAAGAAAAATAAGAAAAAAAAAAGATATCGTATTCTTTGTTTTGTTGACAGAATAAGTCCCTTACATAAAATATTATCAATCAACTTGTCTATTGTGGGCGGTGTATACCTCACGTAAGCCTTTTGGGTTGAAAAAAAAACGTAATTATTACCGAAAAACTAAGGTCTAATACGTACAATTCTTCGGAAAACCTCACGCCGGTTTCGATTCAAACCTGCTGTATCGATTTGGATTTAAAATAAAACAGTTCCGTTCCTCGTTAAGCCACCCAATATCATACAGGGCTGCAAAGGTTCCACTGGTGGTCACTTTTATATCACTCTAGTAGGCAGCTTTTAGGTAGAAAGCAGTACTAAACTGATCGTAAAAAAACACTGTGATATATAGAACCCTTCATTGTTGATAATATATTTTCACTCCACTCACACTGACAGCTACCTGAAATTAATTTCATAGAAAATGCTGCCAAGTTTGAAATTTCCACTAAAAATTCCACTCACGATGATTAAAGATACGGGCCTTGGTTTACTAAAGCTTCAAACATTAAAGCGCTAGCAGTAATAAACATGCGATTTTGTAACAGACAACGACAACAAAAGCACTATTGAGAATATAACTAAAAGAAAACCTTAATTTAACAGTTATTGCTATTGAAATAATGTTACTTTAAGCCGTGTTCAAACGGCATGCGATATGTCCTTGACATGTCTTATAAAGTTATTTTCATAATGATCCGTACCCCTATTGAACAAGTCAGTACTGGGTTTGACATTTACTTAATTTATTTAAAAAAAAATTGTGTGTGTACAGCTCAACGATATCGCAAGCCCTTAAAGGACAAACGCAAAATTGAGTTATTCAGAAGACATAAGGATAATATTAATATAAAATTTAGATGACATATCGCACGTTTGAACGAGGCTTTACACTCTACTAAAAAATTGGAAGCAATTTACACTCAACAAAACGTACTTGACATGAAACATTTTTATAAAACGCCCCTGTTTTCCTCATGAATGCGGTTGTGAGCGAATTGTTGGCAAATTGTCAATCGCTTCGTTTTGACTATGCGGTTTTGCATACGAATCGGAACACGGAACAACAAACAAAAATAGTAGGTTTTAAACGAACACAGTCATTTCAATTCCGATTCTTTCTATGTTGTTCGGTTAAAAAGAGGAAAACGGATAAGGGGCGCTTCTAAAAAAAGATAAAAATCACGTATGTATCTTGGATTATTTAGGGAGGTTCTTACAATGACATGTGCATGAAAGGGACCTTTAAGAGGCGCATTTTAATCCTTTCACTACACTGATTCTTTTATCATAGACCCTTTTCAGGGCCACCATGAAATCTAATACAGGATGACCAAGAGAGAATCAGTGACACGACAAGAAGAAGAAGAAGCCATTATTCAAGTCGCATGTCCCCAGCTAATTGACCAAGCCGTAGATGTGCACAAATTGACATGCCAATTTACTCGTCGCAAGCATTGCATCTATACAATTTGTACACCAATTTGTTCTAGCTTACAATTTGTACACCAATTAATAACGATGTCAAAGGTAGGATCAATTTAATTTCCCCTCAGTAATTAGGACCCGGAGGTATTAGTTAATCCTTACGGATGTTAGATAAATTGAATATGAATTGGGCATTTTAGGAGAACAATGGCTTGTGATCATTTATTAGGTACTATCGGTGGCGCGTATTCATCATCATCATCATCATTTCAGCCGTACGACGTCCACTGCTGAACATAGCCTCCCCAACAGACAGAGCGAATTCCTATCATGTGGGGGGATTTGCCCATACTCACCACGCTGGGCATGCGGGTTGGCGAGCGCAATTAGAGCTATTGTTGTTAAAATGAGGGACGCTGCTGGCCATCCCCTAGCTTTTTTCCCTTAGTCGCCTCTTACGACATCCGCGGATAGGTAGATATGGTGGGGCCCATTCTTTAGCCGGGGCCACCACGGCCACGCGTATTCATACATTTTGACATTCATCTCCTTTACACTGGAGACTTCTATCTAGGCTGTGCGTTGATTATCAGTCAGTCATATAGTAATAATTTCATTGATCGAGAGAGCTTAGCGAGTGAAGATCTAGTAAGGTTGTTTGTTAGTATAACTTTGATCCGTCAATCCGATCTTCATGGAATTTAATGGGGTCAATAAGTTGCACTATCAAAAATTGCTGCTAAGATTATAATATGCTTAAAGTGCGATTTTTGAAGTTTATCTTCATTGTACGACCAGACATCGCTTGGTCCCAGTTCGGGGCGAGCCACTAGTATATTTAGATAGCAGGAAATGTGCATAGCAATAAAACTCCAGTGTTATTAGGAGCTAGCTAATGGTTGATGAAGGAAGTAGATTAGTGGGTTCAGTGATCATTTGCGTGTCACGCGACTGAGCGATCAGAGCCCTAATGAGACTGAAACTGATTCGTTGGGGTTAAGTATCTCGGCTTGTATAAGGCTTAAGCAACAGCGAATCTTAAAATCTCTGTATCTTTTATATTTGACGTTCAATTATTTTTAATATTTATTCGGATTAATGCAATTGATTATATCGGTCGGTACATAGCATTATTCGATATGTTTTGATTTTATTTCTATGCTTAGGGAGTACCTAGGTAGGTTTGCGTATAATAGCGTAACTTTTTCACGCAAACCGACTACCGAGAAGGAAGGAGGGTAATATTTTTCGAGTGTATATATGTTCTTTTGTGCGTAAGCGCACCCTAAACGGCTTGATTTTGGCTTATGGGGTGTCATTGGATTTGTCTTCGTCCCTGCCTGTGAAACTAAAAATACCAAAGCTTGTTTGGGTACCTCTTTTATGTCGCAGCCGGGTTTTTTATTTTGAATAAAAAAATCTATTCCTATACTAGCGTCTGATTCGTCTTTCCGTTGTGATTATGTTGATTTCTAATTTGAACAGTCTTTGTTTTCCGATTTCTGCAAGTACCTGAAGTGAGCAAAGTAACTAGAGTCTCTCATCTTGCCTCAGCAAGACAAAGGAGCAAAACGTATACTTCACAATCCAAGCGTTTGCCTATCTCTTGCAAACTACGCATAAACTTACTGACAAGAGAATGCGAGTACTTAGAGGCGGCATAAGGCCATGTACACAATACGACTTAATTACGACTGTCAGCCGCATAGTGGTCAAGATATCACTAATGAGCGCCGTAAGGGCATCTGCACACGACTTTGAATATCAAAGAGACCATTACCATATCTTGATCACTCGTCGGAATTGATGGTTGACCAATATTTATAGAGAGCTGATAGTTTCCTACTTTTAACATTGCTATACGTTTTAAATCTAAAGGAAAAGTAGCTATAACATCAAGCATCATCATCAGCCTATTGAAGTCCGCCGCTGGACAAAGGCCTCCCCCAAATAGTTCCATGACGAACGGTCTTGAGCCTTTTTCATCTAACGACTTTCCGCCACTTTCACAATGTCGTCGGTCCATCGGGTAGGGGAGCTTTCAACACTGCGTCGCCCGGTTCATGGTCGCCGTTTGAGAACCTTTACTCTCCAAATTAACCATACAATTATTTAAAGATGTGTAATTGCCAGCGCAACAAAATGTTTGTGTGGGTAAACAAATTACAATAGACTACTGGAAACTAGGTACAATGGGAGCATGTGCCAAATGTAATGCTATCACACACTTGCACTTTTTACACAATATATACTATGTGAAAACTTTATTTACTGAAAGAAAATTAAAACGAATACAAGTTAGTATTAACAAAATACACAAGAAACAGTTCAGCTATCTAAACCGTCACAAATTATTACGATAGCTCAATTTATCCAGATTACTAGGGATGATCAGATTTGTGAAATAAGTAGAGAAGGGTTGTATCCACTCCATACTATTTATAATTCCACTAAACGCGTGTGTAGTTAGCATTGCAAACAAACAAGATAGATAGATAGATTTCAATCTCTTGATTGCCGCAGGCTTTCTATTAACGCTTAGTTCAATGGTACGATTTCATTTGGCAAACGACAACTAATTAGGAACGTTCATGCAAATGGCGAAACCAAATTAGGGCGCATTGTGCTAACTTGCGGCACCGAAATGGTTCGTTTGAGTTCTGATTAGGATTTTGTTCTGAGTTTTCGACAGTCAGATTAAACAATGGTGCTTGATTTGAATGCAGCATTTCAAGCATCACATGTTTTGTTACGTTCTAACCCTGGTATACTTGGTAGTTAACATTTTACACTAGTTATTAGACACAAGTTTCATAGAAATTGCTGTCATATTTCTCTTCAAATTCCACTCAATACTTTTAAAGATCAGAAGAAGAAGCAACATCCTTAATTATAATGTAACGATTGCCAATTTATACCGAAGACATGAATAATCATGAATATTTTTTATGAGGTGGCATATGGACATATTCAAACCTAAGGGACCGTCCACATCGGCAAATGCGTCGCGAATATATACCTCTCGGACGCAGTTACTCCATCAGCTCACGAACTAGTTAATTATTAATCAATATTCCGGACATATTATCACACGTTGACACACGGTCAACTGATCCCAAACTAGGCATAGCCTGTACTATCGGTACCAGAGACTGATATACATAATAGATATATATTTTAACACCCAGACACTGAACAAACATCTGTGTTAGTCACAAATGTTTGTCCAGTGCGGGAATCGAACCCGCGACCTCTAGCGTTGAAGGCAGAGTTACTACCAACTGAGTAATGGGGCCTGTAAATACTCCTCAAAATTCTTCTTACTACGAAAAAAAACGCGAAACTGACAATCAGTCTACTTGGGTTTGTTATTACTTCATACATGAAAATAAATAGCAAAGTACGACTGCCAACACATTAACCGCCGAGTTACGCAGAACGTCAAACTGTGTTGATACTAACTCTATCTTTGGTCATTAAACGGTAGTAAAGAGCACCTACTGACTAGGGATATCTTAGTGTGTTGTAACCAAAGATTTAAGAGTTCCAGCTTCACTCTATGAGTTTTAACATTACTATTATAAACTGGGAGTCGTAATATATGGCCAATTAACGACAACGGCATTTTTATAGACTAGTTTATCTAATGTTGGTTCAGTACAGGCGATAATAAAAGCCGTCAACAGAATTTTTCAGGTTATTATTGCAGTTTTTTGATAAAACGCTTTTCACGCGCCACTTCATGGCATATCCATGGCATCCATTTTATATTGTTATAAAATGAATGGTAGCCAATGGTAGCCTTAGCACACGATAAAACAAGTGACGATAGTCGCCGCACTAAAGAGCTTTAAAAAACGATCTAAAGCCGTGCTAGCGATATGTCATCTAAAATTTATTTCAAAATGATTCTTAGGTCTACAGAATAAAGTCAGTTTGATATTGACTTGTAGGGCTTGCGATATGGTCGAGCTATACACAGCCTTTTCAAACTGAAAATTGACTTTAATCAGTGGTCGTAAGTATCATTATGAAACTAATTTTAGCTGGTATATCGCACGCCGTTTGAACACGGCTTAATACGCCCATTCTATGACGGCGTTTAGCAGAACTAGCAGTTTTATGTCCAATACAGATGTCTGCGCTGAAGACGAGTCTCAAGTGGGCAGCTCGCGCCGCAAAGTGGCCGTTTCGGGCACACGGTGTCACTGCCTTGATTGTACTCCGGTTTGTTCCCGCAGTAATAGTTGATAGTTATAGGTGACTTTGAATAGCTATAAAATGCTGTTAAATGTTTAAAATTTCTGAGCCCTCCCACTGTCTGTAGAGAGCATAATATTTTACTGACCAAATAAGTAGAGAGATGTTGAAAGTCAAATCATTGGCATAGCAAGCGAGAGCCCGTCTGAGGCGCAAGAGGTGAGGTACGATTCCCACTCCGGGACATAATAAAAATGTTTGCATGATCTGCTAATATTTGTTCCGGGTCTGGTTGTAGTGGTACTATGGTACTCGTAGTTTCTGATACCCACGACACAGGAAAATAGTGTGGGGTCAGGGCTATTAAGTGACTGCTGGTTGTTAAATAAATAAACAAATTATAAACCTTTTTTTCAAGCCGAGTATCAACCTTACGTTATCTAAAATTCGTTTCAAAATGATTCTTCGTTTACAGAATAAAGTCAATTTTGAGTTTGACTTTGAAGGGAGTACGATATCGTGGAGCTATCGCTCACCCATATCGCACACTGTTTGAACCAGCCTAATGTCCGTGGAGTAAAAAATAGGACTATTGGTTTACGCGTGCGTTGATTGTCAGTCAGTCTTCATTCATTCAGTAAAGTAAGAGTTACACGTTCATACATGTTTAATGATGATTGATGATATACATAATATATTATGTACCTAGCAAGTGGAAAGCCGTGGTCTCTGGCTATCCCTCTGGGAAATAGGTGAGATTTTATGTATGTATGTATGATGTACAATACCAAATCTAAATCCAATACAAAGCTTTTAAAAACTCCAATATCTTCATTCAAAACTCCAGTTATTTCAATAAGCAATCTCGCCGTACTGTGTGAACAAGTTTCCTAGCGAAATGGTCATCCGAGACAAACTTATTGCCAACTTCAATTGCAGTTTGGAATTCATACGTCTGTTCCAGTGTTTCCAGCTGTTCGGAAGTTCGCGATAGAGATCTAAAAGCGGTTAAAGATGAAATTTTGTATTTTCGATTGAATCGGTTGATTCCAATTTCAATTCCAATTTTCATAAATACAATTTCATATGTATTTATTCACTCTACTCACACTGACATCAGACAGATTATTTTCGAAGATATTGTTGTTAAATTTGAATTATCATTTGTAACCCCTAACGACGAGTTCTTTATAAGTGTGATCATAACGGAAAGTGAAGATGTTTAACTCTTACATCCAGTGGCGGATTTGCCCTAAGGCCCAGTAGGCCCATGCCTAGGGCGGCCAGATATTAGGGGCGACAAATCGAGACCAAAAATTTGTAGAAATTGTCTAAATGAATATATTTACATTTAGATTCGATTCGATTTAGATAAAGTTGGCTAATAAAGTAAATTCATTATGTTCCTAGTCCAAATGATGAGTGCTGAGAAAGGGGCGGCACATGGCCTTGGGCCTAGAGCGGCCAAAACTGCAAATCCGCCACTGCTTACATCAGCAGACTATCACCAGCTGGATTTGAAAATCATTGTTCTTTACAATGTACATAAGATCTATATTTGAGTGTGCTAGAATCCATACGATACCGAAGTATATCTGCAGTAGCGAATTGATATTGCAATACAGTGCCACACTATGCTATTCTTTCTCAATACACCTTCTCAGTTTTCAATTTACGAGTATATCTAGTTCCTTTGTGAGAGCTATTGCTTTCAAAAGCTCCTGTTTTACACTAGATCGTGTCATAACGTCTTACTTGTTATTTTAACTTCGTTTTAAAATGTATTGTTGGTTTAAAAATTGAGGCCTGATAACATCTATTCTAGATGATTGTTTAAGCGTTTTTTAGTCACGGGACGTCGTAATGGGACATTGTTAAGATGGAGTAGGCTTGCCTAGAACCTATGCCGTCCTCTCAGCCTAGTCAACCTTATCCATATCTTATCCTTATCCATAGGAAAGACTGGTCAATATTGTAGAGGTGCGGGTTTCCTCACAACGTATTCTGAACAAGTATTTTTACACATATAACAACTCAGTTTGTTTTTTTGAATAGTAAATATTTTAGCTTAGCCAATGATTTTCTTAGTCTAAACTCATCTTTTCCTCAAATAACCAGCTGTCGTATTTTTTTATTTAGTGACGACTAAGTAGGTATAAAATACTCCTAGATACATCGGCACAAGCTCAATTTTCAAACCATCTATGTTTAACTTTGAAAGGTAATTCAAGTTTCTATTCAAGAAAATTATGATTTTTCCAAGGGTTTTGCAAAATACTTCAAAAGTTGTATAATAACTGTTACGGTTTAAGCAAACAACCTTGAGGTTTACTTATTAACATTTTCAACCTGACTAAAGGATTCCTGACAAAACTCTAATTACTTACCCACACAGACTTTTAGCTATTATTCTTTTAATTACTGTAATTGACGGGAAATAAGAGCAGCGAGGTGGGCAGACGATATCGCAAGCATCGCGGGCCGCAACTGGATGAGGCTTGCACAGTATAGAGGAGAATGATACATACAAAGGGAGGCCTATATCCTGCAGTGGGTGAAGTCAGGCTGTGGATGATGATGATGATGAAGTGCTGTCCGTTGGCTCCGTTGGCTTTTGTAGTTTATTTTTGATCCAATGCCATTTATCATCATCATCATCATCAGCGTGTAGAAGTCCACTGCTGGACATAGGCCTCCGTCAAAGAGTTCCATGACGAACGGCCTTGAGCCTTCTCCATCCACCGACTTCCCGCAACCTTCACAATATCGTCGGTCCATCGTCCACTGCGTCGTCGCCCAGTTCGTGGTCGCCATTCGAGAACCTTTACTCCCCAACGGTTGTCGGTTCTGCGAGCTATATGGCCTGCCCACTAACACTTCAAGTTGCTAATTCTGTCAGTGACCTTAGTTCTTCTACGGAGTTCCTCATTTCGGATTTCACGTAGTGGAACTCCAAGCATAGCTCTCTCCATAGCCCGTTGCGCGACTTTGAGCTTGTATATGAGGCTTGTATATGTCATTTATACAGCTTTCTAATTCCTGTATAATCCAGTCTGACGAACTTGTCAATGACGTACTATTGCCGACTTTACTTTCGTACTTCATTTAGGTTCTAGGGTTTGAGGTGAGTAAATGATAGATAGATAGATAAATGATTTATTTGACACACACAAATACAGCACAGACAGAGATAAAAGCAAACGGAAGAAACAACAGTAGGAAACAATCACAAAAAATAAAATAAAGCGTAGGTACTTAGTAGACAGGCAGGTTAACAGTAAAATTTAGACTAATACAAGTAACAATACAATATGCACAAGAGAGACTGTTGAGAGACAGTTGAGCCATCTAAAGACAGTTACAAACGATCTATAGATAGCTCAACTGATCCAGATCACTAACAGTAGACACATTTACAAGAAAGAAAAGCAGGCACCTACCCCACCCATCAACTGGGTGCCAACTGGTGGTACCTACATTTAAATTGGTAACGTCTACGCTGCAGTGGCATGGGTCAAAAAGGTCCTATCTCAGCTTATGCTGTGCTGCTCGGCCGAGGCGTCGCAGCGCTGGTTTTCGCATTGGACCTGTGGGACCTTGAATCAATATGTAAGGGGTTCTAAGAAAACCAATCGGAACTCAAGCCAACCTCACCGGCCTGTGGTTCACCCCACCGATAATCGAACGATGAACTGGCGTTCCACCCACCAACCTGCACTGGACCAGCAGCGTGGTAGGTTATCATCCACCCCCCCCCCCCTTTTAGGGAAGGCCTATGTTTAGCAGTGGACTTCCTCAGCCTCCTAGCTTATGTTAATGATAATTACATCAATTTTATGTCTGAAAAGTTGTATTTATAGGTACACATGGTACTGGCAGTACCTTTTTTTAAACACTTAACATAATAAGGGCTCCTTTCGTGCATATGAAACATGTCTTCGAATTTTTAGGTTTTAGGATGCCTCACGGTGTGTTCCTTCACCGTTTGATAGCACTAGTATAGCGCACATAAAATTTCCGCATGGAAAATCCATTGGTGCACGACTGGGTTCGAACCAAGACTTGTAGATCGGGAGAAGAATCACGCACCCCCCCTTAAAGAGCTCTGGCAACCTTCTCACGCAGGAACACAACACTATTTGATACAAATAATGTTGTGTTCCTGCGTTGTTGTCATGCTGCGGGAATGTATCTCCGCAGCATAACACATCTAAAAGGATTAACGATAAAGGGAGTTTAATAAAATTACGCTGACTTAGCCGGAAAAGCTGCTTAGTAAATACAAGTACAGCTAACTTTGTAATCAGTGCACAAGATGATTAGTCTGCAAAGTTTACATCGAACTTTAACTCACGAACTTGGTATTAATAATCTCCAATTAAGTTTCGCAAACTTCGTTATCTGAAAGCCTCAAATGGTCTAAGGTTTACCCACACGGGCAATATTTCAGCTACAAGGATTGTTTGAAAACATCTCAAACGAAGTAACATCTCACGTTAAATTAATTACCGGAAGTCAGCAGATCTTAATTTTTCATACATATAATAAAGTGCTTTTATATTACTTATTATAGTAAAATATACAAGGTGACTCATAATTTTATGTCTGCTGAAACGGGCTTATTTTACATCCAATCGGCAGTAAAGTTTGTTCTACGACTTTTGGAAACTCAAATTTTTCATTGAAAAAACAGTTTTTTTTAATCTGCTGTTTTATGGATCAAATCAGTTAAATCTCTATTATTCAGTTGTTTAATGTAGTAATCTTGATGTCGAACTTCTCTTACTCTACTTACTCTTCTTAAAAATTAAAATAAACATTAAGAAAAAAACTTGATAGAATGAGTCATTTGTAATGGTATTGTATTAGTATGAATCGCGTTAAATAATCATATCATATATATTTCTATGGGTCTTAGAATTAGTTTTACCATCTGTACTATTCTTAAGTTACCTGAAATAAAATTTATATTATATTATTATATCCATTGATAAGTTGCGCAATTTCATTGCCTGTTTAAAACCATTTTATATAGACGTATGTAAGTTAGGTTCTGTATACACCGGAGCTCAATATTTTTCGAAGAAAGTTCACAATTATTTAGATTGATGATCGACGTGGGATTTCTATCGAGATAATATGCCCAAAGTAAGGCAAAAGTTGACTTATGATTTACTCTGGAGTATTGTGTACCTGAAATCTGAAACAAGATCTATAATTATTTATGTGAAAATATAGCTTTCAATACTTAGGTAATTGACAAGTAACCTACACCTAAGTTTTCGCGTTTCTCGTTAAAAAACAGCGATCGTTATTATGTACAGCGGAAAAACAACACACCATTTTTTTATTTTTAAATTATATATTCACAGAAATCACCTCCTTCACACACACACAAATACATAATATCATAATAATTTATTAGCATGTAGAATCTTCTTTCACGCAACAACGAAATACGTTCCGTACGTTTGTATACGTTACGTTATACGTTTGTACGCTTAAAATCACGCTGATCCTACGGGATCAGCGTGATTTTAAGCGTACAAAAATGCAAAAAGAGTTGTAGTTTTGTTTATTAATTATAATAAAATATTATATATTTTAATATAAATATAGTAAAGGTAGCTTTTGCGTCTTTTTGGCGGCTACCGCTTCTTAGGAATAACTTGCTTAGTAATTAGAAATTTAATATTCCTTCTCAAAGGCACCGCACACAATAGATGAATTTACTAATAATGGAGTACCTAGATGATTAAAAATAGTTATGGCCACCAGACCTCAACTAGCGGTCTTATTATGCACCTGTCAAAAGATAAATTTGAAAACGATTATTGATTCGGTTACATAATGAAATAAAGGACTGGTGACTGGAACCTGACGCAAGGTGGCCAAGAAAAATCCAGTGACACAATAAGCAAGCAAGCAAGCCCTACTGGATATGTAATGGTGCGTCCACATTGACAAATTCGCCGCTCCCTAAGGGTTCGTGGCACTGTACAAATGTTTCAATATTCCCAAAGCCTATCGTTTTTTACGAGTATCCATAAAAATCGCCAAAAAACAAGGCAGATGAGGCCACCCCAATATCCTAAATAAGCATTACCCATACATAGAGCCGTTCATAAAACAAATATTAGTATCGATGTTCGGTCTGTCAGTGCGGTTTTATAGGTCTGAAGCTAGAAAGAATACATGTATTTATTTTGAAGAGGGGTTTGGTCACGTTTCGGTCGGCATACCTTCAGCGGTAAAGTTGTAAAATAGACTGGTTTATGGTGAAGAAGATCAAGGTAGAATGGTTCTCAAAGGTCATATTAATTTTCAAAGAACTTACTCAGCTTTTGTTTTCTAAGAAACTGTAACTTTATTACAAGGGTCTCGGCTAAATAATGGCCCCTTCATATCTACGTACCCGTGGATGTCGTAAGAAGCGACAATGGGAAAAAGCTAGGGGATGGGAAGCAGCTTCCCCTATTTTTACAACAATAGCGCTCGCTAACCCGCGTGGCTACCTATGGGAAATTTCCTCCCACCCGATAGGAAGACGCTCTGGAAATCTTTACATCTGTGTTCAGTGGTGGAAGTCCTACGGATTTGTTAATCATCACACTGGATCTTTCACAAGACCTAAGGAATATGCATAGTGGCAACCCCTAATCTGCTCACTAATCCAACAAGAGATGAGCAAAAAAGATCCATTGATAAACAAATGAAAGATGTTCTCGCCTATCTGTTTTGCCTCGACTCTACGCTTCCATATCCACTTTCAAAGGAACCAAACATGAGTCAGACTTCATTGCTATAATATAGCAAGACAAGACAGGTTGGTAGGCTGCGGTTCGTTGCTTAATGTCCAGGCACGGTAGCAACTTTCTTAAGCTTAGCTCGACTTTTCTTTGAAGTATTAGAATATGTATAGAGAGTCTCTCAGATAAGATACCGCATTAGCAATGCTATTGGTGAGGCTAAAATTAATCAGCTACGGTGCGTTTTTTTGTCTCTAAATGATATAAAAACAAAAAATATAAACTCTACAGTGATATCCTACTAATATTATAAATGCGAAAGTTTGTGAGGATGTTTGGATGGTTGTTCAATCTCATCGTAACGGCTCAACCGATTTCGTTGAAACTTGGAATACAAATAGATATTTACCTAGAATAGCATATAGGCTACTTTTTATGCAGATATCACTTGAGTGAAGCCGCGAGTGGAAGCTAGTAAATAAGATACCTGTAAAGTTTTCCATTATTTCGCAATGAAATGATAGACATAATAGTGAAACTTGATAGACATTTAAATGTCAAAAAAGTATTGAAAAAATGATGGGGCTGTTACGTAGATGTGCTAAAAATACTAATGTTTGTTCAGAAGTCTGATGTAACGTGCGGTTAGACACCTTCCTGATTGGTGTAACTTGGGAGTTCTGGTAAGTGTTTATACTGAGGAGTGGATAAATAAGGGGAAGTTAAACTTACCTAATTGGCATCATTCCTGCTTGAGAATTGAAAAGAAAGAAGTGAAGTTCGGCTATTTTGCGGACTAGGCGATAAAGCTGACTAGTGACTTTTTTTATATGCGTACTGACAGCGTCTGTGGTGCGATTGCCGCGTCAGCGACAGCGTTAGCATCAGCATCAGCGTTAGATGTTTAGTGCAGTGCAGGGACTGTAAGCGGTAGAGGTTATAGGTACTGGTACCGTTAAAACATTACGGTACCGTTATTTCAAACCGGTAGATTTTTGTACTGAAAAGAGACGTTTCATCAATATATGGAGCCTGGGCCTGCACTGTGTACACTACTCTAAAATATGGCTAAGCAATAAAGTAAACGTATTTAATTGGTTATTTTATTTAAATTGACTTCGTTATAAGGTTCATTAAGATTTTCTTCGACAAAGAGAGCAACACACAGCGCTACAAAAATATGGCGGATGGACGTGCGTGAAATGTCATTTTGACAACCTACATTTATCTGACAAAACAAAAACATCAAATCAAACAACATGACATGAAAAATATGTCAATGTCATGTCAAACGCCAATTATAAACCAACATGGCGGCCTTCAAATAGTGTTCACATAGTAAAAAACTTACCAGAAGAACTATTCTTGTACCATCGCATTTGTCTTCAAATTGATGAAATTGTATTTTTCTTGAAATCTCCTATTTTTTCCTAATTTTTCTATGTAGTGTACATGGACCAGGCCCAGAATGAAATGGCTTCTTTTGTGTTATGTCGGCTATAGGTACCGGTAGCGAAATAAACCGAGATGAACTGCGAAGCCAGATTTTCCGGTACCGTTATATTTATCGGTAGAGAAATATTCGGGTAACCGGAATTTATCGGCATGAAGTCATATCGTTATTTAAAGATACCTTTACATTCTGGTTATTCAGTCCCTGGTTTAGTGTCAGCGACATGTTAGTAGACGCCAGAATCGGATTAACGGATGGAAAGTTATGCTCATATAAATAAACATAATCTAAAAACATACAAACATACAACGCCGATTCTCCGAATTGTTTAAAAGATCTTCACTCGCTCGATCAATTATAATACATTCGTTTTCGCACGCGGCTTAGCTCGCGTCGTACCTACAAAAAAGTAGCCTATATGCTATTCTAGGTAAATAACTCTATTCTAAGTCTCAAAGAAATCGGTTGAGCCGCTACGGCGTGATTGAACAACAAACATCCAAATATCCAAACATCCTCACAAACTTTATAATAAAAGTAGAATAGAATATCTTTGGTGGCCACGTCTTGCAAGAACTTTTTAGACAGCATTGGCTTATTTTGATTCATTGGTAATTTTACAAAAACGCACACTACACACACACTAATGTAGGTACCATTATTATTTAACCATTTGTTCACTCAAGTTAAAATTAATCCTATAAAGTGTGAGCACACCCCACCAATCATATCAATTCAGACTTGATCGATAGCAATAATTTATGCGTCACTGTCGTACCCATGTGCGGGGGATGACAGACGAGCAGCGTAGAAAGGGTTGATTTGATGCAAATAGAAAATAATTGGCGCGTGTCTATCGTGAGCAAATTTTGAATTTGCGTAACTTTATGTAGGTATAGGTGTGATAAAAAAACAATAGGCTCACGACTGTTAGCCCGTCTACTACTGTTATCGTGTACTGACTGTCTGTTAACGTGTTAAAAGTTTTGTTAAGCCTAACATCCTACAGGCCGCCAAAATCTTTTTCTTTAAGAATAGTTAACATCTCTCAGAAAATGCATCAAAGGCATGGGGAGAAAATCTAACTTTTTTAAAATTTTATGGCCATAATGTTTAAATTAAATTGGATGCAGAATGCACACCTTAATTGAAAATAATCCTGCCGGGACCCATGCTAAGCGGCCAGTCAGAGGCAAACGGCAGGCGTCCAAACTTTATATTCTTCTTATGCCTACAATTCTACAGTAATAAGTATTCCATACGTGTCAGGTTACAAGCCCATCGCCGTTTATAAGAATACTTACTAGTTTCCTCACGATGTTTTCATTCGCCTTTTTAAGCACACGCTGAGCAGCAGCGCAATGAATTGGCCTATTGACAGGGATTGAACCGGCAACCTTCGGATCAAAAATCACGGTCCCACTAGGCCAGCAGGGCTCTTATTCAGTTTAAATAAACAGTAGTTTCATATTAGTCTCTGTAACACTTAAAACAGCTCATAAAAATTAACTTAATTTTGAGCAACAAATTTCTAGGTATCATACATCAAAAGCATCCCGTTTTGTTAATCGACTTTATTTACTGCCTCGCTATCTTTATGAACATAAAACAGTGATTCAGTAGGTTACGTTTTGTCTCGTCTCCCGGGATCGCTTTATTGTCCATTCACCATCATATTTGTCACATTTCTGCATGAAAATCTAGCCTTTCGTACAAACGGCGTAAAGGTTACAATGCCGTGCGCCTATCGGTGTATTCATATGAATAGTGTCTGTGGTGTATCGACAATGTTCGCGGTAATTCATTTCAGTTGACAGCGTGATTTATAATTTCACGATGGCGGGCTGGGAGCTATGAGCTCTCATTCATAAAGAGATGGATTAACTGGGCTCAATGAGCTCACGGAAATGCAATGTGCATTCGTGGTAGGTTTGGTGTGATAATTCGAGAGAGACAAGTACCAACAACGAATGGTAGTTATATGAAAGTACTAGCTTCCGCCCGCGGCTTCGCTCGCATGCTACCTACGTAAAAAGTAGCCTATGCTATTCTAGGTAAAGAACTCTATCTATTTCAACATCCATCATCATGTTAATAGAAATTATGATAGGTAAATAACTCTATCTTTTTCAAGTTTCAGCGAAATCGGTTGAGCCTTTACGGCGTGATTGAAGCACAAACTTATAAACATTCAAACATCCTCACAAACTTTCGCATTTATAATATTAGTAGGATATGAATTATACAGTCAGCTCATAAAGTCTAGTTTCGTGCTATTCAGTAGCGCAGCATTAATCCCTCCTTCGTGAATGTTTTTCGACTATCTTTGTCCAACAATACGAGTGCCCTTATAAATTTTGGACCACCAATGCTCTGAATAGGCTATTTGGGGGTCCCTTGCCACCTATTGGAACGGTTGAGCCTACTTTATAACGATTCTTTTATTTTATAGGGGTCATTTAACAGTAACCTGAATTTGGACGAAGTCAGTATTTTCGGGAAAAACCATGGGGTTAGGTTCGGAAGGTCCTGATTTTTAACAGACGCCATGAGGAAGAGTATATCAATTCGGTGACTAAGTATGTTGTTTTTATGTTTGTACACCGATTACTCGTATCATTTTTTTATACAACTGAGGTGGCAAGCATGCATACGGCCCACCTGTTGGTAAGCGGTTACCGTAGCCTATGTGCGCTTGCAATACCAGAATGCAATGCAATGCTCTTTTCTGGAAAAAACAATTACCCTGAAAATAGCTAATGTAAGGAAAAATCCCCCTTCCTCTAACTTGGTGTCGGTTTTTTAAGTTTAATATGAAATTATGGAAAAAAAACGAATTTTCCATGGTTATGAAGAATGACGAGGTTAGGAGCTCAGGATTTTTTAATTACAGCAAAGCAATTTGAAGCACGTATACGAACAAAAAATCTCACGGAATCTTTTGAATAATTCGTGGTCAAAGTTATAAACTCGACGCAGCCAATTTCATTATGCAAATTCATGTGAAATGTACGAACACGATCCGCACTGAGAGTTAATTGAAGAGCATATTTGCATGCTAATAAATGAGCACTGGTGGAGTGGTGGTAGTGGTCCCGCCTTCCGATCCACAGGCCGTGGGTTCGAATCCCGGTCGTGCACCAATGCTATAATAGTACCCGCAAAAACGGTGAAAGAAAACATAGTGAGATAACCGGCATGTCATGTAAAACCTAAAAAATCGAGGAAATGACATGTGCACGAAAGGAGCCTCTAAGATTCAGTACACTGAATCTTTCACAGACCGTCATAGGCCCTTTTTAGGGCCACTATACCTCAACTTGGTCACTGACCTTATACAGGATGACCAAGTAAGAATCAGTGATACAACAAGCAAGTAATCATATGATAACGCGGAAGAAATACTAATTTAGCTGGCCTCATAGCTCAGTTGGTAGTAACTCTGACTTCTGAGCTAGAGTTCGCGGGTTCGATTCCCGCACTGGACAAACATTTGTGTGATTAACACAGATGCTTGTTCTGTTCTGTGTCTGAGTGTTTAATATTTATATATGATGTATCAGTCTCTGCTACCCATAGTACAGGCTACTTGACAGTGTGTGATATGTCCGGGAAAAAAAATTACAAACTCGACAACCTCGAATTTCGTCGTGTCCTTCGTGCCTTTTTACCGTGAAAGCGAATAGAACAAGTAAAAAACTTCAACCATAGATACTTAAAGGTAGTTAAACAACTCGTTTTTCGAGCAATGTACAGATATACAGTAACGCATTTCTCCTAAAAACCAACCTTACAGTAAGTTAAGAAATGAAAAGAGCTTGTAAAAAAACTCATGAATTCTTATGATAGATGGGTTAGGCATGATCGCTCCCATTTCTCATTGCCCCAGAAATAGATTAACGAATAGTCACTACGCAGTCAGTCAACGGACGAGGGAAAGTTAATAACGCCGATTTTTGGTTGAAATATAATAAAATAGGTACTTTATTTTTGCTAAAATTAAGTTTATTTTTGTTCGATGGCACAATTATATGAAGAGTGCATTATATGAGACAGTTGTATTTGAAGACGTATACAGTTATGAATATGTAAAAAAAAAAAATTGTAGTATACAAGGTGATTCATAACATGTATACCATCCCGAATGAGGTTTTTCTTTCAACGAAAAGAAATACTATTAGCGAAAAAAAACATCAATATTTTCATTATTTTTTTTTTTTCTCTCAAACTTTCTCAAATTAGCTGTTTTTTGTATTTTTATCATCTTTAGAACTAATAACTAAACGTACAAGAAGTTCGGAATCAAGATTGCTACCGAAAACAGCAGATTCATTGAGTTTGAACTGATTTTACCCCAAAACAGCTGATTTTCGCATAGAGTTTTTTCAATGAAAAATGTCGAATTTCCAAAAGTCGTAGAACAAATTTTATTGCCAATTGGGTGTAGAATAAGCCCCTTTCGGGATGGAATACATATTATGAATCACCTTGTATTAGGGAAATTTTAAGGCTAATTTTGTTTACTTATTACCGTTTGTATACATAAACTTTTTTTTTTTTTTTGCTGTGTGCCATGTCATATCCGAATATATAAGGTTATTGATGAAGGTAAATAGAAATTATACGCATGAAAATTATAAAACAGTTTGTAGATAAAACTTTTGAAATCTATGAATAAATGAGTCGTTAATTGAGTAGTTTTTCTTCTTTCTCCGCAATAGTTTCGGCATTGATTTAGTGAATAGTAACTACTCTGTAATCTATTTCCGGCGCAATGTGGAACAGTTGCAATCATGCCTAACCCAGATAGAAAGGTACTAATGTATATAAAAACAAAGACGACCAATCACAGCAAGCCTTCATCTCAGAGAACACCAAAGCACAATTTACAATTTCTCTTGCGCTTGAAGTACTATGTTTCCAGCTACGATTGAAGCTTAATGAATAGCTCTAAAATTATTCTCCAGATGAGTAAGAAACAGGAATCTTACTCACTGGCCATCTCAAAGAGGTTGCAGATGAGATAGTAGTATCTTTGAGCTTCGAGAAGATCTTCTGTACTAAATTGTTGGAGCATAGCCTGAACGGAGTTTCAAATATAGTGAAGTTTGACGATTAAATGAAGATTGTTTCTTACGGTAGTTCATTGGATAGGTGATATATATTATATGATTTATATTATTATTATGGTGGTAGATATTCATTGGATGCCACACTTGGTGGAGTGTCCCCTGTGCCCGAATACCTGTACGAGAGAGTATTCAGTACACTTAATGTGTGAAGCATCGACACGAAAAGAAGAAGAATTGGATAGGTAATAATATGAAACATAAAGTTTCTAAATAGTTTCTTTGTAAAAATTGCTTTAGAATTGCGTCAAGCCCCCAGGTATTCTTAGCAGAGTATATTTTTCACTCCCCTTAAACTGACATTAACAAAAACTCCAAAGTGGTCTTATGCTCAGCTCATATTGTAATTGTTGAGTTGAATTTTGAGAAGATATAAAAAATAATCGACAGCAGTTGCGATGAAAATAACGTGAATTTAATGTCAGCGTGAGGTGATTGAAAATATAGATTCGACTACCTGTGTAAGATCCCAGTAAGCTACACTAACACCTTAAAATTAACTTTTTTAAATAGTATCCACACAAAAATTATCATTGGTTTATTTCTAAATTTTTATACAACAACATTTTTATGAGGAACAGTCTGATAAGAGAATGTTGTGGAGTGAAAGAAGATGTAGTGATGAGTATTGAGAAAGGTGATGGAGAGATGGTTTGGTCACGTAGAGAGGATGAACGAAAGAAGATTGACGAAACAGGTGTATAAGGCGAGTGTGAATAGAACCGTTGTAAGGGGAAGACCTAGGCGTACGTATAGCGACCAAATCGGTGACGTTTTGGACAAAGGCCGGGTCAAGAGTACCCTAAACCGACGAGCATGTATGAGGAATGTGATGAGAGTGAATGAAGCAAAAGAGGTATGTCAGGATCGTAGCAAGTGGAAAGCCGTGGTCTCTGCCTACCCCTCTGGGAAATAGGCGTGATTTTATGTATGTATGTATGTATGTATACCAATCATGTAGGATGACATAAGATAGTATGTAGCATCATTCATTATGACGGACCTTTCAGCCAAAGATTTGGGTTGTTCCCTCTGGATTCCCATAGCCTTCACATGTGTTCCTATTATCCAGTAACCAAGCAGCCTACACGAGCCTCTTGTGTTGTGTCGGTTTGTGCCATAGAACTACACGGTTTGAGCCTTACACGGCCCATGTAACGATTAATATTCATTTGTACAGTCAGCATTATAAAACAATATTAGGAATTCTTGAAATAACTATGTTCCGAAAAAGCAAATATAAAAATATAATTATTGTTTCCAAATGCGTAGGTTTAGGGAATTTCTACAACTTTTCCAAACAAATGGGCGCCATTAGCTTCTACGAAACCTATTATAGGGAATTGGTTTGATGGTACAAGCCCAAGGACAGTAATGATGAGTTTTGCAATTTTAAAGGTTTCATCTGACTTACAAAATTCCAACTCATATTATTTCAAACCCTACAAAACCTGCAAAATTCATTAAACAAACAGGATTTTTGCATAATACTTTGAACAAACTCGTTTCCTCGGTGATAAGGTGGATCCGCTTTAAACGGCTTTTTGTCAGGAAACAATGCTCGGTTGCTTTAAAGGAAATCCTTTTTTGGTGCCTAATGAAAAAGTTAAACGCAGTCGCTTTTGTTCGAGAAGCCAATTAATAAATAAATAAATATTCCGGTCATTTATCACACACGGTCACCTGAACCCAAACTTGGCATAGCCTGTACTATGGGTACCAGAGACTGATACACATAATAGATAAATATTTAACACCCAGACACAGAACAAACATCTGTGTTAATCACACAAATGTTTGTCCAGTGCGGGAATCGAACCTCTCTAGAGGTCGCCTCTAGCGCAGAAGGCAGAGTTACTACCAACTGAGCTATGAGGCCTGTAACTGTCTCCAATGTAGGAGAGTTTTTTTATTTACTTTTGTCTATCGGTATCAGAGACTAAGATATTCAATAGACTAACAAATATTTAGAACATTCCGCTAATCTATTCCTCAAAAGCTTCCACATAGAAATTTTCGCATTCCGCAAAGTCACTCCTGAATCAATCGTCCAAGAAATATATTTTCAACTATTTAATTACTTCATCATCATCATCATCAGCCTGTAGAAGTCTACTGCTGGGCATAGGCCTCCCCCAAAGAGTTCCATGACAAACATCTTGACAATTTTCCACCCACCGTTTTTCCGCAACCTTAACATCGTCGGTCCATCTGGTCCCCAACCAGAAAGGAACCAGGAACCTTTATTCCCAAACGGCTTGCGAGCTATATGGCCTGCCTACTGCCATTTCAACTTGCTAATTATGAGAGCTATGTCGTAGCTATTTAGTTACTTACAGTATAATAAAATAACACCCACATAAATAGTCCTTTTCCTACCTAGTAAACTTGATAACTACTTTTTATATTCAATTCACTTTACTAAACAACACAATTGTCTATGTAGCAGTTGTAGCAAAAACTCTTAAGTAAAAACAAACTCTTAAGGTACCTACTATAGGAACCTACAGTAATTGTGTTACCCATGAAGGTGGTTCTCAAACGTTTATGAATGTAATTACGGGACTTGGGTAAAGTTGCATGTTCGTACCGTTTAGAAGCGACGTTATGCCTTCGGGCTTACCTTTTGAGTAGGTGGCCTACTTTGCTAACCCTGGTTGTAAAATCGTATCTTTCATCGTCGTTAGCGGAATAAAAAAAAATTAAACTTGACAGTATTTTTTACGCAATTAATGTCAGGCTGCTGTCTAACTTGTGCCATTATCAAATTTAAACAGTGTTCCTACAAAACTCACCTGTCTTGTGGCATATTTTTTTAAATGATGAATTGTTTACATCTTTTTGTAAGCGACTGTACTAGAGGCTGTCTTAGAAGAGGTAGGGTAGAGAGATTCTCGCTCTAAATTTTAGCAACCCGCCTGGAAGGTACCAACGCGTTACCAAATAACATTATTTGTTTCAAATAGTGTTGTGGTCCTGCGGTGAATAAGGTTGCCAGGGCTCGCTAAAGGGGATCTCCTCCCCATCGGGGTCGGGGTCGGCTGGTATTGCAATCTGTTCATAGGCTACGTTAACCACTTACCTACCAACAGGTGGGCCGTATGCTTGTTTGCCACCTACCTAAAATGTATATAAAACTTAAAAATATACTCATTCCCCATGATGAAATATCACCCTTATTCAAAAATCTGAACAGAATTCGGCGTCAGTCATGCTATAAACAGAATAACTAAGTCCTCCACGGAGCTAGAGACTTATCCACGTGGGACAGAACTACACAATGTGGATAATAATTTGAAATCGCAGTTAGAGTTCGACAGAGTAGGTAATGGGGCGTCCTTTGGGAATAACAATTGAATCGGGGCAGGCTCACGTCGACGGTTTTGAGAGGGTAAATGATGCTGGCTATTTTCAAGCGTATTTGGCTGTAGCGGTGAATATGATACTTGTATTCAGTGGTGCTGTGTCAAAAATACCTGAATGAAGAAGCGACTTTTTTACGTATAAAAATTCTACATAAAGTTTTTTGTTTATCAGCATCATCAGCCTGTAGAATTCCACTGCTGGCAATAATAGGCATCCCCAAAGAGTGCGATAACGCGCTAACTATTGGCCATAGACACAAGCTCAATGTCGCGCAACGGGCTATGCTTGTTTCACTACATGATGAAATCTGCGATGAGTAAATCCGTATAAGATTCAAGATCATCGACATAGCTCTCAGAATTATCAAATAGAAGTGGCAGTGGGCAGGACATATAGCTTGCAGAACCCACGACCATTGGGGGAATAAAAGTTATCGAATTGCGACCTCAAACTGGATGACGCAGTGTTGTTAGGACGATATTTAGAAGGTTTCGGGAAGTCGGTGGATGGAAAAGGCTCATGAACGTTCGTCGTGGCACTCTTTGGAGGAGGCGTATATCCAGCAGTGGGCTGATGACGATGATGATACAGGGACCGAGAAAGAACCATCTTAATGATGGTTCCTCGTACTGCTTTAATATTAATAATTTTCCCATTATGGAGCATTTATCGATAATATTCCTCATCCTTCAAATCTACATATATTTTTTGATATCTCCCGCCATCTTACACGCCAAAAACGCTCCTTATACTTCTCGTTATAACAATGCCATCTGCTATTTTCGATGATAGGTATTTTATCTACTATATCTTAAGGTTAAACAAACCTGCTTCGCTATCAAGCCACGAGCTTCTGTAAATATCTTGACAACGGATATCCGCAATCATCGTGGTGTTTACCTGCTCACCCCTCGCAAACTTCCGCTGTACCGAGTGTATTAAAAACTTGGCCTGGATAGGTTTTGGGTGATTTCTAGGGATGCTCTCTTTTGTTTTTTTTTAAAGTAGTGATGTATTTTTTAATAATATTTCTAAGGTGGCAAAAAAATGGCAGTGGATACTGTAGTATATGAACGCTTGCAAATACCAGAGGCGTCACGCACGCGTTGCCGACCCCGAAGCGGTATCAACATTGTATCGCTTATAAAATGCGAATAAAGTCGTGCTCAACGGCATGCGATATGTCCTTTATAAGTATTTCATATAAAATTTGTTTCAAAATAGTTCTTATCTTTACGGAACAAAGCCAATTTTGAGTTTGACATTTGAGGACTTACGATATAGCTCAACGATATCGCAAGCTCTTAAAGGTCAAACTCAAAATAAACTTTAGCCACAATAATTTTAAAATAAAATTTAGTTGACATATCGCACGCCATTTGAACACGGCTTAATTGCCGATTTTATTTGTGGCCAATACGAGCGCTGTTTACACAGTATAATTTTTCAGTAAATTTAATTTCCATACCGCGACACGTGAAGATTAAAAGGATGTAAATTTCACCGTTGATAGCATCATGAATTTTAAATGGGAGAGTAAAGTATTAAATTGACTTGATTGTATTGTTGCTTACCGATACATGTAGCTCTGTGGCCGTAAGTAGCCTTTTTATAACTCACTGCGCAGAAGGAATGAATAAATAATAAAATAAATATTCCAGACAAATCACACACGTCAACTGATCCCAAACTAGGCATAGCCTGTACTATGGGTACCAGAGACTGATATACATAATAGATTAATATTTAACAATAATACAGAACAAACATCTGTGTAAATATCACAAATGTTTGTCCGGTGCGGGGATCGAACCTGCGACCTCTAGCGCAGAAGACAGAGTTACGACCAACTGAGATATGAGGTCTTCAAGTAACCAATAGTTATGTTTTAAATTCGCCTCATCATCGTCATCATCATCAGCCCAGTCAACTGCTGGGCATAGCCCTTCCCCAATGAGTACCATGACGAACGGTCATGATCCTTTTCCATCCATCGACTTCCCGTAATCTTCACGATGTCCTCAGTGCATCGGGTGGGGGCCTTTCAACACTGCGTCGCCCAGTTTGTGGTCATCATTCGAGAACCTTTGTTCCCCAACGGTTGTCGGTTCCGCGAGTTGTATGGTCTTCCTAGTACCACTTCAACTTGCTAATTTTCAGAGCCATGTCGACGACCCTGGATCTACGGATTTCGCCATTTCATTTTATAACACACAATACAATCCCACAAAAATTATAAATGCGTAAGTATTTAATGTTGTGAGCACGTAAGGATTTGAAGATGTTTGTTATAGTGAACGGATTTGAATGTAATTTGGCAACTATAAAGTAAATAGCCTGGAATAAAATGGCTACTTTTTATCCGGAAAACACGCAAGCGAAGCCGCACGTGAAAAATAGTAGCCACTAAAAATGAATTGGACTTGCAACGGACACCTATAAATTCTGTGAGAACCCATTAGCACAGTTGCGAAGTAATTATCATAATTCTATTAAAACTAAGCAGTGGATCGCATATCTCTTGTCAGGTGGGTTATAGCGATTAAAGTTACCCAGAACATGAACCCACTTTATCTTGTCAGAAACTTGTTAAAAGAACCGCAACAATTGAACACTAATGTTATATTTAGCCGCAGCCTCATTGAAATCTTTATCAGCAATCGCAATGAACATAGCCTCATTATGAGTTGAGTAAAAGATGATTCACGAATAAAATAACAGAGCTAAGAGATAAGCTCCGATAACTGAAAACGCTAGAACAAACATTTTTCCAAATATTACGAAATTTTACCTCTGGGGCGTGGTATGCCATAACATACATGCCTAGGTGAGAAGCCAGTGGTTCCACTCCATGGCGGGACATTATGTTCCCATGTGCTGCAGAAAGTTCCCGGTCTAGGTGCTGTGTCTATGGTGATAAGGTACCATAGTTCTATTAGTTTTTGATAACCACGTCACAAGGAGTTTTTAGTTAGTACTTCGTATGTTATTTTTAGATAATATTCACACACACTCTTATCTTTACTACAGCTGATTAATTTGTTGATGAACACCGTAACAAAATTATAGCTCATATCATAAAGTAAACTAACCTCCTATATCGTTTAAAAACAAACTTGAACTCAGTACCAAGAACTTCATACGAAACACTCGGAAAAGTCGTGGAGACAAAATCAGTTTTGGAATGTTATCTTTCCATTAGAGACGAGCCCTAAGTAAACCAAACCTTTGTAGAAGTTAACAATGGTTTAATAACTATCCCTGAGGCCGAGGGCGTGTGGTAAGAGAAAAACTGAAGAGAGAGCGGTTTTTAAAATCAATTTAGAGTCTTTCGCTCGTACTGAAAGGTACTCCCACTCCAAAGTCATCACTCCAGCCGTTGAAGTCCACTGCTGAACATCGGCCTCTCCACAGATTCGCCAGACGACTCCCCAAAACGACTTCCTATCACGTGGGAGGATACTCACCACAATGGACACGCGGGTTGGCGAGCGCAGTTAGCGCTATCGTTGTAAAATATGGGACGCTGCTGCCCATCGCCTAGCTTGTTTCCCTTAGTCGCCTCTTACGACATCCACGGTTATGGATATGGGGGGGGGGGCTATTCTTCAGCCTCTTTGCTGCAAAGTACCATACCATTCTTTGTGTAGATTAAGTACTACTGCCCACTAGACCGGTCACTGTAGCGTGCCTTGACCGGACTGGCAACAAAACGACAAGAATATTTGGCAGGTGCACGCGCTGTTTCGCTCCGTGCCTAGCACGCGACGTTACCAAGTTGAAGCATGCATTCATGCATGTTCCCCGTTCTAAATGCGTTTGCTGCCACGGTCTACCAATACTTACTGGCCGAGCACGAATAATTCACAAAAGCGTTACGCTTACGATACGCTAACAAAAAATGACGAATAAAATGCCAGTCAAAGTCAGTCCGTGTAATTACGAAGGCCAGTTTAAATATGTTTCAAAATTTCATAGAAATCGTCTATGCCATTATGACATATCGCACGCCGTTTGAACACAGTTCATACGATTTCAAGCATCGCCAATCTAATATTTTGCTTTGCGTAAGCGTAACGCTCGTGAGTTATTCGTGCTTGGGACATCACACTTTCAGCGTGGGTAGCGTGCAATGCGTGACCAATGAGCGGCCTTATTGGCCAGTCTTAAATAAACAACAAGTACCTTATTGTAGGTACGTAGGACATAAAATAGAATAGGTATAGGTTTAAGAATGCTTTAGCGCCTGCACAGACCATAGTGGTTCTAGTCAAGTCAAGTCAATAATTTAAAAAAAAATAGGTTTCACATTAAAATGTATTATTTGAAATTAATTTTGAAATGTTATTGAATTATACCACTTATATTTATACCAGCAGTAATTCCTCAAACAATAGAAACTAGATAATGTAGAAACGTTTGCGCGGCGTATTGACGACCCATTCAGTTCACAAAATAGAATGCCTACTCAGAGAATACTTATCGGGGCAAGAAATAAAAGTACCTATGTAATAAAATTTAACAAATCTTCAAAGAAAACAAAATTATTTAAAGGAACACACGTAATTTGAGTATTATTCTTGGTACGGTGCCCCTGTCGGCTGATATTCTGTGCCACAGACCTGTAAAAAGGCGCCCCCGTAATAAATCATTTTATCTCTCCAAAGTATGACTAATGAAGACTGAAAGAACCTCTAAGAACGGAAATAAAAGATTAAAGTAACAATCTGTTTGAAGATAATTTATGCGTTTGAAAAAAAAATATTCCTTTTCCGGTAATTTTCTGAAATGGAATTGGCCCTAATTACTTCCTTTCAATTATTTGTTCTTTGTCAAAGTCTTGTTACGTTTCAAATACCATTGCAGTAATAAAAGCCAACGTATTTTTTTACCGCCAGCCAAGACAGCTGCCTGGCATTATCTTGATTTCTAAAATTCGCCTAATGAAAGAATTGAGTACGATTTTCCTTTCTTCTTTCCAATTTCACAAGCTACCTACCTTAATAAGCTAGGCTTTCCTCTGATTCAACCCAATCAATTCAATTAGAGATGCCTAATCTGAGCGTGGTATCAACATTTTGTAGATTACGTACTAAACTTCAAATATTCATGAATGTTTAAATTATAACGAATAGTTAGAATGTACGGGTTGGGAAAGTTTTACAGCAATTATCCGAATATGGCGGCCGGCAGATGGTGCCTTGGGCGCTGCCTGTGAGGGTAATAAGCACTGGGTCTGAACCACGAAAAACTTTTGAGATTTGATTTAATGTCGAGCTTCGAAGATGAAAGTTTTCTTTGATAACAATGCGAGTTTGAGATTACGATACAGAAACGACGGAACGACTGTGTTCTTAATTGCATGATGCACGAAATGAGCCTCTAAGTGGCGCACTTTAAACCACACTGATTATTTCACCGACAGTCATAGTCCCCTTTTAGTGCCACCATACCGGAACCTGATTACAGATCGAATGCAGGATGATCACGTAAAAATCTGTGACACGACCAGCGAAGATAAATATATTGAGTAGTTATTTATATCTATAATATTCTCGAAGAAAAATCAAATCAGTACCTAGTTCCACAAACTAAATAATTTTTAAACTAGATAATTTTTTTTGTACCGAATCATGCAAAAGACACAATTCGCCGGAATCTTCCTCTCAAATCATTTACACTGAATTCTTTCAAGGTAAAGTCTTACATAGGTTACCAGCTGCCCATATTTAATGAGGTGGTGTCGCATATTTACCAACGCCCATTCCGCCTGATGTAGTGGGCTGGATATAATACAGCTGCTGCATCTGTCGCTAGATTAATAGCTCTGACGTGACCTATGAGGTTAGTTTACTTTGTGATATGACCTATGGTTGTGAAAGGTTTTGGACTTACGCGACTGGCCATCAATCAATATGCGAAAAACTTTCGTTACTGATTGACCGACAATAAACGAACAGCCTAAACCAGAAGTCCTGGGAAATAATATTTAGAGGGCAGCTTCCTGTGAACAAGAGTTAAAAAACTCAACCCCCCGAAGGTGCAACGGGGGTTGAAGTTTGTATGAAAATAACATTACGCGAACGAAGTCGCAGGTCTTCCACCAACTAGCTTTGAAAATAGGTTGTCCGATTATTTTGTGAATTAAATAATAAAAAGACAACCAGTATAATTCTATGCCAATTAAAATCTCTCGCTTGTCTAATTCTTCAAAATTAATTTTAAAAGGAGATCTCTCACAGGCGTTATTGGGCATTTTATTACGGCAAAGGCGACGCTCCTACATAGCTTAATCGATTGTTTCGATGACTTTTCACAAATCACTAGAAAATTTAAAGGTTATTTATTTAATCTCCAGGTATCTGTAAGTGAAGCCTTGTTCAAATGGCGTGCGATATGCCATCTAAAATAAGTTTAAAATATATTTGAAAAGGATCCTGCCTGACGTCTACAAATTAAAGTCAATTTTGAGTTTGAAAGGGGACGTACGGCATACTCACCGATATCACAAGCCCCTAAAAGTCAGGTCATTTTGAAAAAAAAATTAAATGAAATATCGCACGCCGTTCAAACATGGCTTAAGCGTTCAAATAAATAAAACCATCACGTATTAATTGTAGGCACTTGCAAGGTTCAAAATACTTTTTGGTTCAGATTAAAACTTCAACCACGTACGAGGGGTCGAGCGTCGTTCATTCGTCTAGACTTGTAATTGGATACCTGTACAATAATGTTTGCATGTCTATCATCTAGTCCAAAATGAGAACTAAAAAAACTGTTTTTTTTTTCTTTATATAGTGAAGTGGCAAACAACCATACGACTCACCTGTTGGTAAGTGGTTACTGTTGTCTATGAACGTTTGCAAAACCAGGCATCACGCACACGTTGCCAACCCCGCAGCGCCCCGATAAAGAGCTCTGGCAATTTTACTCACCGCAGGAACACAACACTATTTGAAACAAATAATGTTCAACCTGGTCACTGACCTAATAGTACATGATGACCAAGAAAAAATGATTAACACGACAAGCAAGCAACTTCTCAGATCTCCAGGCAAGTAGTCATAAGCACGTACAAAATCCAAAATCCAAAATTTTGCAGTAGAGAGTAGTTAGTAGAGCCAGCCCATTCTGACTTATACGATCACTTAATATGATAAGAAACCGCGACCTTCGGATCGAAAGTCGGAGTACCTCCCAAGAAAGGCCAACATGTCTTTTTTAAATAATTTTTGTCCTGCTAGAATGTCATTTTAATCATGCTCAAATGAGTTCGATTAGGCACACTTTCCTCAATTCATCACGAATCGTCGACTGCCCAATTTTATCGTTTTATCGTAATGGGAGGTAAACATTTAAGTAAGACGAGTCTTCTGGGATATTTCAGCCTTTGTACCAGCCTTTTATTTTAAATAATATTTAAACTTCAAGCTTCCTCTGTGAGGGAGCGCGTTCCTGGCTGTGTATGAACGCAGCGTCTTACCGCAGACGTCAAATACATTGAATACATTATTTGAAGAAAAAAATAATCGCGTAGTACCTAGGTAAAAAGTGATATATATGCTATTCTACGTACATAACGCTATCTATTCCAAGTTTCATCGAAATTGGTAACCGGTTGATTGAACCACAAACATCCAATCATCTAAACATCCAAACATCCTCACAAACTTTCTCATTTATAATATTAATAAAATAAGATTAAATATACAGAAAACGTCCAACGGATTAATTGTCTTCATGTTGGATAAGTACTTACACATGTAATCTAAGTTAAGAACCAACTTCGTAAACTCCAAATTGAGTTCGTCTGCACTATAAAAATTAAAGAGAACAAGGTTTTAAAAATTCTCTGTGTGAAAGTCAATTTAAAAATGAAATGAGCTGGCTTAGACCGAAATGGTAGTTGGAATTTAGATTAGTTACTTTTGAAATCCAGTTTGAAATTCAGTCTATTTCTTGCTGAATTATTTTAATGAGTTTAAGCATGATTTTAAAATAATAACTTATGAATGAAACTTCATTAGCTCTTTTAATCCCGGACCGAACTGAACAACTACAAAACCAAACACTCGGTGCGTGAATGTATATTATTCCGAAATTCAGCTGTAGGTACAATATGTCTGTTATCTGCGCGTCTGTTGCCGGCGCTAATAAATCATTTCCCGCCATAAAAGAGGAATATTAAATCGAAGGATGCCGAGAATGAAGGGATGGGATGTGAAAAATTGGGTCATAAACGGCCACCGTGCGATGAAAACGGCCATTTTCAATTACCTTTTTGTCTAAACGTTGTTTTTTTTTGATAGACAGGTAAGAGATGGACGAAATATTATTTTACTACTAGCGTCCACTCGCGGCTTCACTCGCGTGGTACCTACGAAGATAAAAAGTAGCCTATATGCTATTCCAGACTATAATCTATCTCTGTGCCAAATTTCATTCAAATCCGTTGGGTCGTTTGGGCGTGATTGAATCACAAACATCCTCACAAACTTTCGCATATAAAATACTAGCTTCCACCCGCGGCTTTGCTCGCGTGGTACCTACATAAAAAGTAGCCTATACATATGCAATTCCAGACTATAATCTATCTCGGTACCAAATTTCATCGACATCCTTTCGGCCGTGATGAACCACAAACATCCAAACATCCGCACAAACTTTGAGAAATAACAAACGGAGTAAAATATTTTTCCTCTAAAAAACTTGGACAAATCGTCGTTGATGTTTGTATGTTTATTTGTTAGAGTATCTACCTATCACTTTCGAACCGGCAATTAGATCTGCTTGGTGAACTTATTGCTGCAAGGGGTTGCTAAGTTATAGGGATCCAAAAGGAGTTTTTTTTCTAAGTCATTAAAACAATACCTGATGATAGCCCACGTTTAATTGTTTTTAATATGACTGATGAACAAAGCTCTTTCGTAATGTGAAAGAACTTTGTTCATACATTCCAAAACCAATATATCGTAGCTCCCATTTAAGACGCCAGATGTGTGATTGTGATCTTCACGGTGCGACAAATGATTCCATGATCTGGAAATATTTTCTTCTGGGTCTGTGTGATGTGGTACTTTCTGATACCTATCCACGACAAAAGGACACCCAGTTTGCATCAGGAGTGTATTACGTGAGGCCTTCACCTAATACAACGTATCACACCTTTAGGATTACATTTTAGGAGGAGGTAGGGCACAGCGAGATTTTCTCGTTCTGAATTGGAGCAGCCCGCCTGGAGGGGTACCTCCGCCTTACAGAAGATCGCAGCCAAATAGCATTATTTTTTTCAAATAGTGTTGTGTTCCTGCGATGAGTAAGGTTGCCAGAGCTCTTTAGGGGTCAGGGGGTTCGGGGTTGGCAACGCGTGCGTCATGCCTCTGGTATTGCAATCGCTCATAGGCTACGGTAACCGCTTACCAACAGGTGGGCCGGATGATTGTTTGCCACCTCAGTTGTATAAAAAAAAATACCTTAACTGTGCTATGAACGTATCAGACGCACGGACTCGGCCAGACAGTACTGTGCCCACTAAATAAAATAAATAAATATTCCGGACATATCACACACGGTCAACTGATCCCAAACTAAGGCATAGCCTGTACTATGGGTACCAGAGACTGATATACATAATAGATATATATTTAACACCCAGACACAGAACAAACATCTGTGTTAGTCGCAAATGTTTCTCCAGTGCGGGAATCGAACCCGCGACCTCTAGCGCAGAAGGCAGAGTTACTACCAACTGAGCTATGAGGCCAGTCACTAGAACGTATCAACAACGTATCATACGGGGATGATAGCCGTAGCATATGGGGATGATAACAGTTGTATACGGGGATGATTACCGTACGATACGTACGGGTGGCCGCTCCAACCAAGCAGTTGTGATAACAAAGCTCATGAAGAGATTCTAATAGCATTTTATTTAATACTGAATAGTCCTCATCAAATCCAAGTACTTACTTGTTAGTTAAATCACTGTTGATTCTCCTCTCACTAACTGAATTTCTCTTTAGAAGTGCAAATTGTCTCTGAACAACATTTATGTCTTCGTAAATCGATTATCGAGAAGCCTCGCTGTGTCTGAGTACATTTTCTAATACCGGGTCGCTTCATTCATTACCTACAACATTTTAATCAGGGATTTTTTTTTTTAAATTGAAAACCCATACGGCAACGTTGGTACTCAGGTACTTAGGTCAACGTAGGTAAAAAAAGTTATTACTAGCATTATTAGTTATTATTAGGATTATTAGGGAAAAGGCAAGGGGATGGGCAGCAGCGTCGCCTATTTCAACAACGACAGCAGCGTCGTGGGCAATTTCCGCCCACATGATAGGAAGTCGCTCTGTAAATCTGTAGGCGACCGACGCCTATGTTCATCAGAGGACGTCCTACGCCTGAAATGATGATGAGGAATGTTCTAAATTAATGAAAATTAACGATGTGCCTGGAATTGGTCAGGGTAAATGAATAGTAGTCATTATATTTTTATGTTTCTAGGTGTGTGTTCTTTACATTAATTTCTGAGCCTCACAACTTCAATATCGCAAGCAATTTAAAACACGCAATGAAAACGTAACACAACAATTTATAAGAAGGGCGTTTTTTGGAGCAATTTTTCAGCAATAGCGCGCGTCACTGCACCTCATTGCGTGCGATAGGGAGGAAAATGGGATCGCACGAACGTAATTCATTTTATCAATATTTTGAAAGGTTTACATCCCAAGAATACACTGTATATCATTAAACTTTATTTTAGGCATGTTTTTACCACAAAAGGCGAAAAGACACAAAGGAGTATCGAAAAAATAAGGAACATATAGTTCTACGATTAAGGGTTTTACCCACTACAACGGATCATACTATGAACCTTACCGTATGTATGGTGGTGGTCCACAGGTCGTGGGTTGACATCTCGATCGTGCACCAATAGATTTCCCATTCGGAAAATGTATGTACGCTATAATAGTGGTCTCAAACGGTGAACGAAAACATCGTGAGGAAACCGGCATGTCCTAGAACCTAAAAAATCGAATACATGTGACATGTGCACAAAGGGAGCCTCTCAGACGCGCACTTTAATCTTTCACTACACTGTTTCTTTCGCCGACGGACGTATAGGCCCTTTTTCATCATCATCATCATTTCAGCCGTTCGACGTCCACTGCTGAACATGGCCTCCCCCACAGACAGAGCTAATTCCTTATCATGTGGGGGTATTTGCCCATACTTACCACGCTGGGCATACGGGTTGGCGAGCGCAGTTAGAGCTACCTAATGAGGGACGCTGCTGCCCATCCCCTAGCTTTTTTCCCTTAGTCGCCTCTTACGACATCCGCGGTTAGGTCTACCTAACGATATGGAGGGGCCTATTCTTCAGCCGGGGCCACCATGGCCAGGCCCTTTTCAGGGCCACTATACCTCTACCTGGTCACTGACTAGGATGACCAAGAAAGAATCAATAACACAACAAGCTAGCAACCAGCCAATCATGGTACAACCTGTTGCCTTCCTAAATTCTATGTATATCGGTTGGATAGACGGTTCGAAGGTTATGCTTTATCAAATATACATACAAACATACAACGGCGATTCATCCAAGTTGTTTCAGAGATCTTTGCTTGCTTCGTTTGCTGGATCAATTAAATAAGGTCTATAACAATATTTTTCTCAATGAGCATTATGCATTGGCCAAGTGTTTTATTTTATTTTGCATTTACAGAGAGCCGGGTAAGAAAACAATCTAAAGCAATGCAGCCTGAAACGATGCTTGACAAATTAAATAAGTTAAATTAGTCCGACTAAAACACGCTGAGTTGAAAACGTCTAAAGACGTTTGCAGAAAAAGTTTCAGATTAAAACACATTTTGTCGGTAACAACCTCAGACAAACAAGAATCTGGAGGTGCCCAGGGCAGCCCCTCTAGCTAACAGTCTATTCAATTCTATTAGCGATGGCGGCACTTGAACAAAAGTACAAAAAAATATGTAATATATTGATCAAATTCATTGATCTCTCAAACAACTTGGACAAGTCGGCGTTGTATGTGTGTATGTATATTTGTTAGAGCATAACTTACGAACTACGAATATCAATCAATCCGAAATTTTGAAGGTCACTGGTCAACAGATACTGTTCGATACTGAGTTAAATTGGCCAAGATGTTGCTAAGATATAGGGTTAAAAAAGGGGGTTTTAAATCAAAAAAATACACACAAGAGCTTTTTGAAGTCGGTTAAAAAGCTATAACAAATACAGGGCATGTGGTGAAAAGAGCTTTTTTATTTTCCATATGGATTCATAAATCAATCAAAGGGAAACCCAAGTTATCATAAAGCCATAGTTTACTAAGTGCCCTGAGTTTGTAAATAAGTTTTCATAGAATAACGTGCACCTTTTTCCGTTCAAAAGTGCCAGTAATAACGATATTACTATAAAAGATGGTAGGTACCTTCTTACTCCATTATTTATGTACCTATGCTTGCTTATGTCTTTATGTTAATTTTCTTTGTTTGTTATTTTTTTACCATTTTTCTACTGTGTGTGTGTTGTCAAATAAAAAAAATCTATTCTATTCTATATCGATGACGATCAACGCATTATTATATCCTATTGGAACATGCTCTAAGGCTATATAACAAGCGGCAATTGGAAAGCGATACAATTGTATCTTAAACGTTGTTCAAGTTTCATGGAAGTTGCTGAAGAAGTATCAGTCGTTAGCTATTTTCTGTTCCTTAGTAAGATATTTTTTTATTGAGTTTTATTTTACGAAAGTATACATTATGTGCAAGATTATAATATAGATAATTAAATTGTAAGTACCCTCAACATTATTAACTATCATACCGTTCCGTACATCATACCATACTGTACCGTTCCACAACTTTATTGTTAGTTCGTTATGTAAGTTTCTAGTAATAAGTGAATAATCCAACGTTTATTACACATAAATAAACTTTTTATAATTTTAAGACTAGGATTGGAACCCATGGTTCTTGAACCTTCAGGTCAAAAGGCGAAGTACCCTCCGCTAGGTCAACATGACTAGCAAATATCAATGCTGTACAAATCTTTAATTGCTACACCTTTTTGACTAAGGTGTAAGCTTGCAGTAGAATGAATTAGCTCTCATCATGAGATCTGATAACTTAGTAACTCTGCAGGAAAGCCCCTAAGGCGTACTTTAATCCTTTCACTACACTGATTCTTTTACCAACGACGGTCATAAGCCTTTTTCAGGGCAACCACAAACTAGTCACTGACCTAAGACCAAGAAACGGACGAACGACCAAGAAAGAATCAGTGACACGACTAGCAAGTAACTGTCAAAACGTTACGGTACTCGCGTCTTGGCAAAAATCATGCAATGTTTTTGACGGCATTACAATTTTCTCAATTTAATAAATCATAACTAGTCTCAGAAAAGTAAATCCAGCTATGTAATTTGTTACAAGCCACAAGCCTCAAAATCTACAAGATTTTCGTTTTATCGAAATTAAACTCTATAATAAATTCTTTGATGTAAAATATTTCTACTTGTAGCAAAATTAGACCTTTGTCAATGCCAAATTACAAGCTTGTACAATAATTTCGTTATTAAAGGTACCTAAACATTTTATTTTTCTTTCTTCATTGATTCTTTGTTGGTTTCATGCATGCTACGAAAAAAACCAGTGTGGTAATTAAGTTCTAATGTAGCCAACTTGTGACAGAGTTGTTATGCCTCCATGCACGACCGGGATTGGAACCCACGACCTGGTGGATAAGGCCGACCTGGCCCAAAGGAAGGACCACAACGACCACGTTATGAGCACTGATGTGCTCTTTCAATAACAATTCTAGCCTCAGTCTTGCTGATTGTCTCATTGCCCATTTTACAGCTACCCTACCTCAACCGGGTCATTGACCTAATGCAGGAAGTCATAAACTAAATATTATGCAGAAAACGATGAGCAAGTATTCGTGTTTTACTATATTATTGATTTAATCAGAAACCGTGCTAATGGTTCTGTATTCGTTCGCGTTCAAAGTAAAAGTGTACGATATGTGATATATTGTGGAACTAAGTCAGGTCGGGTGAAAGAAGCAAGTTGGCTCATAAATCGCACTTCTAAGCCTTCGGAGACCGGTGACGCATATGCGTAAACTTTTTAATGAGTTTCTTGAAATATTTTATGGCATTCTTGCGTGGATCATATCTCTCCACCATACATCATACCATGGCCGTGGTGGCCCCGGCTGAAGAATAGGCCCCTCCATATCTACCTATCCGCGGATGTCGTAAGAGGCGACTAAGGAAAAAAGCTAGGAGATGGGCAGCAGCGTCCCTCATTTTAACAACGATAGCTCTAACTGCGCTCGCCAACCCGCATGCCCAGCGTGGTGAGTATGGGCAAATCCCCCCACATCTGTCTCGGGGGAGGCCATGTTCAGCAGTGGACGTCGAACGGCTGAAATGATGATGATGATGATGATACATCATACCCATGAGTTTTGCAAGGGAATTGGTGTCTCATATGATAATAATGACTACTAGCTTTCGCACAGGGTTTTGCTCGCGTGTGATAACCGGATAAAAATATATTAATCATCTTCCGCCCACTTGCGTCATACTTACAAGGTAAAAAGTTTTTTATAACAACATTATGAAATACCTGTCTACGACAGATATTTAACTCCCAAACAATAAAAAATTCATGGCAGACTAATAAAACAATAGAGTGAAAATTTATTATCTCGTTATGAATTCCTTGGAAGCAAACGGCAAAATCCTCACTGAAAACACGCTATCGGTCTCTGTTTTGGCTTAGTGTCCAAGCAAAAATTTAGTTTACAAACGAAATTTAAACGAATGATAGTATATTAACGGGTTGTTGTTATATTTGAAAACTTAACTAAAGCTGTGCTGGGGAAGACAATTTATTTTATTTCTTTAACGAACAATACTTTCAACAACCCACAAGACGAGTTCAATCAGTACTTACAGTTATTTTGAGGGTGATCCAAAACTGATTTCGACGTTAGCTCCGGGGTGATCTTAAAAGTTTTGTACATCAATACACTCGCTCAAGACGTAATTTTAATTTTTCATGTATGGTACATAAAACGAACAAGCGCGCGTTAAATGCATCAGCTTAGATGCTCGACCTCGGTGGCGCAGCGGGAGAGTGCCCGTCTAAGACGAAAGGGGCGCGGGTTCGATTCCTACTGCGGGTCAAATGTTTGCATGATCTGGAAATATTTGTTCCATTCCGGTGTTGTGGTACCGTGGTACTCATACTTTCTGATACCAACGACACAGGGAGTCCTAGTGTGGGGTCAGGGCTATGTATGTGACTGTTGGGTGTTATTTTTTATTCAATTCATAAACCAAAACGGCTTTGAAAGAGTTAGCGCTAAGAAAAACATGCTGGAGCATCAAGCTGAGCTACGGGCCATTTCTCTACCACAATAATATTGTTATCTATATGTTTATATTTAAGCAACTTTCTGTAATTTCATTTTTCTTTTTTTGTCCTTTTTGTATAATTCTTAGCTCTAAGTTGTTTTATTCTAATGTTTGTCTTTATTGTGGTTTATGAGAAATAAATTCATTTCATACCATTTTCATTTCAAAAAAAAATATTTTTAGGTACGCATTCCTTGCTGCGTATGAACGTAATGTATTTGATGGCTGAGTTTGTACCTACGTTGCGTTTATGCAGCAAGGAATGTTTTGGTACTAGCAGATTACCATAGAGAGAGTTTCTCGCACGTTTTGTGGTGATAAAATCGCGCAACTTACGATAATATCCGGGCACTCCTCGCGTTCAAATTTTTTTTTTGCACTCAAGAATACCTGGTCAAACGATGACAGTACCTTTTATCTTCTCGAGAATCGCGTCTTCAAGCCGAGAAACCTACTCCATCAGATTATTTTTTGTACGAATGCGGTTAGATGACGTTTTGCCATTTTGAGAAGAACGGCTATTGAAGTGTTTATAAAACAATTCTATTGCAAAACGAATTATTTTGTTCTTGAAGCATAATAAACAAACCGCTTTTGACTTCATTGTCTGAACTAAAAGTTCTGATTGCAGTAATTAAGCGAACTTTTATGCGGGTTCTCATTATAAGGGAGTCGATGTACTTACAGGTACTATTACTCGTAAATCTAGGTCAGGCATAAATAATGAGAGATTTATTATAAACAATGCAGTACGAGGTAAACCTACCTACGAATAAAGCCGAGTATACTAGTGGGAATACCCCAATTCAAGACCACTCGATTTTGCTGTCTTACTGTTTGTATGGTGATTCATAGTATGAATACCATCCCGAATGAAGCTTATTCTATCAAAAAAATAAAGACGGTCAAGTGTGAGAACTCGCACCCTGAGAGTTCCGTACCATTGGTCGTGGGTTCAAATCCCGGTCGGGCACCAGTGGTCATGGTCAGAAATTAAAAATTCTAAGTGTAGGAATTTACAAACTTATATTTGCGGTCGCTCACGAAGTAATTGTATGACATTGACCGCAAATAACTTGTTTCTAATTTGTTTCCTAAAAAACTTCGAAATTCCTCAATTTCAGACTTTTCCCTTTAACTGTGTCACAAAAGCTCCTAGCATTCCAAATTTCAGAATTGTGAGGTAGCTGGAAGTACCCTAGAGGTTTTTGATTTTTGCCAATTCCATACAAAGATTATACATTAATTGCCATATCTTTTTAATGCATTAAGCTAAGCTTTGATTTTATACGGCACCATAAGCCCACAGGCCTTAGTAGGTGGTATAAATTTCAAGTTGATACCTTTAGCCGTTTCTGAGAAAAAGGGTCTTGACAGACGGACAGACATACAGACAGACAGACTGACGGACAACAAAGTGATCCTATAAGGGTTCCGTTTTTCCAAATGAGGTACGGAACCCTAAAAAAGAAAGAATATTAGCAGAAAAAATATTAAAGTAACCTATTCATCTTAATTTTCAAATTATATGTATTTGGTCTTTTTACCGCCTTTATAGGTAATTATTAAATGTTCTAGAAGATTCACCTCAAGTCTACTACAGTAACTAAAACGGCTAAATGGTTGATTTTGAACTGATTTGACCGCAAAACAGCTGATCTTGGCTTGGAGTTTTTTCAATGTGAATTAAGAGGCGCACTTTAATCCTTTCACTACACTGATTCTTTCACCGACGGTCATAGGCCCTTTTCAGGGCCACCATACCTCAACCTGGTCACCGACCTAATACGGGATGACCAAGAAATAATCAGTGACACGACAAGAAGAAGAATGTGAAATGTTGAATTTCGCAATAAAACGTGCTCATAACGGCTTAAACCCGCGGCTAGTCAGCGCCACACGTATTGACCATGTCTTTTCTGAGATAAAGCCAACTAGGCTGAAAGGATGGTATAGGTGCTGGGCAAGCCTACTTCATCTAAAACATGTCCCAGGCACCACAGCGTCCTGTTAGTGAGTAAAAGTTCCACCTGACGCTGTATAAACCATCTACAGTAGATGTAATAACACCTTGCTATGTTCTGTTTGGTGTAAAATTAAACTTTGCATGTATAAGATCAGTAATCTTTTATCTTAAAGTCTACTAAATTATGCACGATACGTCTAGGTCGTATTTCGTGATTCGAATTCGTAGTACGCAAAAACGCTGGTATCTCTGTTATTACATTTCTACGTAAGCGCTCTCGAAACGCTGGAGCATGCTCAAACAATTTGCGATATTTAGGAATTGGCAAAATATGCTACGACCTTATATGCCCTATTTATTGCTCCTTGCCAGGAACTTGAAGAAAAAAACTATTATCCCTAAGAATGGTAGACATCCTCTCAGGTTTCGAGAGGATCTGATTGATCCTTGAATATATCTAAGGGGGTAAGCATAGGCACGTCCAAATTTTTGGCAAATGCCCTCATTTTGACACACAGAAAGCCGTGTTGGCTCCTCGATTTTCGATCCGAAGGTCATGGTTTCGAACACGATCTTCTGTTACGTGGTCAATTTCAAGTTTGACATAATATGGGGGTGTTTGCAAGCCCTTAAAAGTCAAAACTAACTTTATTCTGCAGGCATGTAAGGATACCGGACTACGGGCAATGAGTCATTTTAAAATAGATTTTAGATGACATAATCGCACGCTGCTTGGACATGGCCTATTGAGAAAGTAAACGCTTGGTATCAAGGGTATGCCCAATTAAACATACGTTTGTAGCATATTTTATTAGCTTTATCGACGTAGTTATTACTTTAGTACCATTCGCTTATTCGATGTTTCAGTACCTTTATTGAGCTACCTTCACACTAATACCAATACTGAGTTTTTTTTCTGGGCCACTTAGGCGAAGTTGGAAACTGTGAGAGTAATCGCAAAGTGATGTTATTATACCTATCTATTTAATAGTGTAATTTGATTTTATAAACAAACAGGAATTATATTTAGAAACACCCTTCACTATTTTTGTAGCGAAATTGAAGATGATGAAATTGAAATCGAATAAACAAGAGCCGAGCAAGTACTTGGATTTCCCAATAAACAGCCCAGCACAGAATAAATACCTATCATTTTGGGAGCAGTAAATACACCCGGATAAATCTGTTTTGCACCTACAGCGTCGACCCAGAGTGTTCCTACTTGCTTATACACGCAACCTACCTTTATAACTTTAGTTATGTACACAGCAAAAACTAGAAAATTGTTTACCTACCATTAACTTGTGCCATTTTCAACTTAACTGTTTATGTACCATCTTCATCTGTATTGTGGTATCATTTTGAAAATTATGAAGTGTATACATCTTATTGCAGGCGACTGTACGTACGACTAGGGTCGCCCCCCGGCCGTCCACGCGTTCATTTATTTTGATACATTTGACCTTCAACCAACATGAAAATAGAAAACACCTGATTTAGGTCTATGAGAATAAAACCTAACTACACTACTTTCTACTTTTAACTTTCTTTTTTACTTTTAACTACTTTTTACGTATGTAAAAATGTATTGAGCATTTCCAAAGCAGCATCGCGACACTTGGAAGATGGTGTAGATCTAGAAAAAACATATTTACGGTACTACTGATTATAAACTAATCCATACTGTGTCTTCGTCCTTGTTTTGGAAAGTTAATGAGATCACTCCCCCCGTAATGAATCTCCAAATTTATTTCTGCGACGGATGTTCAAATTAAAATTATATTGAAAAAAATTGGGAAAATATTTTATTTTTGCTCCATATTTTTATTCCAGCTGCCTATCTTTTGTTGCTTGAAGAAAACATTATTGTTCAAAAACAACTCTAGATATAGAGTTTAGAGGGATAAAAAAGCCTTCATCATTAACTTTTATTATATTCTGGCCTGGTATTCTACACAGATTATTTTTACGCTCGTTCGTACCCCATTACAGATTGGGTGTTTTAGGCGCGTTCTAGCTCGTTTTTACCGTCGAAAAAAAAATCGTCGATACCAGGCATTGTAATTTTTTCGCCCGCCTGGAGGTGCCCCGACTTTCGATCCGTATCCGGTCGTGGGTTCGAATGCACAACCGGCATGTTCAGCAATAAGTTTTTCTATTCGAAAAATTTAATTTACACGAATTATAATTCGCGTCAACACGTGCTTAAATTGCTGAAGTAAAGCTTCGTGAGGAAACCAGTCTATGTTCTAAAAGCGGTGATGGGCTTGAAACCCGTGTCGTAGATTAACACGTACTACTGCAAAATGAGGGCATATGCCAATGTTCGGACATTGCCATTGCCTCTGACTACCTCCCTTAGACATATTCAAGGATTTGATCGCCTGGAGATCTACAATTCTTGGGGATAAAATATGTGAGTTTTTTTTTTATAAGCTCGTTTTTGCGTAGCAAAGGCCCAAGACCGTTCGTCTTCGAACTCTTTGAATGAGGCCTATTTCCAGGAGTGGACTTCTAAAGCCTAATGAAGATGTTGATTACTATCTACGTAAGATATAGCTACTAGCTGACAATATCAATCAAGAACGAGCATCACAAAGGATAAAGAAAAAAATAGATTCTGAGATTTGTAAATACTGTATTGATCTTACGTCTAGACAGGAAATGTTTCAGGAATTGAAACTCATCTTTACAGCCCGATTAAGCTCTGAAATAATGTAAGTCGATAAAACAAGCAGTAACATCGTTTATACTGGTTTACTACTCTTCAATAATAAAGTTCTGCTATAAACTCAGAACAACTGACCTCATAGCTCAGTTAGTAGTAACTCTGCCTTCTGCGCTAGAGGTCGCCGGTTCGATCCCCGCACTGGACAAACATTTGTGTAATAAATACCTACAGATGTTTGTTCTGTGTCGTGGTGTTAAATATTTATCTATTATATATATATAAGTCTCTGGTACCCATAGCATAGGCTATGCCTAGTTTGGGATCAGTTGACCGCGTGAATATGTCCGGAATATATTTATATTTATAACCAATTTCAAGAAAATATTTCCTACTCGCAGTTTTGCAACTATGCAGAAGAATTTGACTCGCTGCCAGTTATGTAGGTTAGTTTTAAAGTAAAAGTGAATTAATAAAATATGTTTTTGAAAATTCTTAAAAGGATATTTTATTATTGTATCTCATTTCATTTAATTGATTCATGCTCCATGTACATATTCAGCTTAGATGGTATTTTTGCAAATCTTGAAGTCATATATTTTACAAAAAAATATACTTAAATTTGTACAATTATCTAGAACATATTTGGTCAATTAGAAGGTATGTCAAAATGTTAGAAGAGATGTCTAAATTAAATTAAGTACGCACTTGATATAAAATAATAGGTATGAAGGCATCAGAAATTAGCTTTTTATAGTTTGTCTGTGATGTATTCATCAATCGAGTAATAAATTTTTTTGATTAGTAGTACAGTGTAGACTGTAACCAAATTATTATTAAAATAATAATTTGGTTACAGTCTACACTCTCACCCCACATGATTGTACAATAATTGTATACAATAATTCTCTTTTATTTTCAGACTTCCCCATTCTGACAGTTCTTGATCACTCTGTTTATAAATTATTTCTTGCAAAACATTCTGAAAGTAAAACCTATGATAGGGGTGTTGACATAAGCGGAGGTAGATCAAAGCGCCTCTATTACTTATAAATATGTACCTAGAACATCGCTTTGACTCTAGTTCATAATAAAATAAAATTACCAATTTTATGGGACTTATTTTTTTATAAGATAGCGCTTTTTATTCGGTGTTAAACGGACAAATCGGATTTAGAAGGGATTACGCTGTCCTCATAAATCTTATTATACGAGGCACAGTTTTAAGCTTATTTGCATGGCTTTAAATTTGATCCGAAATGGGCAATTAAATTAAAAGAATTTGGGTTTATTAAACCCTACTGTAAACTCACTCATTATTTAAAATCTTTTATTTATTACAGGAAGTTTATATCTTGTTAGATATTTATTATAATTATAGGATAGACGAAAGTAGACAATGAAAGTGAACAACAAGAAATTGAAAACATTTCAGAATTTAAAAAAAAATATTGCATGAACTGGTCGCAGTTTCGAAATAATTTATGCCATAATCCTCAACATATTTACTATGTTATATTATCTTAATTAGTTATATTATACAATAAATTTACTGTTTAAATTTACTGTTTTTGTTACATTCAATACTAAGGGAACTTTATTGAATCATAATTTACATTTTATTTTGACTATAGGTACCTTTGTGTTGAAAAAGGGAGTTTTCAGATCAAATATTTATTTTTATGTTTATAAGTAGCATCGTTGTTATCTTCCCTGTGTTTCACATCACAGCAGTTCTTACAGCACTGCAACTGGCTGTCCCCGTTCCTGAAAACAAAAAATAATACTTTATCCTTGAATATTAAAATTCTACTGGTAACAACCAGCTAGACCACGAGCCATAACAACTCAACCGCACCAGCCAAACCCCAAAAACAATGGCCATACAATTTAAGCACACCTCATTCATATGACTATTCGATATTAATAATAAATATGTTTTAAGTCGCGCAATATAAATTAAATCTAAATATCATTTATGCAACAGAAAAAATGTCAAATTAATAGTCGTGATTGGAATTTTGAAATTTCACCTCAGAATTGCACTTACGATGGTTAAAGAACCCGACCTAAGAAAACAATATTTAAACAATAAATAAAACTGAAAAAAATACCAGTAGTAGAAATACAACTAAAATAATGAACCAATATGACTGGGCTGCAATGCATAATAGCATGAACCGGATACCCAAACAAAACCGATCGATTGAAGCGAAAATACTATCAAAAAGCTTACAAATGCCGTATTTTTTTAAAATAATGCCGGAACAAGAGATGCAGCTTTTTGTACAAAACAGCATGTAATTGACGGCGTCACTGTGATAAGCCGCATTCTTATTCTGATGCTTGTTCCGTGCCAGGATCGCTTTGCGAACGTTACCAGTTTATGTTCTATCAATAAACTTGATCAATTTTCGAATTAATATTCGCGGTAGAGCAATGAAGTGTTCTAGATTTTCAAGTGGATCCATTTAAGATATATACTACTGTGTATGTTCTGATCCAATTTTTCAGTAAAATTCTGTCAGAAATACCAACTTTTCAACAAATCGTTACATCGACCTAAACATAACATAACGTAAAAAAGGATCATACAATCGTTAGATAGAATTGAATTCTTCACCCTAACAATTATCGCGCTATCTACCTTCGCACTCTCAGTAACCTGAAGTGGGGTGTGGGATTAAGCTAATGACATTCAAACTACGAATATGTGCGATAAAGTCTAAGTAAAATAGTACACTGATTGCTACGAGCTGCTACGTGCCTCTACGCCCGTCAAAAGTCATCGCAATAGAACGTTATTAAAAAAGTTCCCAGAATAGGTTTGTTGGACGGCCGGCACCCGCGTTAGCCAGGGCGCGATTTATCCCCTCCTGTCACAGGAAATCCAGCCTTCACCCGTAACTAGGCTGTCGTATGCTTTTTTCACGAACCCGTTGCAATTCAGTGTTTTTATTAATGCGTGGAATTCATGAAATAGGAGTGAATTGAAAAAGAACACAATCAAGTGCGGGTAGAACTCGCGCCCGGAGGGTTCCGTCACCATTACACGAGATCAGAAAAAAGAGATTCTAAGTATAGAAGTGACAAACATTTATTTTGCGGTCATTCGTGTAGTATTAAATAATAATGCAAATATCAGCCGTAAATATTAAGTTTGTTTTAATACGCCAAACAATTTTGAATGTATTCTACAATAATAAACCTAATACTACATAAATAGAACAGTGGGTTTCAGAGATAGCAAATATTAGAACCACTTGATGCGTACGTACTTGCTATACTTAGTCACTACCAATCTTAAATTCAGATTCAGTATTCATTGTTTCTATAGTGATAGCAACTCACGGCAAGTTATCAGCGATCCAAGTGCAGTAGCAGCTCATCTTCATGCCGACAGCGACGTGGTCACCATCGATCTCAGCACCACCAACCGTCACGGCCACGAGCTGACCGCGGCGCACTGCCGGAGCTCCTGAATCCTCCTAGAAATTACCGAACTTAGCTAAGCCAATACCATAAGGAAATGACGTGCTCTAGAGGCTCCTTACGTATGTGCACAGGCGCACTTTAATGCTTTCACCACATTGGTTCTTTCACCAACGGTAAATGGCTCAAGGCTACCATACATCAACCTGGTCATTGCCCGTAGGCATGTAGGATAACCAAGAAAAAGTCAGTGACTAATGCAATGCAAGAGTCCTGCCACTCTTGGTCTTGGCAATAAATTCTGCCGCCAAGCAGCAATGCTTCCAATGCAGAGTTCTGGTGTGTAAGGTAAGGTGACTGGTGAAATTACAAGCTCATAAGACATACCAACGTACGTTGAAAGACTTTTAGGGGCTAGCGATATCGCTGAGCTACAGCGCATGCCCTCAAAATTGACTGTCAATCAGTCGACTTAGGGATCATTTTGAAATATATTTGGGCCACATCTTAGGTTTATTGCAGCTTTATTAGGTTACTGCTTACTCAGATGGGCCATCTGCCAGTTACTTACACTCCACAAAGTGAAAAAAAATAAAGTTACCTACTCACTATGTGGTGTAATTTATAAAGACGTCAAAAAACTCATCGATCTTAGTTTGAATTCAAAGTGTTATTATAGCAAATTGATAAATTGACTTTAGGCGCACTGAAACATGCTTGCTTACTCACTTTTATATTTAGTCAAAGTGAAAAGGTGTTAAAAATCACTAGGATCACTTTGAAACGTCTTAAAAACTAGGTGAAGCTACGCCTGTTAAGAATGGAAAACTAACTCAAGCAATTTTCGCATCTGGTTTGTAGAAAGATATTGATGCAATAAAACAGTAGGAACAGAGGAACTCATCAAAGCTTATCTGAAGAGCGAACTTACGTCTGATATAAAGTGATCTTCGGTAGCGTAGCACACAACATCAGTACCTTCAGCTGAAAATACAGTAATAATGATTTATTGTTATTCTTAATATACTACTGATACTATTTAAATTACAACTAATACATAGTTGTACATAGTTGTTGTGATAGTTGCTATCACACTACAGATTCAAGTCGAAGATTTTTATTTATTTATTAAGAATACAGTATAACATCATAACAAGTTTTTTTTTTATCCCTAACGCGATGCCATATGTTATTAGTAGGTACATTATAATAAATAGGTACTAATCGAAACATTTCGTTTCTATCACTATCTGTGCAAGTTGTAGGAGTTTCGGTAGGTGATTGAAAAAAAATATCCACGGTGTTCGCAGACAAGATATTATAAATAAATAACAAAATAAAAATATTTTATTTCGGACGACTAGGATCCATAATTTGTTAGTAAAATTATATAAAAGAACTTATAATTAGGGTTCAACAAAACTTATAATCATATTTAGCAGATAGACAGCGAGTGACATAGGTGCAAATTTAAGTAGGTTGGTCCTACAGTGCGGCACTTCCAGCATGGCGGGGCGGCGGCGCGCGCCCAAGTAGTCGTTGGGCGCGCGCAGCCGCAGCGCGGCCAGCACCGCTGGCTGATGAAAGATGCAGATTAAAATCCAGATGGTTTAAAAATTTTGGATATCATTACATCATTATCATCCGCCTGACTTAGGCCTCCCCCAAAGAGTTCTAGGACGAACGGTGTTAAGCGTTTTCCATCCATCGACTTCCCGCAACTTTTACAATGTCTTCAGTCCATTGGAAGGTCCCCCACCTTCCAGCACTGCGTCACCCGGTTCGTGGTCGCCATTTGGGAACTTTTACTCCCCAATGGTTGTCGCTTTAGCGAGCTAAATGGCCTGCCTACTACCACTTCAACTTGCTTATGAGAGCTATGTCGGTGACCTTGGTTGGTACGGATTTCCTCATTTTGGATCTTATCACATGATACTACATAGTGAAACTCCGAGGCTTAAAATTGCTGTTACCGCAATTTTGGGGTAGTTATATGCATTATAAATTTGTGTTATCAAATATCTTACAGATATCATAGTGCGCTGGCATCGCTTTTTCCACCAGTTTCTTGCAAGCTTGAACATTGACAAACCCGAATATTTCAACAGTCAACTGGTTTTGCTGAAATCATGAAAATACGTCTTAAACTTGTATTACCTACTAGTACATATAATCATACCAACATAATCATATTTTACTACTTATAGGTTTGACAACTATGAGCGCTCCTGTGCTTCGGAAGATTTCGGTCCCAGCTATAAAAGTCGTTATACGATCGACGGTATAGGCGACCTTAAATCTCCGACACCAGAGGTATACTTTTTTAAGTAGATATTTGACGCAATTTTATACCCAAAGACCTTTTATTTAGATACCTGCGTTCCCATGTATCTCCGCCAATTCTTGTAATAAGATTTAAAGCTGTATTCCGAATCTAGGCGGGTCTTCGAATAGTTGTGATGGAATTCTTGGTTTGACTCAGTCTGAAAAACAAAATAGGTGCTTAAGTTGCTGGAATATTAGATTCTCATTTCCAATTCTAGTAAACGTTTGGGTTTCTACAAAACTGAGACTACAAACTGAGTGCTCTGAAATCGAGTTTGATATCTAATTCTAAGTTCTAAGTCTGCCTTCTGCGCTAGAGGTCCCGGGTTCGATTCCCGCACTGAACAAACATTTGTGTGATGAACACAGATGTTTGTTCTCTGTCTGGGTGTTAAATATTTATCTACATATTATGTATATTAGTCTCTGGTACCCATAGTACAGGCTATGCTTAGTTTGGGATCAGTTGACTATGTGTGATATGTCCGGTATATTAAAGAAAAAAAGGAAGTAGGTGGATGGAAAAGGCTGAAGACCATTCGCCTCACGGCCTATTTCCAGCAGTGGACTTCTACAGACTGATGATGATGACTTAAAGTTATTTGAAGATGGCTTTCTTTAAAATAACACATACTGTTTTTTCGTCATTGATCATTAAATCTTCATTGTTTTGTGACATTTCATTGTTTTTGGTGTAACTATGTCGATGCACACGCCTTGGTTTCGTAGTTACCTAAAAATAAACTGTAATGCACTTTTGATGTTGCAAAAGTCACAGTTCTGTAGTAGTTAAATCCAACTAATATATAAATGCGTAAGTTTGGATGGATGGTAGTTTGTTACTCCATCGCACCAGAACGGCTGAAAGGATCTCGATGAAATTTAACATAGAGATAGATTATAGTCTAGAACTTTTTATCCTAAATACTACGGAAGCAAAGACGCGGGCGCAAGCTAATGTTACATAATTTGTGAGTTCCATTTCATTCAGATTTTTCAACAATATTATAAATGAGAAAGATTTTGAGGATGTTTGGATGTTTGTAGGTCAATCACGCCGTAACGGCTCAAACGATTTATAAAGGGTCTTTCATCCTAACTGTAAATTTAATTAAAACAAAGTGTGTGTGAGTTATCATCGAAATTTTTTATTCGTTTGAAAGACCAATCGATGCCATTATGTATGGAATATAACATCATTCAAATGTCCGCCAAGACTTCACTGGGTGGAGCGCATCCAAAACGTCCAATTTTCCATGACTCTGGCGCATAAATCAGGCTGAATTTGACCGATGGCATGGGTTATGTTGGCTTTGAGGGCCGCTGTGGTTTGTGGCTTATTCGCATAGACCTGAGACTTAAAATAACCCCACAAGAAAAAGTCTAACGGGGTCAAACCGCTTATTCGATGAAAATTCTCCTGCACACTCTCACGGGCAGCAGCGATGTTTTCGGCAGATCTTGCGTTTCGTCGACGTACGGGTGTTGGTCGATCGTTTACTGAACCAGTAGACTCTAATTTATCCACCACACTGCGAATAGTCCTCTCGGTAGGACGATTATGGCGACCGTAAAATGGGCGAAGCGCGCGGTACGTTGCCCGAACAGAACACCCATTTTGATAACAAAAAAAATTATATGCACGTTTTATTGAATGCTGGTTGTATCCGTCCATGGTGATTCGTCACTTACAACGTCAATTACAACTAATTTTACAGATGTAGCTTCAACAAGATAGCCGCTATCAACTGTCAAAGTTCGGAAGTCCCTACTGGAAGACCCTTTATAAAACTTGATTGATAGAGGTATTTACCTAGAATAGCATTTAGGTGCCACGCGAGCGAAGCTGCGCGTGCGAGCTACTAATATAATATTTACAATGCAAAGTATTGCAAAGTCATACAACTCTTGAACTTTGCCAGCCATGAATTATCCGAAGGTTTTGTGGCAAAACTTGAAATTAAAATCTAAAGAGCCAAGACCGCAGCAAATTGAAATAGTTTAGAAGTTAGTTACCCTCTCTTCCCCAGACAGGTATCGACTGATTAGTTTCGTCTTCTGCGACCTCGCCCGTGGAAGTTTGTTCTGAGTTTTATCCCTCACTCTGTTCTGCGTTCGGAAAAAATCCCTCTCCTTTTGAAAATTGTTCTTCTTGTTAATCAGAGGATGCTAAAAAACGAGAAAGCTTGTTTATATACAAGCGCAGGGTAAAAGATTCAAAATTAGATTTTTCTAGATGAGTACGTGGGTACTCGTGGGTACGTGGGTAAGATGTACGTTAATTGTTTTCTTTCCACCGCCAGTAGTCTGGAGAAGTTTCATTAGGGTCTGTACAGAAGAGGCGAAGAACAGCGCTTGTATTTTACATAAACATCTTCCTTTTACAATTTGCGAGAGCATGTATTACAGGGCAAAATTAAATCATATTACGAGTATATTGCTAAATATTTTCATCTCATTTTGTATTGTATCTAAGAACGATGTTTGAAAATTTTTAGAAAATTTCTACTGAGTTTAAAAGATAACACTAGTAAAGTAGTAAACACTCTTAATAATCCTTTAAAGCTGTTAATTCTCTTCGTAAAATAGGGCATAGGTATCTATCCTATCCTACTAATAGGTATTATAAATGCGAAAGTTTGTGAGGATGTTTGGATGTTTGTGGTTCAATCACGCGGTAACGGGTTAACCGATTTCGATGATACTTAGATAGATATAGTTCTTTACCTAGAATAGCATATAGGCTACTTTTTATTTAGGAACTACGCGAGCGTATAACGTATATTGTATTATAAAATATTAATGTATACAATTATACATGTCTAGGTACTTACTGAAGTCATGTCATAGTTTGATCTATGTCTTATTTTGTACTGTAAAATTGCAGTCACTTTCCCATTGCTATTATCAATTTTAGCTTCTTCGGGAAACTGAAAAAATAGCGTTATTAAATCGGGTAGGATCGCACAAGTTCTCATACAAAATATACAAAAAAAAACATATCTCATTGAAGCATTTTGATAATATCGAGTAGGTATAACAACTTGCTTATGAAGTAGAGTCGTAATAAAAGTAACTTGGATTTTCGCGAATCGTGTGGCAAATAGTTAACCTTTGACACACGTTGCCTATTTTTTTTTGCGCTATCCGCAGTTTTATTTTTAATTTTTACATCGACGGACCATAGAACATTAGTTTTCATACCTTATTAAAATCCTCTATCGATGTAGAATCACACTTTTCGTTCTTCTTAGGCGATATCCAATCTTTGGCGGACTGTTTTATAAAATATTCAATTATTATTACTCAGCCTTGTTAAAATGCTTGCGATATTCCATCTAAAATTCGTTCCAAATTGATCCTCACTTCAACTGAATAATGTCAATTTTGAGTTTGTCTTTTAGTGGCTTGCGATATCGTTGTGCAATATCGCACGCGTTCAAATGAAAAATAAGTTTAATCATAAGATATTATGACCATTTTGAAAAACATTTTTTAATTCATAATTTGGATGACCTATTGCACGTCGTTTGAACAGAGCATCAGACATTGTGAAACTAGTGAGCCGTTGCAAGTGTCACTTAACACTTAAGTATGCGGTATGTACATTTAATAGCACCATAGCCGTGGTGGCCCCGGCTGAAGAATAGACCCTTCTATATCTAACTATCCGTGGATGTCGCTATGGGATGGGCAGCAGCGTGCACCCCTATTTTAACTGTGATGTGACTGTGATTGCCATAGCCACATAAAGTAAAAAAAAAACCGCGATCGCCAACCCGCGTGCCCAGCGTAGCGAGTATGGGCAAATTGGACAAGTTCCTCCCACATTATAGGAATTCACTCTGGAAATCTCGTAGGGGAGGCCTATGTTCAGCAGTGGGCGTCGTACGAAAGACGTAATGAATTAGCATATAACGTTGGTGATGCATTAGGCAAGACAAGCGTTCAGTTACAATTCCCACCAATGAGATTGTTACATTTGAAAATAAAAGAACTCACATCGACATCTCGCATAGGCCCCCAACTAAGCACCGTAACGTTTGAATCAACGTGAGTAGATGTCTTCTCCCCCGCCAGTGGTATGATCGATCCAGGCTTGTCCGAAGTCATACCCGCAAAGGTGTAGACCAATGAAAGGTCTGCAGTCCACCTTGAAGAGAAAATAGTTTTAATTAATTACCCACCGTTTTAAAAACAAATTCCTTAACAAGACATTCTCTCAAATCTGCAGGTGATCAGATCTTTGAAGATGTCTAAGGGGTTAATCAGAGGCTTTGCCACTTAAGGAATACTTACTGGTATACCTTTCTAAGGGGTGTAATATGTAGTTAAATTTTTCGAATAGAAAATCTTTTTGGTCCACGATCGGGTTCGAAATGTTTGAATCCAAGACTTCGAAGATCGAAAGTCGGGGTACCTCACACTAAACACGAAACACGGCAAAACCGAATTAAAGTTACTTTGGTTCTAACTATCTCTGCTGTCCTTTCCAGACAACTTTCGAATCAACAAAATCATCCAAAATAATGTTTCGGCAAATAGTGAAGTCAAATGATCATGGAAAAACTACTATAGAAACTTATAACTCTTTGATGTTTTACTTCAAAAAATTATATATAAATCAGTCAGTACAATCAGTAAGTGGACTACTCCTGTATATAATCGATTTTATTTATGTATAATATATCATTTGGCCAAAAATAGGCAATAGACATCAGTACTCACCCACTAAACTTAGGATGCGTTATGACCCTCTCTATAGGAAGGTATTGCTCATATCCGGTGTCAAACATTTTCTTTGTTCCAATGACAACGAACGATGCTGTTAGCTCCGGATCGATGCCTACGATTTCTTTTTTACTAGAAATTGAAATAAAAGTCGTCTTATGGACACTTCCGATTGTTAGTTAGGTAACTGTATCAAGCCGTGTTCAAACGGCAAGTGGTATTTCATCTAAAATTTATTTTCATACTAGCTTCCGCCTGCAGCTTTGCTCGCGTGGTACATACATAAAAAGCTAGCCTATATGCTATTCCAGACTATGATCTATCTCTGTACCAAATTTCATCCAAATCCGTTCGGCCGTTTGGGCGTGATTGAACAACAAACATCTAAACATCCAAACATCCTCACAAACTTTCGCATTTATAATATTAGTATACATCACAGGCCTCTTAGCTCAGTTGGTAGTAACTCTGCCTTCTGCGCTAGAGGTAGAAACAACCATTTGTGTGATGAATACAGATGTTTGTTCAGTGTCTGGGTGTTAGATATTTACCTATTATGTATATCAGTCTCTGGTACCCATAGTACAGGCTATGCCTAGTTTGGGATCAGTTGACCGGTGTCTGGAATATTTATTTATTTATTTTATTTATTTATATCTTACGACATCCACAGGTTGGAGATATGCAGGCTATAGAGGATATGCCCCGGCTGACGTATAGGCCATACGTCAGCCGGGGCCACCACGGCCAACCACCAACATCGATGGCAACGTTGAATTACTAATTGTGAAATATTCGCTAACAATACAATTACGATTACTTGCATGTACAAAAGCTACGCAAATGTAGTTCTGATAAGCAATCAAAATAATAACATATGACATCAATTTCAATGTGCCCGCGACTAATTGGATAAAATACAGAACCTAAATTGTAGTGCTGTTCGTTTTTAGGAGGACGTGTTGAAGTGTTTTCCACGTTTAAGCTAGGTTCACATGAGACGAGTGGAAAAGAAAAGTTTGGACTAGACTAATCATTTAGAGCACTACGTAGAGTACTATCTTACGCATCAAGCTCAGCAATCTCACTTAAATCTCACTCTAAATTACATCCAAATTGACAGTTTTGTTTTGAACTTTCTAGGTGTTAAAACAATATTCGTCATTAGTGTTGATTTTGTTGTTGCATGTTCTTTATTAGCATAGTCAAATAAAGTTAGTTTTAATTTATTTTACTATGCTAAAAATTTAGCAGTTTCTTTCTTAACACATCGAAATGACAAGGATGGTGTTAATTTTGGTGTTGCAGTTTACTAGACGAACTTAATCTAAAAATGTTGCAGTCTCTTTCGTAATACGTAGAAACGTCACATTAAGTTATTTTAGAAAAAAACAACAGCGGAATCAACACCATTATCAATCAAAAGCCCCACTCCAGGTAGTTTCAAATCTTTTGTGTATTATACATAGACATACGGATGTTCTCACAAGGAGTACGAGACACAGGAGCAGACTGTACGTACCTCCTTGCCGGTTAGAACTGGTAAAGCGCAATGTTTATTATCATGCCATTACGATTTCAATGGACTGCCAAAAGAATTCAAGGACCTACCATTGAATTCATTCAAATGGAAAATAAAAAAATGGTTATTGTCGCAATGTTTTTATGATGTTAATGAATTTCTTAATTACAAAATATGATTAGGTTTAATGACTTTTTAGATTTTGACATTATTATTTTAGTGACATTGTTGATTGTGATTGTGATTTTATTGAAATAAATGCCTTTTGACTTTGACTTTGACTTTGATTATTTAGGTGTGATTTATTATAATTTTATTGTATACTTATTTGACTGATGAAATTGTGCACGCCTTAACGAGGCAGAATGTAACGGACTTATTAAATACTACTTTGTTAAGAACTATTATACCTACATTTCAGCAAATAAATGATTATGATTATGGCATTTGCAGATCCTAAGCGATCCATAAACTAAAGCATATCGGACATAAAAACTATTTTTCTTCAAGGTTTCGCGGTTTTGCCTGCTTGCTCAATGTAGAACCGCCTTTAAAACGAAACTACCAATATTTTCTAGTTGTACCTACACAGTTAACTTCTTGACAAAGGTCTGTGCTTGTGCTAGAGGAACTCTAATTTGAAGTTACAGTCCGTGTAGATTTTCATTTAAAAGTTTTCAAGAGAGTTTCTTCAGAATTTGCGGCTTGTAAAAGGTATAACGAGCAAGATATAAGATAAACAACTAGTATATTCTATCTACTCCGGAATTTGGTGAATGTTTATGCAGACAGTGATGGGCAGCACTTTGGCAGCAGTTTTATTAAATTGCTCTAAATCGCTTATAGTGAAGCTTATAGCTTGGAAATCAGGGACTGAAAGCGGTAGAGGTTATAGGTACTGGTACCGTTAAAACATTTCGGTACCATTGTGCTATACCGGTAGGGCATTACGGTACCGTTAATTCATACCGGTAGATTTCGGTACCGACATTTTGAGCCGCGGCTAGTTCGCTAGGACAGTCGCGCCGCGGTGGCGGGGTGGCGGCGTTTCATCAAAGAAAACCTTTATAAACCTTTATTTATTTCGGTTATAGGTACCGGTACCGAAATAAACTGAAATGAACTGCGAAGCCAGTGTTTCCGGTACCGTTATATTTATCGGTAGAGAAACATTCGGGTAACCGGAATTTATCGGTATGACGTCATATCGTTATTTAAAGGTATCTTTATATTCCGGTTATTCAGTCCCTGGTTGAAATCATTGAACAAAAGATATTTCACACGCGACTTCAAATTACACTAATACTAATCATTGGAAAGGGAAATTCATTCGAACTATTAGACTGGTGCGACCGAATTGTTCGAACATTCAATAACCTAGCGTGACGGTTATTAACGAGTGAACGCCAAATAATCATTCAATTTCATTCCTACGCGTTTTGCTCGTGCTCTCTTGAATAATATCGAGCCAAAACGAGCAAGCGAGTTCCGCGACGCAAGTCGAGTACATGATCAAATAAGGTGTACTGCTGATTTAGAATGATTGATTTGATGTAGTAATCGATTATGATATCGATTCATAATAATATCCATTCTATAATCGATTAAATAGTCAATCGATATATTAATCGATTAAACATCGATTGAATAATTGAGTGAATGATAGATCTTGAGTTTTTTTTTACTATGAAGACACATCCCTAGTCCTAGAACGGTGCGATCAGTTCAAACAAAGCAGTGCTTTTGTGAGAGTGAGAGGGAATAACTCAATGTCGGCATCGCGTTAGATAAAGTTAAAGATAAGATAAAGATAGCGTTCTTACTCATACTTCATCTTGAGAAAAAAACGTATTAAAGTATGAGAGTTAGAACAAAATGAGTGTATCTCCTTTCTCTATACAGTGACACCGCGCGAGTGAAACCGCACGTGTACAGCTAGAATCAAATAAATGTCTTCTATTCTATGAGATCGCAGCTGGGTGGCGCAGATTTCGAAGTAAAAAGTAGGTACTTACAAACAATGCGCAGCAGTTATCACCACATTTTCGTGTATAATACTCCCGGTACAAGTCCTCTTGGAACTATCGGTGAAAACTATGCTAGAAAAGAAAACAAACTTACTCAAGTACCTATTAAAGTATAAAAGGTGATTCATAACATGTACGCTATCCGGAATTCTAGAGTCAATTGGAAATATAGTTTGATCTACGACTTTCAGATATGTAATTTTTCATTGAAAAAACTGCAAAAATCAGCGCTCAGGTCACTTCTAATTCAATTTATCAGCTGTTTTAGGTAGCATCTTGATGCCAAACTATTATACGTTTAGTGATTAGTGGTAAAAATGATAAAAATACCAAAAAAGCTTTGGTTTTAAATATTGATGTTTTTTTCAGCTAATATTGTTTCTTTTTATTGATAGAATATGATATATACATGTTAAGAACTACCTATACTATAAAATATATACCTACAATAAATACCATTTCAGAAAAAAAAATATGCCGTCGCATATTGTCGTGAGGAGTAGGAAAACATTTAGCATTATTATCCTAGTATTTTCACATTCCTTAATCATCCAGGTGTCTATTTAGTTTGTAATAAGACAATTTAATAGTCTGCTCAGGGTAGGGACTCGTCTATTTTAGACATGAAACGATTTTCAATTAAAATTAAATAAAGCCGTATTTTGAATTTTCCTTTAATTACGGTGACAGCCATATAATTTGCGATTTAAAAGATTTCACCCACTACAGCGGATCATACTATGATTGTGCCGACGTAACCGCATCGGCACGTACAAAAAAAGTATTCTTTGTATAAATTAATATGAAATAATGCACGTTCCGTCACCGTCCAACACCGTACCGTGCCAAGACTGGACCGACAGCGAATCTAACGACGAGAATATGTTGCAGGTCTGTAATTCCCGTATGCTACGGCTATCATCACCTTATGATACGTTGTTTATACGTTCTCCTATGAACAGTATTGTCTGGCCGAGTCCTTTACGTATCTGATAATTATGTTCATAGCACGGTTATGTTCTCGGAAGTACTGTCTGGCCTATGAATTCTGCCTTCAAGCAGCTATGATTGCAATGCTGTATTTCAGTTTGAACGGTGAGGTAGGAAGTGAAATTACAGGCACAAGTGACTAAGCAACGCTCGGCAATGTCTCTGCCAAGCGACTAAGGCTACGGTAACCACTTACCAACAGGTGGGCCGTATGCATGTTTGCCACCTATGTTGTAAAAAAAACTTACTCTATCAGCGCCACGAATGTGTGGTCCACTAGATTTTTTTCAGTCGTTATTGCCTCGTCATTTTCATTTTCTCCACCTGTAGAAAATTTATTAGATAAAGTAAAGTCAATTTGACTGGCCTCATAGCTCAGTTGGTAGTAACTTTGCCTTCTGCGCTAGAGGTTGCGGGTTCGATTCCCGCACAGGACAAACATTTGTGTGATGAATACAGATGTTTGTTCTGTGTCTGGGTGTTAAATATTTATCTATTATGTATATGTATATCTGGTACCCATAGTACAGGCTATGCCTAGTTTGGGATCAGTTGACCGTGTGTGATATGTCTAAAAAGAAAAAATAATATAAAAATGTTTTCCACGTTGAGTGAGTTCAAATTAAAAAAAAAAAGCTTAAGAGATTGTTATAAGACAACATGATCCAGCCGCTTTACCTACACTAAATATCCAACCTAAGTAAGCACTCCCCTATTTTTTCAAAATAAATACTTTTGTATGAAAACTGACAACTGATTTATGATTCCGGAGGATTGTGTTGTCTTCCTGCCGTCTTTATCATCTAATCAGTTTACGAGGAAAAATTACATAAACGGTGATTCATAATATTATGTATGGTATCCCGAAAGGGGCCTATACTACACCCAATTGTCAATAAAGTTTGTTCTACGGCTTAAGTAAGTTGAACATTCAACAAACTGCATCAACATCGGCTCTATAAAATAAATTACATAAAACTAGTAATTAATACACACTCTCCGGATTCCCATTACTCTGTGTTCCAACAAATTCTACATTCACAACACAAGTAACCATCAGAAGAACGCTCACTAAGTGCATTGCGAAATTAATTTCACTCCGATACGTCCAGCGAGACAAGTTATTTTTAATTAAAATGATAAGCCAATACAAATTGCATGCGAGTACATAGATCAAATTGTTTGTATGAAAACATTGATGTTGGTTATGTTATGAGTTTGATTTAGCGATTGATATTTGCCGTGTCTACGCCACATTACCCAATGTACAGATGAGCGACAAAAACCAACAAATCACGACGTGACAGATGCTTTGCATTAGGTACTAGCAATGTAAAAAACTCTTATGAATAGCGAATTGTGTGAAACATTGGTTACCGAGCGCAATCGCTACTGCATTTTTAACAAGCAAGCGACAAGTGACATATCGCAGGTACACCCAGGTGGTCACAGAGAGGTGGACGGTTGGTAAGAACCGACGAGAACATTAGCGTGTGCCGAATAAATTGTATGTATTAGGAAATTATAGACGTGATTTATAGCTAGGAGTAGATACGTTACGAGCTCTTAGACTTGATTTTTTTATGTATACTTACCGTACTCCGATTTCTAAAACCTAAGTAAAAATCTGTGTATACTTAGTGAATCAGTTTTCTGATTTACTCTAGTAAATCTTAATATTTTATTAAAAAAAACGCCCATTTTATTAAATGAATCTTGTCGTTTGCCAAGTAACATTGAACTAAAGCTGGCAATATACCCGAGCGTGTGTGTTACGCGTCGCATTACAGTGTTGAATGGGGCAATAGTGCTACGTTTATTTATCACGGTATATCTCTTTCTAATAGCGAGAAACAGAGGCAACCTCATTAGATGTTATTAGAGAGTTGTTTGTAGAGTTGTTCGTGAATATGTAGGTTTATCAAATAGATTCAATGGTTCTTGACGCGAGTAAGGAACGTTGATTTGATAGGTGACTAGCCGCAATCCTGTTTATTGTAATTTGTTGTCAAACCAAATTGTACTTTAATGTTAATACAAGCGTTAATTGAATAATAAATAGAGTGAGTAAGTGAATTGCAAGAAATCCCTTGAGCTGGAATTAAATTGTACTCTTCCCTGTAAACATGACGTAGACCAAGACCGATACCAAGTCTTCTAGATGCTGTAATACTTTGTTGATAAATTGAAGTAAGTAAAATAAATACAAAAAACTTAGGCACTATCCTAACAGCTCACTTCTTTGGATGCCCTTGAGAACATTTTGTTACAAAATACGCTTACCAGTCAGCTGTAGCAAACAAAATCATTCCTTAGTAAGCACAACATTCCATGCAAGTCACAAGACATGTGTGTGTGGTGTTTTATCACACATCACTTGCACCGTATTCTTTACTTAATAAGCGCTGGTGTATTGTGTATTGCGCTACCAAATATTATTATAGCGCATGAACTTTCGCTTCCTTCTACTACCTAGTAATACCTTCAACAAAATACCGTGACGGGTGTCTTATCGTCACACAGTGTCGTCGCCATAGCTCTTGCAAGAGTGAGGGACAAGTCCAGATTGTAAGAATGAAACATCAATTGGAAACAGTTCTGTGCCATGACAAACAACGGAAAAGCGGAGGTGGCGCAGCGCGGTTCCACGAATTTTCGTGTGGACGCTGCACATTTAATATCTGTCTATAGTGGCGTGAAGCCATTGTACCTACCTTTTCTCGTTTGACACAAAACTTTAATTCAAAAAAGTTTTAAGTAGCGCGAGAGAAGTGATTATTTTATTCAACTTAGGTGGCGTACAAGCTCTCGGGCCACCTGTTGGTAAGTAGTTACCGTAGCCTATGGACGCTCTCTATGAATAGAAGATAATTTTATAGAGAAGCGCGTACAACGACCGCGTTGTGTTAGTGCGGAATAATTCGTGTCAAATAAATGCCATAAACTTTCTGGATGTGAAAGGGACATGCAAAAACGCAATTTATTTCATAGCGGCCGCACCCGAGCTGCTTATGTCGGCTGCGCGGAATGGCCGACTCACTTCCTGTAGGTGCTTTAAACTATTAATAAACTAAAAGGTAAACCCTTTTAGCGTAATAGTCAAAAATAAGAGAGTTTTTCGCAAAGGTAGCAATGTGAAAATCATTCGTCATGTCAAAATGCGACATGCTTGGAGTAATAAAAATGCTTTGCCACTTTATAAAAATATAACATATCCTTTAATAATTTGCACCGACTTCAAAAAATAAGAAGGCTATACAGTTGCCACACGGCACAATAAGTTGTAAGTGCACGAAGAAGACACTGCTTTGCTAAGTTTCAAGCTATCTCTGTACCAAATTTCATGAAAAGCCGTACATTTTTATCAAAAGTGAAATAGTTCAAAATAGTTAAAAACAGTGGCGAAAATTCGGTTTTTGCCTTGTTGGTCATTTGAATGACAAAAACTTTCATGGTGGGCCCCATGTAACTAAAACACACACACTCGCACTCTCATTTTCGCATTTATAATAATGGTAGGAGTAGGATTGTGTGTTTTAGTTACATGGGGCCGGCCCTCCATGACATCTTATTGTCATTCAAAGACATTTTTTTTTGAAGGTTCTTTTACTCCTAAACTAACTGGTGGTGGGACGTGATTTCGTTAGCACTCGTAGTAACTTAACAAAATAAATGAAGAACATCGAAAAATAAAAAAATATGTATTAAGTAAAACAAAATATCAGTAAATAAAAATAGTAAGAAACGTGCTGTATCGCATCAATAAGCGTGTACTTACAAAGTAAAGTAAATATGTTTATGTATTCAGTCCGCAGTCCAACTCCCATACCGCAAGCTCTGATGCTTAGATATAATGAATGAATGAGTGAATGGATGACTGAATGAATGAATGATGAATGTTTTAACCACTTTGAAGCCTTAAAATATCTGAAAGTAGAAGTCGTATATGATGACCATTATATACCAAAAAAAGTCTCCCCAGAAACTAAGAAAATAAATCCAAATTATGAAGCCACGTGTCAGGTGAACGTGTTTACGGACGACTTCCCCTATAAAGATTTACACCGACAGATATCTACGTGGTCCCGACCCGAATACCCATGGTTGTCCTCTATTCCCAATAGTCACGTAGCCCTCAAAAACTTCCACCCGGCATTGCGGGTCACTGCTTAAAATTCTAGAATCGCATCGAGCAATAAATTTAACTCTACAGTCCCAGGAGCAGTAAATTTTGTGCTTATTTTATACAAATTATTTCAGCTAAGTGCGCGCAGTGCTTGCTAGAACAACTATGCTAGCACTGAGTGCGCAAAAAATGGATTTCGCGGTATGCTGACCCATCTTTCTGCTTTAAAAACTGTTGTGGTTTCGCGATACGGTGTACTTGTTTGGTTTTGTCTGGTTCACGAATGGTGCATTGTGAATTAATTCAACGGTAAAATCTTCTGCAACGGACTTATGAGACCGTTGAAAACGTTAGTTAGATACGGCTACAAAGAGCGATGGTTTTCTGCAAACAAAGGCACAATACTAGTAGGTAGCTTGGTTTTCTCTTTAACGAGAAGGTCCATTCGGCTAAATATTTATTTTATAATGCCGTGTTCAAACGACTTGCGATGTTTCATCGAATATTTACTATTCTTACGTCTATTAGTCAATCAACAGTCAAAAAGTCAATTTTGTCTTTAAAATATGAGGACAGTATGATATAGCCTAAAGATATTGCAAACTCAAATTTGACTTTATTCAGTAGCCGTAAGGGTCATTTTAAAATAAATTCAAATGACATATCGTACGCCATTTGAACACGGCTTAAGAAAGTTTACAATTCCAGTTGCTATGAATTATTTTTAAATGAAATATCAACTAAAAGGACAACCTCGCTGCAATTGTTGTGAATAACCTATAGTCTATACTCATAACTTACACTTACCCTGGTATTTTAAGTCGTTAAAAATATTTTCACTCCACTCACACTGACAGCAGCCTGACATTAATTTCACAGAGATGAATTATTTGTTTTAGATTCTCTTTTTAAAATTGCACTCATGGTTAAAGATAAGACTAAGTAAAGCTTAGTTTAATAAAAACAAAATATTACGAAGAAATAAATATTATGTTTGTTATGTAAGATATCAAATAACCCACATTGTCAACATGAATGCCTCGCCTCAATAATCTTTTTCGCTGAGGGCCACTTGACCTGTCTTAGAGTACTTTAGGCTCCTAAATAAGGCTTATTTAACTTGGTATTGAGGCACATTGTGATTCAGCTCTTAGTTGAGAGGGTCGTCAAAATTCTCAATATTGCCTTTCAATTGGCCTAAAGATTCAAATAAGCTTTCCAATGCCAATTTACTTCTGCTCCTATATTTTTACCAGTAAAGCCTTGGATACACTTGGAGACAAACGGCGAGACATGTTGCGCAACAACTACGTACGTGAAATGTATAGGGGACAATGTTTCGGAACATACAGGCCACACACTCAGTGCGGAAGCAAGCAACATGTCCCATCTCACTGAAAATGTTGCAGGGCATATTGCGAGACACTGTGCAACGTTGCAGCATAAAGTAGATTGAGTGTTGCGCGTCATGTTCCGGGAAAAAATGCCCCCTAGTGTATCCGGGGCTTTATTCTATGCGTCTTCCTACTCTACTGTCACTGGTTCTTCCCTGACCACATTCTTAGGTCAGTGACCGAATCAGCCTGAATTGTATCATGTAAATCCACAGGGTCGAAACAATTAAGGCTTCCTTTTCAAACACAACGCGTAAACCTCAACAAATAATTACTTGCAAATATTGTTGGCCAGAATAAACGTTGGAAGAAAAAACAAAGAGGGTTCTAAACGTAAACAGATTACGACTTATGGAAATATTTTTATGGGAGAGGCAAACAGTCGCAGTGTATTCTACCTTCTGGACATTGTAATGTTTGTAATGAATTCACGTACAACGTGAATTGCACCTAGGATTATTGTCTCTCTATTGCGGCGATGGTTTGCAACGTGTCATGTATTCACTAGTCTCACTACTCACTACTCTCTCTTCAAGGATCTGATGGCCTGGAGATCTGAGATCTGTCTACCGTGCTTGGGCATAAAAGTCGTGAGCTTATTGTTTTACTGAATTTATTTGGCTGCTGTTTTTCGACAATTAGTTTGTAAAATATGTAAAGAGGACGTGACTCTGCTCAAAATTTTGGTTTTTAGCCAATATTCAATCTACAAATCCGGTGTCTACGTTTGACGACTAAGGTAATTTCTTAGCTGTATTCTGAGTTTCTTAGTTGCCAAAACGCTGAAATATGGGCAAATAAATAAAAAGACAGGCATGAATCGTATATGTTACTACACTACCTACGAGTAAAACCATTATGTACATTGTATATGCCAGATTGCAAAATTGTTCTCAAACTCAAGACTGAGACCAACGTACAATACGCAGAGTTGAAAGTTCGATAAACCTAAATCAAATGTTTCAGACAGCAAACAGCCACAAATAATCTAGCGCTCGCGAAGTTAACGGCACGTATAGTGTGTAGCCCGTAGAGCTGTCCTATCACCGCACTACGACAGTCGGGAAAATAATACTACATGGACAAAGAGTAACTGACTTAAGATATCTAAAGCATTTTTCACTTACATCATAGAAATCAAACAGTTGCCGTGACGGTTTCTTTCCGAGAAAAGGCCACAGCGACATTTAAAAAATAATTTAAATTTGTATATCACGGCGCATTGGTGCTAACTGTAAAGCTATGCAAAAGTAAAAAAATAAATAAATAAAATAAAGCAGGATCGTGGAAAACCGTACCTTGACACTAAAGCCGTATTCAAACGGCGTGCGATATGTCATGTAATATACATAATATATTTAAAATTTATTTCAAAATTATCCTTACGTATTCGATATAGCTTAACGATTACGCAAGCCCATAAAAGTTTAACTCAAAATTAACTTTATTCGGTAGACGTAAGGATCATTTGGAAATAAAATTCAGATGGCATATCACATAAATTGTTTATATACGGCTTAAATCATTACAGATTGAGCATTTTTTCGGCGTGTCTTTGCGACGATGTTATCTAAGGAAACGCTCTAACAAGGTAGGACATTGGTATACCTATTGATGCTAACTGACTCAAATTGCTACGCATGAACGCGCGTTTGGTAAAATTGATTATTCATTGATTAAAAATGAGCGCGTCCTGCCAAAATACGCCCAATCTACGGCGATAAAATAAATACTAAGCATGTCAACTTTTATATTAGCTCGTCGCTGTGCTATGTGAAAACTTTCATACTAACTGCTGTGCTTGCAAATTCAGCGGCATACATTTTTACAAACTTCAATACTATTCAGACGTGCAGACTAATTTCATACAGCATTCGTTTTTGTGACTGGTACGGTAAACTCGCTTGCATTCTTGTAAATTGCCGTGTATTTGGATTTATTGTAGAAGGGAAAATACCTTTGTATGTATTTTTCAATAGGATTCCACACGCCTTATTAGTCAGCAATACCAGTAACGAGAACAATTTGTAAAAACATTGCGCAGACGCTTTGTGGCGCGAACCGCTAGCAAGAATTTTCAGTCGATACTTGCTTTCATTTCAAGCACAGATGAAATAATAATAGTCTCATTATCATTTTAGGTATCTACTGCTGAACATAGCTCCTCCACCGCGTGATTTCCAGCGCGACCGACCTTGTACGGCCTACACCGAATCAATCGTTGCCCTTACTCGCCACGCTGGGCATGCAGGTGGCGAGAGTTTTTGCATTTTGCTGCGATGGCCCCGACTGAAGAATAGGCAGGGTTCTATTAGGGGGGTAGTAATGGGGGGCCATTACTACCCGTGGATGTCATAAGAGGCGACTTAAGGGAAAAAGCTAGGGGATGGGCAGCAGCGAGCGTTTCCTATCAACAATATCTTTATCTGCGCTCGCCAACCAGCATGTCGAGCGTGGTGAATTCCTCCCATACTTAGTTATTTAATATTTATTTATTCTTTATTATATATTTTGTGTTCTGAATCTTTGTATATTTCTATATCCGTTCTGTGTTTTTTGTGTGTATATCAAAAAAGCATTTTCTATTCTATCCTATGAAATTACTTTAAGTAATTCTGCGGTAGAGGTTAAACTCAGTTTCATAAAACCGCTGGCATCTCTAGTGAAGTGTTGAGTTTACTTGTGGTCAGGCCATTAGTGCGAGGATGTTTGCACTGCACCCTCTAACGCTGTGTACTAGCAATATATCGCCTCGACTTTTATTGCAGCCGAGATTATTTAAACTGCAAGGCAGGGTCATAATTTTCGAGATCTCTTTTAACCGCATTTCGTTTAAAAACAGGGCTACGCTTGCAGAAGAATTCTACTTTGCCTACAGACTCTTTGGACGAGCAAAATCTGTTCATGAGTATTTCCTCAATCTGTTAGTTGTAGCGCGAAGATTTGCTCGTGATTTTGGCCTAGCAGGTACCTTGATATTCCATTCAAGGACGTTAGGATTTCAAATCCACGTTTCAGTCAATATATCCATGCATAAAATCACGTCGATCTGTTCCTTCCTTGCTGCAACCAAAGAAAAAATAATAAACCTAAGCATTAATTTTTAGGTGACTAAGAGAAAAATGCTAGGGCATGAGCAGTAACGTCCACTATTTTAACATCTGTAGCTGAAACTGCGCTTGCCAATCCGCGTGCTCAGCGTGGTAAGTATGGGAAAATTCTCCCCCACATGATACAAATCGCTCTGGAAATCTGTGGGGGAGGCCTATGATGAGCAGTGGACATTCTTCGGTTGAAACATGATGATCATTTATTTTCCTAGTTGTTATATGATGTATACTAGACGCTTTATTCCTCAGCGCTTATTTTAATTCAAGTGTTGATAACCCGCTTTGCTCATAAATGTGACCTTGCAGCACATTCATTTCTGTAGAAATAGTACCTAGTAACTGCAGTAGCTTTAGACTTGTGATTTAAATCACTGCATTTTTTAACAAACAATACATGGATTGAGATTTCATGTTATAAGTTGTGTTTTTCTTTAATAAATAAATAAGTAATAATTATTTCTTCTGCAATGCTTTTGAATTGATCTCGCAAGTAATATATTGGTAATATATCCTGAAGTTACTCAGAAGTATTATGGAAATGGAATACATGATCATCCACTGCGCGACTACACTGCTATGTATAGCCCTCTCCTTACTAGTGCCATTCCATATATTACTTTGAAATTGGTATGCTTTCTTACTTGTCTTGTCTTGGTCACCTGTTTTAGTTCAATGACCAGGTTGAGGTATGGCGGCACTGAAAAGGGCCTATGACCGGCGGTGAAAGAATCAGTGTAGTGAAAGGATTAAAGAGAGTCTGCTTTCGTGCACGCTTGGTAAATGACTATAAGTTTCAAAAGTTTGTTCAAGAAAGAATATACTCCCTCTGAGTATTTTTCACCTGATTCTAAATAATAACTTTAAGTTGTATTATTGTAATGCTCTGAAGTCAGTTTCTTTATAGCTTCTTCGTATAAGTTCTACGAGTTGGTAAGTTAAGGGGTAAACCACATTATATATTAAACATTGTACAGCTGACATTAAATAGTAGGTTATTTTATGGATACCCGTGACTTCGAATAAAGTTTCTCGTATGGCGTCACAAAACGCAGTGTAGCAAAGCACCCCATTCGATGGACCGACGACAGTGTAAAGGTTGCGGGAAGACATTGGATGAAGAAGGCCTATAGCCGTTCGTCAGTCGTGGCACTCTTTGCGGCAGGCCTATGACCATAGTGGACTTCCTCAGGCTGAGAAGGCTAATGATGAGAAGTTTAGTATTGTTACATCATCATCATCGGTTTGTAGAAGTCCATAGCTGGACATACGGCCTCCCCGAAGAGTACCATGACGAACGGTCTTGAGCCTTTTCTATCTACCGTCCATTGGGCCTTCCAATACTGCGTCACCCGGATCGTAGTCCAGAGTTCGTTGGGGTTTGTAGAGGTTGGGTAGTGTTGTTATAGATCAAGCATATTTTCGGTGCGCATAGAATCGTTTTTACAGTCACGTAATGTCCCAATTCTTAATGGCTCTTGCCTTGATGTATAGCATGACCCTTGCTCAGTAACGTCATAAAAGCTTTACAAGTACGTAAGTAACCATAACCGACATGAAAACCTGCATAAAAATACCATGTTAACAGAACTTTTCCTATTTAATACAGCCATGAAGCAAGTTGCGAACTCTCGTTCTCTTGAATTACCATTTGTGAGGCTGTATGTGGAACTTTTGTACAAACGTCAGAAGCATTTGCCACGGGGTTCTGACCTTTGTTTGTTTTTATTTTCTGTTCGACCACCATTTCCATGCAAACAGATCCAAAATATTTACATTGTATTTGTGTGATACTTAAGATTGTTTTCGCAATTCGTTGTTTCGATTGGTCGCCTCGTGCTGGCCACTAGGTATAGTTATTACTAGAAATTCTAAAGCACCTAATGGCTTCTGAGGATCAAACTTGCTGCGACGACAGCAGACATTTTATGGCGAGGCTGAAAAGCTGCGTAGCTGGGGTCAAATCAGCTCAAACTCAATTATTCAGCTGTTTTAGGTAGCAATCTTGATAGTGAAAATCTCGTAATTTAAATTGTTAGTTACATAGATGTTAGGGACCAGCTCAACTGGAACACTTACGGAAAAAAAACTTCAATTAAAAAAGTTAAAACTTCTGATATATTTCTTTCACAAATATTCTTTCATTTTGTATATAGAAGCCCCTTTCGGGTTAGTATACACATAACATATACAATAGTCACAAACATAGTCCAGACCCCACAATAGGATTCCCTGTCGTGGGTATCAGAAACTACGAGTACCATGGTAACACAACACCCAGACCCGGAACAAATATTTGCAGATCATGCAAACATTTGTTCCACACGGGAATCGAACCCTCGCCTCTCAGTCGGTCACTCGCCCGCTGCGCCACCGAGGTCGTCAATTGTGAATTACCTTGTATAACAACTGACAGTCTGTTATTGGGTGTAACTGTCAAATTATCCGATGATTACAGTAATCGCCCGTCTGTTTGCTAATGAAAAGTAGCCTAAATATACGTTATTTACTGCTTCCCGTAAAGTCATCTTTTCACAGCCGCTACTAACATCCCCCAAAATAAAGCGCACTAAAACGTTAACGGCTGTTGGTAGGTGTGCGTAGCAAAAGTTTTTATCTGTTTTGCTCAATAATCCTCATTTTGAACCATAATAAAATATTCAACCAAATTATAGTTGCAAGAAATCTTTGATATATACAAGGTGATTCATAAGGGATTTTTTTCTACGACATTTGGAAATTTGTCATTTTTCATTAAAAAAGCAATATGCAAAAATCTGCTGTTTTGAATTATTGAATGTGAGGAAAAAAAAAGTTTTTTTAGCTTCTAAGCTATCTTTTTGTTGATATAATAACACCCTTTCGGGATGGTATAGGTACATGGTATGAATGATCTCATAGTACTATGGTTGTAAAATTACATATTGTAGTAAAAGTTCCTATGGATAAATTATTGGTATTGATTGATAGCTACTATTAAACTTGAACCAGATTGGCTACACGTTTTTTTTATAAAACTCGCAAACCAAACCTGCGTTTTCTGACAATGTTTTCATCACTGGCGGCTAAAAATACAATGGTAAGTTGGTCCTTTGCAACAGCATTAAATGAACAAAAAAATTCCGTACTTCGTTAATATGAGAAACGCGAGCGCGGAACCCGTTTCCATATAATTGACTTTTCTTGTATTCTCTAAGAGGTTATTCCGATACTGTAAAAGTACATTCCCTGCTCTTTGTTATTACAGAAATAGTTGAGTCGGGCTTATGCGGCATGAACTTAGGGTTTTTTTTTTTTATACTACTGAAGTGGCAAACAAGCATACGGCCCACCTGTTGGTAAGCGGTTACCGTAGCCTATGAGCGCTTGCAATACCAGAGGCATCACGCACGCGTTGCCGACCCCGAACCCCTCCCCCCCTAAAGAGCTCTGGCAACCTTACTCATCGCAGGAACACAACACTATTTGAAACAAATAATGTTATTTGGCTGCGATCTTTTGTAAGGCGGGCTGCTCCAATTCAGAACGAGAAAATCTCGCTGTGCCCTACCTCCTCCTAACGAATAATATAAGGGAATAAGAAACGTAAGTACATTTGTAATTTTTTGCTATCAAAATAATGTCATTCTGATATCAGGGTGACGGGAGTGTAGGGCACGACGGGATTTTCTCGGCCAAAATGGGAGCGGCCCGCCTGAGATACCTCTGCCTGGCAGAAGATAGCAGCCAAATAACATTATTTGTTTCAAATTGCGTTATGTTCCTGCGGTGAGTAATGTTGCCTGAAGCTTTATAAGGGGTGGAGGGGATAGGTTTGGGGTCGGTAACGCGTGCGTGATGCCTCTGGTATTGAAAGCGTTCATAGGATACGTTAACCAATTTCCAATAAAAAAAATTGTCGTACGTAATAAGTAACGTACGCACCGACGGCACTTTTTTGTATTTTTTAACGGCACTAAAAGGGAATTCCATATTATTCTGGAAAATAATGCGGTGTGGCTACGACCGAGAGCTCACCCATAATTAATTATAATTATTGTTAAATTGTGATCGCTCTCATTTTATACCTACTCAAATAGGTACACTCACGGGGAAATTTTAATAGTGTAATAAAATCAAATGATTTTTATGACTCAAAGGCTTCCTCTTTGGGTAATTGAATTATTCGGCGCTCCTATAGTTTTTAATTGGAACGTTAATTGGGATACCAATCAACTTTGTCTTCTCAAATATTTCAAGCTACATTGTCGTGTTATTTGCAGTCAAATCAAAGGGTTATGTTTTTTTTCCTTAAAAACAATATATAATCAATCACCATGGTCTTAAATACATACAAAATAAATCTGCTCGGTCACCACGGATTATCGTGCATTAGGGCTGCCGGAAGAATATCCCGCCACGCTAGCCTTAATGACATCATCCGCCGGGCTATTACCAGCATCAACGTCCCAGCCATTCTCGAACCGAATGGTCTGCTACGTGATGATGGTAAACGGCCTGACGGTATGACTTTGGTCCCTTGGGAGAAGGGTAGGCCTATGGTGTGGGACGCTACTTGTGTTGATACACTAGCGCGCTCACATCTTCCGGGGACATCAGTTAGGGCGGTGGCAGATAGTTCAACTGTTTCTTGTGTATTTAGTAAATATTAACTTGTATTCGTTTTAAGTTTATTTCTGTAAATAAAGATTTATTGCATGTTTATCAACATGGTTGTTTGATTTTATATTTTTTGGCGTCCACTAAACACATAAAACAGCCGAACCTTTTAATAAAACTTTATTCTTTAGTGTATAAAAAAACCCTCTATGACAAATTAAGTGCACAGCAGCGAGGAATTTAAATTTCTTTTGTACGAATTTAAGTATTTGTTCAATGTAATTTTAGGAAATATTGGACTGGAAAAATTTTTTGCTAAACAAAATATTCCTAAAAGGATTACCTTATATCAATTTTTATATACGCGATAAAACATACGATAAAAAGCTAAAGATCCCACGAGGCTAGTGCAGCTCTACTTTTGCCGTCGTTTAGACGTGAGCTCGTTAATCAGTCTCTTGTGCACTCGGGCCGGTCAAGTGTGAATTTTCACGATATAAAAAGTGCAATCTTGTTCAGGGAAATTTATTAACGTGGGTATACATATTACCTACTCTGTTCCATAGCCTAAGTATGAGTATGTTGATCTCAACGCACGCCGCCAATGTACTACAACTTATGTAACACGATGATGATGATTTGATGGCATATTGATCGTTCTGCAATCGTGCGGCGATTTTGCAGAAATTTCACAAGTATCCAAAACTAACAAGACTGGCAAATCGACATTTGATGGTAGGTTTCGAAAACTTGTGTCTATTTGTAACTGTGTCGCTAAGGATACAGTCACAGTCACAGAAATACGAGGGTTAGCGCAAACGGACGGATCGGCAGCGAAGTGACTATTTCACTAAGCAATTGAAACTTAAATTTACTTTTGAATATGGAATTACAAAAATCACGTGCCGCGTGTTTGAGGTGATTCGAGCCTGACAGTGTGATTTTGTGAATTCAGCCGTATGAGCAGTATGTAAAGTTGAGTTTCAATTGATTACCGAATAAGTTGTTTCTCTGCCACTCCGTCCAACTTGGATCTTAGCTAATCCTTTAACAGTCGTTTTATGAGCCCAGGTACTCCATGCTCGTTTGAACCGTGAACTCTCAGCTGCGTTTATAGAAGACAGTAAATACAGCCTTTTTATAGAAGGATTTCCACAGCAGCTGCATACAGTTGAATTGAATAGGTACTAAAAAACATATTGGCCACATTTTGTTGCATGAAGACAACCTGTTTCACCCCTGTTTTGTTTTATATCAACTGCTGCTTGCCTTCACCGCGTGCCAAAGCAAGTCAGCTTAATCTTGGATCGCCCAGCACCCAACTCTATGGATTGGCTGGAACACGGTATCAACAGTTGGCGAGCAGCCAGCATGATGTTTGGCTCCGCTATCCTACCGCTGGGTCATTTGCTGTTTTCTGAACTAAATTATTACTTTCACTTGTTGGTATTTATAACTTGAAGCAACATTACATATTTAAAAATATATGCTACTACACAGTAGTCGGTCGTGCAGCAGCAAGGTGTGCAGACGATGTCGCAAGCATCGCGGGCAGCTACTGGGTGAAGCTTGCAAAGGATCGAGGAGAATGGCACATACACAGGTTATAGTTTTATTTTTAGTCTAGGATTAGCTTATAAGATTTGCGAATCTGTCCGAAACTGTCCGACAAAAACCATCCACCACGATAAATGAAACTCTTAAAGCTGGTCAGAGCAAGAGCCCTTGCATCTACGTACAAGTCTCTACTTAGTTAGAGCGAGGAACTCAAACAAAGTCTAGCCAAAGTTCTTATTACACTACATCGAAAACTTATGTTATTGTAAGCCTTATCCACTATGTATATTGTATTATTGTATGTGTATGTTTAAGACAGTGCCATAAACATTTTTATCCTTTATCATTATCTTTAAAGGGAGGCCTATACTCAGCAGTGGGTGAGGTCAGGCTGTGGATGATGATGATTATTATGCTACGAGTAGAAAAAGTTATTCTGGTTACTTTAGTAAAGTCTGGCAAGGTTTTTGTAAACAAAGAGAAACAATAAATAGGTAATTCCCAAGCATGGTAGACCTCTCAAAACTCCAGGTACTCTCAAGATCCTTCATGGTGTCTCAGAGGTCGGCCAGTTGCTTGGAGGCCCACTTTTTGCACAGTAGCTTTAGGTCGTGTTCAAACGACTCGCGAGAGTTATTAAAAAACTCTTGGCCACCTTTTCAAAACTTTCCTTTTCTTTCTTTCTGTCACCCGTCTAGGGTGTGTACTATGTGTATGTATAGGGTATACTAGCCTAATCATCATCATCATCATTTTAGCCGTGGGCCGTCTACTGCTGGCCTCCCATAGATTTCAAAAACAATACTTGGGATTTGCCCTTACTCGCCACGCTGGGCATGCGGGTTGGCGAGCGCAGTTTGCAGCTTTTTTCCCTTAGTCGCCTCTTACAACATCCACGGTTAGAAATGGAGGGGCCTATTCTTCAGCCAGGGCCACCATAGTCACTAGCCAAATAACTTGCCTATATAGAAATAAAGTAAAAGAAACAGCAGGCCTAGTCATTTATTCTGGCATTTAAGTTTGAAAATGAACGTGGTTTATACGTTATTTTAATGCAAATCAGAATTAGCAACAGAAGCTATGCAAAATATTTTAAGCGACAGTGCTAAAGCCTAGCCGCTGCGGAGGTGTATAATAAAAATGTAAATTGGTATAAAGCAAGGTGGCCCAGCACGTCCCGGTGCACTAAGCACGAATTTTTGCGAAGTACAAATGACGCAAGTCTATGGCAATATTAACCACAAATGTAGACTATGCTGTTGAGCATTGGCAGTCAGTAGGCAGGTATTTTGAAAATTAAATTTTCGCTTGCATTTCATGTCAAGTTTGCTTTATGAATGTCCCATTTTGTTTTCTAAGTAAATATTTGTGATCTTCAGCGGACTCGAAGTCAGTTCAATGGCTGTAGACACTTGTGCTATAGGCACCATTCTATACCACCCAGCGGAGAGTCCGCTCAGTAAATCTATTCATAAATTATCGCAAAAACGCTTATCTTCACGCAATAAATTTGAATAAAAACTACAATGAATTGCAGACTGTGGCCATGAATGCTATTCAAATTTAAATGATTAATTACGTTTACCTATGAATACTGTCGCGGTGGCCCTGAGGAATGGACCCCTCCATATCTTCCTATCCGTAATAAGGGAAATAAGCTAAATGAGATGGGCAGCAAAGTCCTATTACTGCGCTTGCCAAGCCAGACATGCCCAGAGCGGTGAGTATGGGCAAATTTCTCCCACATGATAGAAGCCGCTTTGGAAATCTGTGGGGGAATATGTATGTTCAGCAATGGAAATGGTTTCCTATAGGTGATGTAATGATCTATTAATACCAACTACTAAGAGTACCTTGGACCAATAGAATGCTAAGTAGACAGGAAGAGCATGTAGTGGCTCTCCCACAGTGGTCCAAAAGCCGAATTGAGAAGCACCGCTAATGCCACCTCTCAATCAAGATTCGAATAACCACGATCTCTCTTAAAAGAGTGTCTTAAGAATAAAGAGATTTACTTAAAATGTCTAATTAGTAACCAGTTTGAAAGGTGTTCGTTGCTGGCTGTTTAATTACCAAATTATGAGCCAAAGCTGTCGTTTTAATAGGATAAATTTGATACAATACTATGAAGGCTCGCGATCTCGTTCGCAAGATGTTATATTCTTATTGGTGTAAGCCCCTTCGTCCACGGCGCGACTCAAAAGGAACGCGACTGAAACTGTAGTCACTTATGAGTAGCCTGACTGCGATAGCACTAGTATTTCAATGCGCGTCCGTCCACGGCGCTACTCAAAAGGAACGCGTTTGTAACTAGTCATCTGGCGACTCGACATGCTCGGTCGCCAGGCGACTGGTTTCGAGAAACTGTTGAAAAATTAACGAATAAAAAGTAATTATAAGTGATTCTGACGTCTATGTGACTGGAGAAGTAATAATTCCATGTCATCGCTCGAATTATCACTAGTCATGTTAATTATTTTCGTTTTCAAAACTTTGTTTACATAAAATCATGTACTGAGTGACTGAGTTACAGGAAATTCCAGTAGCGTCGTGGACGAGTCAGAGTTTCCAATCAGTCCGCAACTCTAGTTTCTAATGAGTTCCGTCACTTTTGCGTAGCGTCATGGACGAAGGGGCTTAGAATCCAACTTTGACAAACACAATAATAGAAAAAAAAATTATAATTAAAGAAAAAAAAGAAAGATAGATTTTTATTTCCCTTAAGAACTACTACTTATAAAATAAAATAAAAGAAATTAAATGCTAAATGATAAAAATATTGTGCGCAGCAGAGCTCTTGGAAAACATGGTCTTTGCTCAGCCTTGTGCTGGATACACACTGATGTGTGCACCCAGCGCTGGTTTTCAGCGGAGACCATAGTAGTCACGTCACGACCTTCTAGATGTGACTAAAAATAATAGTTAAGACATACAATAATTCTCAAAAGATAGGTACTGTTTATAATTTTAAACAGTTACTAATAATTTAATACAATAAATTACGTGGCTTGCGTAACGGTCCTCGGTGTTAAATTAGGGTAACTTAATTCTAGGAATGAACTCCGTATTCTACGACTACAAGTAGGATTCATACTTTCAAATCAGCACTGTGCACTTCCGGAATTCCTCGCTTATTGCACAGAAGACCGCAAAAGATAAAACCCTCCTTACGTATCTTGGAATTTCTTTACTTAGCTTATTACTAATGGTTCACCCCTAACTCAGATCTCGTGATGTCTAGTAAAAGTTGGTTCTTCTATGATCGTCTCTTCTAGGCCCCTATATATCTTAGCAACCCTTTAATTCGCCAATTTAACTCGTACCAATAAATCTTGATGGTACAACCTGAACTACTAAATTCCATGGAGATGAGATTGACTTTCGAAAGTTAAAAACTTTTGAGATTCGAAAGTTTTTGCTCTAACAAATAACAAATTATAAATTATAAAACAGTCAGTAAGACGCAAGAATTTTGTATATATTCAGATACAATTTTCTTCAACTTTGTTATAAAAGCGTCGTGTGTAAAATTAAGCATGTTTGCGCTCGAGTCATGTTCTATAAATTTCCAAAGGAAAGAAATTGGCACGGAGTGGAAAACTCAATTAAAATCTACCACATGACAGCCAGGAGCAAGACAAAATTCAGTAATTGACTCAGTGCCATTACAGATTTGGCAATTTCTCAGTACGCTTAAGCTCGTTCTTGTACAGTTGTAATCTTGAAATATAGTGACACCAAGTTCTGTGCCGTGGTGGCCGCCGGCTGAAGAATAGGCCCCTCCATATCTACCTTCCCTTGGATATCGTAAGAGGTGACTAAGGGAAAAAAGCTAGGGGATGGGCAACAGCGTATTTTAACAAGATATCTGTAACTGCACTCCCCAACCCGCGTGCCCAGCGTGGTGAGTATGGGGTATGGGCAAATTCCCCCCACATGATAGGAATTCGTACTGGAAATCTGTATGGGAGGCCATGTTCAGCAGTGGACGTCCTAAGGTTTAATCGATGATGACGATGAAGTTCTGTGCCTTGTATATCGTATGACCTTGGACGCGCTAAAGCTCAAGCAACGATTGTTATGGCTGATTTATATGTTCTTGCGAACTTGCTTGCCCGCGCGTTAGGTTGTAATACAATATGTATGCGCGTATCATACGAGCGTAAAAAACGATTATACGTGCCGAAAAACTCCCATTCTGTAAACATAAAGGCTTATTCGTCAGCAGTTACTTTCTTTAGCTTGTTTTTCTAATGGCACACCACAGATACATTATTAATGGTGACCTGAATCTTTGGTGACCTTTATATCCGTGCCAGTTTCGCTGGTATACATGAACTGATGTATACATGAACAGTTGTGTGGATCTTTGTACAGATCCCTGGTTTTCGTGCTCATCCCTGAAACGTAATTATATAAATATCATGTTTCTCATGCACAAATTTTATGTCAAACAATATGGGGTTCCGCTACTATTGTCGTTACCTTAACCGTACCATAGCCCTTTTACCTGCGTGGTCCCTGGTATAGCTATATAACGTTTCTGCCACAGCAAATTCGAGTTTTATCGGCGACATTAATTTAATACACCTTTCTCGTTAGCGAATTGTGAGGGCTTAAGGGGATTATTTCCAGTGAAATAAATCAGTCGATGCCCCGTCGATGCGCGACGAATTTTACGAATCAATGTTTATTGCTTCGGGTGGTGAAGTGGGGTATTAAATGAGGTTGTTCAATGTCCGTGTAGTCAATGATGGTTAAACATTGCCAGTTCTGGCTTCATGCAGGTATATACCAAGCATCCTATACCAAGTGCAAACGTACCTCGTGGCGAGTCGAGCGAGCTGCCGAACACATGCGTACGTCCACGTATCCAACAAAAATATTCGCGATTAGTAGTAAAAGTGCATTAATCCGCTCCTACTATATATCAAAAGTTTCCTCGTAAGAAATCCAGAATTTTGGTGTATGTGACATCCCTGTGTGATAAATAACAGTGCCGTAATAGTGCGAACAATAAATCAAACAGCTGATTTTTGTGCATGTAATCGTGGCGTTTGACCTTGTCTGTCACCCGGTCATCGCCCCCTATCAGCTGGACGTACTGTACTAAACCAATTGATAATTTCGTCCTCAACGTCATAACGCAGTTGGTGCAGTGAGATAGCGTACTGCCCCGCAAGCGAGAGACACCGCGATCAAATCCCACTAGAAAAGTTCAGATTCTTATTTTTGCTTTTTGTAATTTTTATTTTTTACAGTAGCTATAAATAAGATGTCGGGAAAGGAAGAATGCGCTGGATGTAAAAATCCAATACATGACAGTGTCCTGAAATGTCAAGAATGTGGATTAACATACGATCTCGCTTGCGCGAATGTGTCTGAAGATTATTTCACTCGCCTTAAGACTGAGAGGAGGGCTTGGAGTTGTGTGGAGTGTACAATTAAGCGCCCTAGGGGTAACAACACAAACACCCCAGTACGCGTACATTCGGATAACGTAAACCGAACCCGTGGAGCTGCAGTAAAGAGCCCCGAGGAATCGCTGGGTCAAAGCGTGTCCACATCACACAATAAGACCGAAGTGCCCACCGATACACAGATGATTCTCACAGAAATAAGGCTCTTTAGGGAGGAGTTGCGTGCGACACGTTTGCAAATGGAGACACTAAATAAAACTATTTCGTGTCTCTCCCTCAGGATCGACGATTGCGATGGTAAAATTAATCATTTAGATACACGCGTACGTAGCGTGGAGGCACGCCTGGTTGATGGTTCCACCGAATCGCTGATGGATACCATTGAGCAGCTGAAGGCAGAAATACACGACCGTGATCAGGAGTTGCTGAGCAATGACCTTGAAATAACAGGTTTACCGGAGGAGCGAGGAGAGAACACAGAGCAGCTAGTCAGAACCCTAGGCATCAAACTAGGTGTTTCACTCACGGAGCATGAGTTGGTGAGCGCCTCACGCGTTGGTAGGGTCCTGGAGTCCACTGGCCCACCTCGCCCGCGTCCCATCGTGCTGCGTCTGGCGAGACGGGCGACCCGCGACCAGCTGATCAAGGCGGCGCGCGTCCGCCGCGACATCACCACCGAGGGCACAGGCCTGCCGGTCCCATACCGGCGCTTCTATGTCAACGAGAGGTTAACCAAACTGAACCGTCAGCTGTTCCGGCTAGCTCGAGATGCTGGGAAACGCTTGAGCTGGAGGTTTGTCTGGACCCGAGAAGGCAAAATCTTCGCGCGTAAGCAAGCGGGCCCGGACTCGCCGCGTTACCAAATCCGCTCGGAAGCCGACCTTCGACGTGTTTTTGGGCCAGATGCTGTTGGTGCTACTTCCAGCCTCAATAATTAGGTTTTTCAAACTTAGTTATTATTTTCATTTCACTTTCTTGGTCATATTAATAGCATGTAAGTTTTACCTAGAAAATCTGTTTTCCTTAGATATTATCATAATAAAACATCGATTCTTCCTAACCATTACTATCAATACAGTTGAACGGGCAATCAAAATAATGTTTTATATTTTTTTTGATAATTACAGTGCGCAATTAGTTATTGTTCAGACTAAAATGTTTTTTTATTGCTATTTTTTAATTGTTCTGCACGAACTGTGTAATATGTTTGTTATCTATTGTGTTTTGTTGGGTTTTATGAGTGTTTTGTCATTTTGGGCTAATTTTGTGTGTATTGCAGTATTAAGCGAGCAGTGCGGGATGCAATACAATACAGACAGACACGCTTACACGCGCTTCGCGCACGTATACCTTTCTCATTACACAAATAACATAGCACTATTTATAACATTCCACTACACACACACACTACACACTTTTCACACACAAAATACTGTACCCTTGCTTACAACTACCTATTGTTCTGTTGATCTAATCCGTGATTATGGGTCATAAGAAAAAGTTGCTAAGTTTGGCGCTTTATAATGCGGGATCGCTGAACACAGGACACGATAGTTTTATAATTGCTATGTTGCGTTACTGTGCCGACATTGTAGCTATAAATGAAACCTGGATACGGAAAGGCCAGGAGGCGCGCGCGCCGGCCGTGCCGGGATACAGACTGCGCCTCGCACCCCGTCCGCTGCACATGAGAGGGGGAGCGGGGGGTGGCTTAGGTTTTTATATTAAATGTGGACTAAGTGTACGATATTTGACGAGACCAAATGACCTAATCGAACAATTTTGGATCTCAACGCGAATAGGTGGTTTCCGCGTAGTTATAGGCACCGCTTATAGACCAGAATGGGTCAATGTTGACACATTTATTGACGCGCTCACGGACTCCTTAAATTACTTTTCTAATTTTGATTACGTTGTGTTGTTGGGAGACATTAATATTAATATGCTTGTTAAAACGGACAGCAACACAATTAAATTCAATCAATTTCTCACCTACATGAACTTATCGCAACATGTTACTCAGCCTACGCATTTTACATCGCATAGTGAAAAACTTATAGATGTTTTTTGTACAAATGCACCCGTGCACGATGTTACCGTTGATAATATAACCGGTGAATACGGGCATGCAATGGTAACTGTGACTTTATCTATAAGTAAGCCCAAGCCTGTACCTCGATCTTTCTCCTTTCGCCCCTTCAATGACATTAATCTTGACGCATTTAACGAAGAATTATACGCTACTAACTGGGATTTGATCTCTTCGCTACCAACTGTAGATATAATGGTTGAAAAATTTAATTCTTTAATTATTGCTCTTTTTGATAAACATGTACCTGTTAAAACGATAACTGTTACAAATAAGCATTCACTACCCTGGGTAACTGATGTTTGTAAGATAATGATTAATGAACGTAACAAGGCTCATGAGGCGTATCGTAAATCTGGCCTAGACCAAGACGGAACATATTATAGGGATTTAAAGAAATTGGTTTTAACAAGTATAGCTGCTGAGAAACGTGCATATTTTAATTGTGTAGTAAATTCGCAAATCAAAAACAGTAAAACATTTTGGAAAAATCTTAAGACTAAAATATTAATTGACTCAACTGACGAAAAGTCGTTGCCTGTATGTTTTGATGACCCTAATAAAATTAATGCACATTTTTTAAATATTCCTGGAAATAATACAGTGCTGCCATCAAATCTTTCATTTTACAAAGATAATAAGTACACGACCGAGACATTAGAACTAAAACCCATCACGCCGACTGAGGTGTCTAAAATTATAATGTCCATAACGTCGAACGCCCTTGGCGATGATGGTATTAGTAGAGAAATGATTATGTTCTCGCTTCCTTGTACCTTGGACGCCATTACAGCAATAATAAATAAATCCATTATAACAGGTACGGTTCCAAGCCAATGGAAAACTTCTATCGTTACACCTATACCGAAAATTAACAACCCGGTTGAGATAAAAGATCTTCGGCCAATAAGCATTCTGCCATTCATGTCGAAGCTCCTTGAGAAAGTTATCAGTGACCAACTTACAAGGTATGTGGAATCAAACAACATTTTGCCTCCTCTGCAGTCTGGATTTCGTAAAGGTCGTGGAACTGTGACTTCCCTTCTGGATGTCACAGATAATGTTCTGGCGGAGCAGGATAGAGGGTGCTGCACAGTATTAACCCTGCTTGATTATTCACGTGCATTTGACTGCCTCAACATACCACTCCTCCTCGCCAAACTTTCTTATTATGGTTTAAGTCATTCATCTATTATGTGGTTCCATAGCTATCTTAGCTCTCGGTTACAGACTGTAAAATTGACAAAAAATGATGGATCGACTTTATTGTCAGAACCAATGCCTATCGTTCGTGGTGTCCCGCAAGGCTCTATACTTGGACCTCTTCTTTTTATTATTTATTGTGCAGATTTGTCAAAGGCTATTGCTTATTCTAAGTACCACTGCTATGCAGATGACGTGCAGATTTATGTATCAGAGACACCTGAAAAATTAGCACAAGCTGTTCAACTGTTAAACAAAGATCTGAACGCCATTGCAGATTGGTCCTCGCGTAATGCGCTCGTGTTAAACCCAACAAAGTCACAGTATATGGTTTTGGGTACCAAAAACCAAATCGGCAAGCTAAATGGCGACCCTGACGTAATGATCGGTGACACTAAAGTGGACAGAGTGGAGGAAGCTAGGAATCTCGGAATTGTCATTGACAGTCACCTCAGATTTGAGAATCATGTTCTTAATTTGGTAAAAACTTGTTTTTACCGCCTTAAGATACTTTACAAAATTAGGAATCAATTGACTAAAGAATCCCGTGTCGTCCTTTGCGAATCGTTAATTATTTCCAAGTTGAATTATGGTGATATTGTTTTTGGTCCTCGTTTACTTGTGAGAACCCAGCGTACTATACAAAGAGTGCAGAATGCTTGTTGTCGCTTCTGTTTCAATATTCCGCCTCGTAGTCACATAACACCATACCTGAATAACATGTCCTTGTTGAATATGGAATCACGTAGACTACTGCACCTGGGTGGACTCATATTTGACGTTATTAAGTTTAAAAAGCCTGAGTATCTGCACTCAAAACTCAGCTTCGTCTCTGGTGAAAGGTTACGGTCCCTAAGATCTGCACTTTCCTATCACAATCACAAGACTGCAGCTTTCAGGGGAAGTTTCAGATATGCGGCAACGAAGTGCTGGAATAATATTCCTCCCCCTATTCGCAATGTTAGCACTAAATACACATTTAAATTAAAGCTTAAAAAGTTTTTATTGCAAAAGCAAATAGAGGGTGTTCCCAAGCACTTCGTATGCCAAAAATAAACAAAAATATTGTAAGCTCATTTTGTTCATTATTATTATTATATTGATAGCAAATTACACAATCACAACAACACAAATTCACAGCTAGGTACCTACGCATTGTTCGTTTGTACTCGTTCTGCTCGCTCTCGATCAGGTTTTGGCTGAAAATCAGTGTTTTTGCTTATAAGCAAAATATTTCACTGAGCCATAGCCTATTTGTCGTACTGCAGCACACGCAAACTTGCCTACTCTAAGATACCTACTTTTTAAAAAAAATTGCTCTATTGATTATGGATACCTACCTAATGTATGTACTTTAGTTTAAAATTGTTTATTGTTAATTGTTAATTGTTAATTGTGTGTGTCTGTAGTGCCAAATAAATTTTTTATCTATCTATCTATCTATCTACCTAATATTGGTTTTCAATATTACTAATTCCGTTGTATCGCACAAACTATATGGCCTATAATAAAAATCGTTTTAATTAGTACGCTCTTTCACTTCGTGTTTTTAAAAGTGATCTATGTATAAATTATTAGCAGTATCCATTACCAATAAATACTGAATCATTTATTTTCCTTCCTAAACGTAAGGTTGTGGCTTCCTTCAGTGTAGGTACTATTTAAAAGTAAGTTCTACTAAATCTGATTCTATTAAATCTAATACTGAATCAAAAATCCTATACCCTTATTGTGTAGCTGAATGCCTATTCACATGCAATGTATGGAAGACGAAATATCAATTGAACTGGTCTGTATGAGATTCATTCAATTCGGTGCAGAAGATGCGGATATAATGTGATCCATATTTTATTCCTTTGTTGAATTTATCAAAAATCTGTCTAAGGGTCTCAATATTATCTTGGTACAATAATATCCTAAAACCGTATTAAAACGGCGTGCGATATGGCATTTAATATATTTTTTAATGTATTTCACAAGCCTTCAGATGAAAGTCAATATAGTTTGATATAGCTAAACAATATCGCAAGGTCCTAAAAGTCGAACTCAAAATTGACTTTATTCAGTAAAGATAAGGATTATTTTGAAATTTATTTCAGAAGATATATCGCAAATAGTTTGAACACGGCTTAAAGCCCAAAACGGTTACTAACCACGAAGTTTCCCACGTTCCTTCTAGTAGGACAAAATAATGTTCAGCTTTTTCAAACTTTGTACGGAATACTATGATATAAAACATAATATTTTAAGTAGTTTTGAAATTCCGAAAAATAGCAGCCTTCGCAATTCAATATTGTTTAATCAGACCAACAAATTTATCCTGGCTATAATTTTAGTGTTATATTACAGAAACTGATTCTAGTAATTAGATAGTCGGTCTACTGCTAATTGGAAACTAGATAAAAAAATTAGCTGATATCAAAATCTCTCTTCTAATACATTTTCAAAATGCCTCATTTCTTATGTTCACAGTTTTAATGTTCACCTATTAAGATTCACCATCATCATCATCATTATTACAGCCGTTTCAGATAACTCTCAAAAAACTTCTTCATGTTTTTCGTAATTTTTACGTTATCATTTTGTAGTTGTGTTGGCCTAGTGGGAGGTACCCTGACTGATCCAAAGGTCATAAGTTCGAGCCCAGTCGTGCAACAATGAGTTTTTCTATTCGAAAAATTTAAGTGCGGTGAAGGAAAACTTGGTGATAAAATTTGTTAGCCTATTATTATTACCAATGTATAGCACAACATTAAGAATGGTTTTAAAACTTCCTCTTACAAAAATTATAGCAGTAGATCCCCTGATGCCACTTACAGACACTTACAAAAGTCGGGACTATCTTTGAAATGGGCTTTTTATGTTTTCCAGTGAAGTGATGTCGTAGAAATAATCCTCTGAGAGGAAAAACGGAAAACATCGGTATGTATGAAAATTTTTATGGGAATATTAACTCTCCGAGGCCATTAAAGGCGGCCTTTTATTGAAATCTCTATTACTTTTTCTTCGTGTTTGGTATTTTATCTATCTAATAACTTACTATTGGGTCCAGGTTAAGAGAGCCTTAAATTTTAAGTACACCATGTATTTGGCTAAGATTTATTATAGGTAAAGGTGATTCATAAATGTGTGCTATACAGAAAAGCGCTTATTTTATTAATATACTATATATTGGCAATAAAGATTTTCGGAACTTCAACATTTTTACTCGACTGCCGAGAAGGAAGGGTAATGTTTTTTATTGTAAAAAAATATGCAAAAATCAAACTAGTTCAAGCTCAAATATTCTGCTCTTTTATGCGGGAAAGATGAAATACATATTATAAATCACGTTGTTTGTAATGAAATAGTATTTTTAACAAATTCAACTTTTCTGTCTTCTTGGACAACAAGCATGAATACATCGCAGATATAATATCATCATTATCATAAGCCTGTAGAAGTCCACTGCTGGACATAGGCCTCCCCCAAAGAGTTCCATGACGAACGGATAAACTATAAATACCTAATTTCTGACGCCTAAATTCTGATGATAGTTTTTGAGATAGGACAAAAATAGTAAAATTTTGAAACACATCGTCTGTCGAAGCTCAGCATCCCTCTGGTAATGAAGCACACCGGCTGGTAATACATCGATTTGTTTGATCAAACTACGATATGGATTATCTCACTCGATTGGCGATAGTGATTCGATAGCAAACATTAACCTGGATTACTCAATAGACATTAATTAAACCCGCTTCATGGTACATACTTGAATATACCTTGAGATCAACACGCAATCGCTACTGGAGGCATGTAAGCATTGTGCACGAAGGGAGCCCCTTACTTTAATCCTTTCACTAGACTGATTCTTTCACCGATGACGGTCGGTATGCCCTTTTAGATTTTAGGGTTCCGTTAGCAAAAATTATAACGGCTGCCTTGCGGAGAGACTCCACTCGAGACTTTCGTCTGTACTTGCGGTTACTATATTAAACAAGGCGATATTATGAAAGGCACAATATTATTAAAGGTGATCTAAAACATCTAGTTCATCCCGTAAAGGGGTTACTCTATCAAACAAAAATAAATATAAAGGAAAAAAAAAAAATATCCATTAGTTCTTTTCAGATTTTAAACCAGATCTTTTTCATGTTACCTGGTTTTGGTCATCTTATCATTTTTATAACTTTATACGAGACGTACGAGAAGCTCGGCATCAAGATTGCTACCCAAAACAGCTGAATAACTGAGTTTGAACTGATCTGACCTTTATTGGCTTTAAGTAAAGTTAATTAGTTAAGTTGTACCATATACCTAAGAGCTGTGGATTTTGTTTCGATAATAAAATAAAATAAAAACAAAACAGCAGATATTTGCATAGGGTTCACAGATAGGGCGATTGAGGTGGCCGTCTACTACTATAAATTAATATAGAATGTGTGAAGTATCGACACGAAAAGAAGAAGAAGTATGAAAAATGTCGAATTACCAAAAGTCGTAGAACAATCTTTATTACCAACTGGATGTAGAATGAGCCACTTTTGGCAAAACATACATATCATGAATATATATGTATGAATACATACCTTGTATAGAACTAGTTGAATATCGTTCATTTCAATATTGAATAACAATATTTTTATCAAGAATTGGATTGAAAAAGTATATTCTTTTTTTTTTGAGAATTTGAATATTTTATTTAAGAAACTAATTATGTTCTACTAAAGGCTATTCGTTACGTTTCTTCTTTTGAATTTACATTTATATTACCTGAGTTTATTCAGCGCGTTGCATAATGTAACTATAGTATGGGAGTAACTGATAATGTGCTTACATCATTCCGTTGAAACAATACAAAAAACACAAAGACGAGATTAATACTGGAACTGTTTAATGAAAATACTACACAATAATATGTATTCATAATTCATTTATTGTTTGTGAACCTAGGTATAATAACAATATCTCTAAATTATCCACGTGGATCATTGGCTCCCTGGCTAAGTTAGGTTACTGATAGGTACATCTCTACTAAACCTATACTAAATATCTAATAAAGCAATGATTGGTAGAAATAACGAAGAAAATAATATCAAGCCGTGTTCAAACGGCTTGCGATGTGTTATTAAAAATATGTTTATTTCAGAATGTTCCTTACGTCCGGTGGTTAAATTCAATTTTGTGATTGATATTTGAGGGCGTGCGATATAGCTCAACAATAGAGTACCTCACGCTAACGAGAAAAAAATTATCACGTCATAAACCTACGTTTTTTTTTTTTTTTTTTTATACAACTAAGGTAGCAAACAAGCATACGGCCCACCTGTTGGTAAGTGGTTACCGTAGCCTATGTACGCTTGCAATACCAGAGGCATCACGCACGCGTTGCCGACCCCTTAAAAAGTTCAAAACGCCCTTTTTGAAGAACCCCATACTGTAGTCCTTAGGGAAAACCTCAGCAGGGAGATCATTCCACAACCTGAGTGTTCGCGGGAGGAAGTTCCTCTGAAACCGCACGGTACGCGACCAACCCGGCTCCAGGGTGTGAGGATGGATCCCCTGCCTATGGCGAGAGGTGCGATGATAGAAGGAAGCTGAAGGCATCATATCAAACAATTCTTCAGAACACAACCCGTTATACAGGCGGTAGAACACACATAAGGAGGCAAAGTCCCTCCTTAGGGTTAAGGGCTCAATACCGCCTGTTAGCTTGGGATCATCGACAATTCTCATAGCGCGTCTTTGAACCGAGTCAAAGGGTCCCAGCTGGTACTCAGGTGCTCCTGCCCAGAGGTGACAGCAGTACTCCATGTGGGGCCGGACTTGCGACTTGTAAAGAAGCAGTCTTTGCCCCGCACTGAAGTACAGCTTCGCTCTGTTAAGCACACCGAGCTTTTTGGATGCCAGTTTAACCTTGTCCACTAAATGACTACGGAACTGAACGTCACTAGAGATGTCAACGCCTAGAATCCCAATGCTCTTGTTGATAGTAAGGGATGTGTTCTGGAATTGTGGAGCTACAGTAAATGGGGTTTTTTTAGCAGTGAACGCGCAAACTTGTGTCTTAGTCGAGTTGAACTGAACCAGGTTTTTCTCTCCCCAATCGGAGACTCTGGCTAAGGTACTCTCAACACTAGACACAAGTTGTCCTCGGCATTCCTCCACAATGTGACGAGTGGTTTTGGCACGGCCCGTGTATAAATTGTCACCAGTACTGTCGTCCGCATAGCAATGAATGTCATCGATAGACAACATATCATTAATATGCAGCAAAAACAGCGTTGGGGATAGTACGGAGCCTTGCGGGACGCCAGCATTGATATCCATGCTATCAGAGCTACTACCGTCAACGACGGCTCTTATGCTTCTGCTGGACAAAAAGCTAGCGACCCATTTGCATAACCCCTCAGACAGTCCGTAAGAAGTCAGTTTCGACAGAAGACCCCGGTGCCAGACGTTCTTTACTAAAGTGGTTTCATTACCATCCTCTGCATCAGTAAGTTTTAATCTCATAATTTAAGAGATAAACTTTCGTTGGCGTAACTCATGCTTCATTTATGCCAGAGTAACAGGATGGGACAGTAACAGGAAAATTTTGTTTATTTTTAAACAATGGCTCTCGAACTATTAGCAATATCTAGTCATGTTTTCCCGCCCGTTGCACAGTAATCGAAATTCGTACAACATAATATTGTGAACAAGCTGATACTGCGCTGGTTTAATATGCATTTGTGTGATGCCAGGGATATTAAATATCTAACCCAATAGCATGATGGAACTTCGTTGTGTAACTGGTATTGATTTACGCGACGAGGTACGGCCCCGCAATTCTTGAAAAGATAATCTTAAATAGGTACGGAAATATTTCCTATGCAAATGACCTGGCAATCGAATGAATCGACCTCTTCAGTTCTTAAGTACTCCAGTAGAAAGTATTTTAGAACTTGTCGCTGTAAGAGGTGCTACTTTAGCCCTGGGGATCTAGACAAGATCCATTTTCTGTTGGCCTCCTATATTTACCACAATTTTGAAAAAGGGTAAAGCCGTGTTCATATGGCTATGTCATCTTAAATGTATTTCAAATGATCCTAATCACTCAAGATAAAGACAATATTGAATGTAACATTTGAGGACGTACGATATCGCAATCCGGTATATGATATCCCTTAGAAGTCAAACTCAAAACTGACTTTATCCAGTAGAGATAAGGATACTAATGAAATACGTTTTAATGACATATCGCACGTAGTATGAACACGGCGTAAAACGATGAGGTGTCTTAATTAATAAATGGTTGGTGATAAAGAGGGAGACTCGACTAGAATTATGATTGCATGTAGATTTTGTAGGTGAGCCTGAATACTTTTTCCCACCGAAAAGAACAAACTGTATGGCAATGGCATTAGCTTGTGAAGTCACGTAACTGCTGAAAAGTGTTAGACTAAATTCCGTTGTCCATATGACGTAGGCGTGAAAGGACCACGAAGCATGAGGATTTTATCTGGACCCCTGGTCCTCCTGGACAAAGTTATTGAACTGAATTGAAATTCAACCAGGTGCAAACTTAAAGTAACCGAGCTAGAATGGTAGATATTATGATCTGAAAAGATGTTTTCAGTTCTGCATTATTCACTCACCAGTCTTCACCGTCATAACTCCTTAGCAATGCGAACATCGTACCTTAAATAAAGATGAAAAAATACGTTCTTTCCAACGAAAAATAATTATTATTTCATTTGCTTCTTTATTGAGTTATCCGACGGATACGAAGTTACCGAAGTTTTTTGTGTTTCGCGAATTTACCTTTTACGGACTTTCTAGACGTGCTGACGATTGGTTGCCAGTCACGAGATTTGTATAATTCAGTATGTAGCATTTCGTATAAGCTATGTATTGTGGAGTTCACGGCTGAGCCGGGAATAGAATTACAATATATGGGCGGGTCAGCCGTACGGGACAGCCGTTAACCCACTCAAAACAGTTTTAAATAATAAATAAATAATAATAAATAAAATTCGTTTATTTCAGGTACAGTAGGTACAAGTACGTACACCCATATTACACATAAAAATAAAAATAAAACAATAAGGTCAACAAGGCATAGTAGATAAATCTACTGTGTCAACATACTTATGTAAAGTACGTACCTACCTATGTATAATCACTTATATCCTATTTCCGTCCATATGGACGGAAATCCAATGCTTGTAAATTGGATTGGGCAGATAGTCATAGACAGCCCTCAGGATGCTATTATTGGAGCGACTTATCCGCTTCCAAAAAGCCGCTATGCGAGATCTTATTATTGCGAAGAAGTCAGGTACTCCCGCCTCAGAGAACATGTTCGACGCACTGCAGTATCTCGGCAGCCTCATAAGAGCCCGGTAAGCATTATTGTACTGGACTCTTATGGCGCTGATGGATTTTCTCGTGTAGTGGGTCCATAGTTGACATGTGTACATACCTAGACAGTATGTCTTAAATAGTGTGTTCTTTACGTCCGAGCTGCAGTTAGCGAAACGGCGTGCGAGCATATTCCCCCTGACAGCGAGAGCCCTTCTCTCCCTCTCAACATCGCCGTCATCTTTCATTGACTCTGTCAGTAAGTGCCCCAAGTACCTGAACTGCCCGACCATTCTGATGGGCGTGCCGCCCAATAGCACTTCCGGCACCTTTTCTGGACCTCGCCCCGACCTGAATACCATCATCTCTGTTTTCGCCACATTATATTTTAACCCGTGCGCAATAGCATATTGTTCGCAGATTAAAAGGAGCTTTCTTAACCCTTTGATCGACGGGCTGAGAAGGACCATGTCGTCAGCATAACTAAGATTATTTACACTGACGTTGCCTAGCTGACAACCCGTCCTGGCCCTCCTCAGCTCCCCGATCAGGTCATTAACGTACAGGTTAAACAGGTCAGGGGATGTCAATCCCCCTTGACGAACACCGCATTCTAGCCTATAATCACTAGAGGTCGTGTCGCCCCATTTCACATTGTTAATTTGGTTACCGTACCAGTATCTCAACAGATTCACCACATGATTAGGTACTTGCGCATCCAATAATTTGGCCCAGAGAATATCGTAATTGACAAGGTCAAATGCACGGCTAAGGTCTAGGAAGCATGCATAGATAGAAGTCTTCTGAGAAGTATAATAATGTACGGTACTTTTAAGGCTCATAATTGCCGAATCCGTTGAGAGACCGGTACAGAAACCAAATTGCGCGTCGTCAATTTTGATATTCCTCCATATTTCGGGATGGATAAGTCGCTCCAATATTTTGCCTATAACAGTACCTAACGAAATAGGGCGATAGTTAGAAGAAGAGCTTAGATCGCCCGTTTTATTTTTGACGATAGGTACTACTATTGTCCTCATAAGGTCACTCGGTAGATAACTATACTTTAGGCATAAATTGTAAAAAATACAAAGGTGCTCAAAAATTTTATCACTCGCCCAGAGAATGTGCTCTATACTAAGACCATCGTGGCCAGGTGACTTGCCACGCTTCATATTCTTGACTGCCTCCCTCACCTCCTTTAGAGTTACTTCTGGGTGTTCACTTAAAGTGGGCTTGGCAGCGGGCACACTCTCTGCAGGCTGTGGGCTCACTTTAAATTTATTTGCAAACATTTCGGCTATGGGTGAAGGCTCCTGCAAACCATCCATTGATACCGGCAAGTTCTGTTTAAAATTAAGTTTCTTAGTTGCGTTCCAAAATTTTGAAAAATTTTTGTTACTTCTATGCGTTGCTAATATATTCATTTTGATCATTTCTTCATTTTTCTGGCACCATTTAACTTTATTCTTAAATTCCGAACGACTTTTACGCATTTTATTATATATTTCCCCTTCCGATGGCTTGCCGGCCACCACCCAACAGCCGAAATATAACCTAGCGATCTGATGGCTGTCTTTTACATGATAATTCCACCCAATCAACTTGCGTCTTTGCTTACGATTCGGACGCGAGCTCTTTATTGCGGCAATTTGTAATACCTTCACAATATGTTCATAATATCTATCAATATATTTAAAATAATTATTTAAATGCGAGCACCTTACAATATTATCACAGTTACATTCAAAGTTAAAATCTTCACAGGTATTCAGATTCTCATAACAGTATTTACCATACATCTTTATCTGACCGTTGTCCCTTTCCCCCCACCTAATATTTTTTAACGCATCATGCTTATCAGAGCTTGCTGGACCGACCGCTACGCCAGCAACGTCACATACAATACGCAGCGGGAAATGATCGGACCAAGAGATTTCATAAATAACGTCCGCAGAGACTACAGTCTCCCAGGCGGCTTTCGTTGTTAGGCAGTGGTCCAGCCAACTATGAGTCCCATGAGAGTCACTAATAAATGTATACGTATCTGACTCCGCACCCAGGATGTTAATGTCCGCGCACTCCCACAGAATGTCCTCACAGAAGCTCTTCAGCTCCAGTCCAAATAACTTGGATGGGTGAGCGTTAAAATCTCCTATCATATAGGCCACTTGCACATCACTCTCTTCTACGATAGCACTAGCTAACCCCAAACATTCCGTAAACTCGGCTATATTTTTATCGTCATTAACAGGCATGTACACATTCACCACCAAAAAGGATCCAGAACCAACTGAAATTTTTACAGCCATAATTCTATCACAATCACATTCCACTGGAGTCACATTTGGGAACTTGGCTTTATTCCATAATATAGCCAAGCCACCGTACGGTCTTCCTTTCAGTTTTGCTGTCATCACGTGTGAAAGGTTTTTTTTATGCAGAATTTCTGTCGTAATATCACTTTTGTTGTTTTTTACGGAATTCGCCGTAATGTTGTAGGTAATGTTTAATGCATTGCCTTTGTTCGTGAGGAAATAATTATGTTTATTGCGAAGCGCTGTGTAATGAGGGGAACAGGAAGATCGTACCTACACACATGAAACCGATTACCTGTGGCATTGTTATGAATGATAAGTACAGACTATCGGTATACAGTGGATAATTACTCAATGCAGCTGCTAATTACAAATAAAAACCTTCAAATAGGCAATTGTACATATTCACTGACGTGGGCATAGTGCGGTAGATTGAGATGAAACGATTCGCTTCGTGGAGAGCCGAGTGGGGACGTCGGGCGTCATCGGAAGCTCCGATGTATGCTGCAGGCGAGTCGAGCGAGTGAAGTTAGGTTACTTAGAGGCGTTAACAGGCATATAAATAAATAAATAGCACCCAACAGTCACATACATAGTCCTACTAGGATTTCCTGTGTCGTGGGTATCAGAAACTACGAGTACCATGGTGAACCATAACACCCAGACCCGGAACAAATATTTGCAGATCATGCAAACATTTGTACCGCAGAATGAACCCGCACCCTTTGCGTATAAGACGGCACTTGCCTGCTAACCACTCAATATAAATATGTATGAAGCCGTGGTAGCCTTACGGCTGTACGGCTGACTAACGGCTGGATTACTTTCAGATATTCAGCACACGCCGGAAGTCAGTCGACGGGAACCTGCTTTATATGAAAATGCGATGTCTTGTTTATTGATGTAATAAGGGATTTGTTTATTTTTTATTATAATGGTGGCATAATGCAGATATTATAGGAACTGAACCATACCACGAAGGTTTTTATAAGCAAAGAAATCCTGTTATTAATGGTTACCATGCGTTATCGACCCCTGAGACATGCGTTGGTAAGTGTGCCTGTGATTTCACCGGCCACCTTACTCTTCAAATCGAAAACAGCACTTCAAGCATTGCTGCTTAGCAGCATAATTTAACTGGCACTTCTATCAAAATATTTATAGTACACACATAGTAGTTGAATTTTTTTTAATGTTATACGGAGGGAAACAGGCTTACGGCCCTCCCGATAGGAAGTGGTTACCGTCGCCTATTGCAACAGCAACATCTGGAGCATTGCTAATGCGTTGCCTGCCGAACCCCTCCCCCCCTATAGAGCTCTGGCTTTCTTACTTACCGCAGGAACCCAACACTATTTGAAACAAATAATGTTATTTGGCTGCGATCTTCTGTAAGGCGGCCCTAATTTCATGCAAATTTAATTGGTGGTTAAGAATAGAATAAAAGAACGTACTTTCGTAAGTTATGCTCCAAGAATTGCACATACAATCATACAACACAGATTCGTTCAAGCTTTTGCAGAGGTCTTCGCTCGTTTCGCTCTTTCGGCCAAATATTTGATTTTGGACTATGGTCCTAAAAATTAATTGACCGAAAGATAAAAACTGAATATATAAAAAACTACTTCAATTGGTGAATTATAATTGGTTTTGAGCTCACAATGTCTCGAGAACGGTCCAACGCGAACTGGTAAGATTTTTAAACCGCGAGTGAATGTGCATAGTTACCCCACCAGTGCCGTATCAGAATTTTATATTGCTCCGAAGACGAACGTAGGATTTGCCTATCACACGCAATCGCGGACTGTAAGCCACTTTAAGCATTCCTCTAAATCCCACCCCCGGGTATTCTGCAGAATCTTCCTTCGAATCTTTTCAATGAAATTCAATTTCGTAGGATGCGCACATTTGTTTTTTATGTCGCGATACGCTTATTTCTATGAGAAACTTTATTGTCTTCAATAGGTTATAAATGGGCTGGAATAAATACGAAGTAGCTTGTTGAAATATTTTGTTTCTTAGTTACTTTTTAGCACGTAGGTTGCGTTATATTATTAAAACTTTATTAATATTTTTTTACTGCACAAACTACTGTTTGAATAATTGTAAATAATTTATCGTTTACTAGCTTGTGTCCGCAGCTTTGCTCGCTTGGTACTTTTCTAAAAGGTAGTCTTTGCTGTTTTAGGTAAAAACTCTATATTTTCCAAGTTTCATCGAAATCGTTTGAGTATTATATTATTGGGATGGGTGTTGGTATATTTTTAGCCATCTAAAGTATCTTTTAATTCAATCTAATTTACCTTTTATTTATTAATGTATGGTTTCAGGGCTCCCTACGTAAGCACCTACATCGACTCTTCTGCCCACGATATTTTTTTATTCAAAGATCTCTCAACTTCCCATTACTTTTAGAAAAGTTCAAGAAAACAAAAACTTCCTAAAAGTTCTAAGTCACCTCATTATTTTTAATTTAGGAATATGGATCTTTCATCATTAGGTATTCGGCAAAACTGCTTCATTAAATATATATTACTTTATTTACACATAAAAAAGACAACTTCTTGTATTTTACAATACAAGTAGTTGTTCTAATACACTAGAAAGATTTGAGATACCGTTACAAACGATCTATAGATACCTCAAGTGATCCAGGTCACTATCAATCGGAAGCGGATACTGTTAAAAAATTGCTCCGTTTGGAATCCATTTCACTGTTTAGTGTATCATCGGGAAAGTACTTAGCCAAATCCCGTGTAACAACACCCTTTAGTGTATCGCAATGGTCCTTTATCGCACGTACACGCAACACGTACCATCTCTGTAGAACCAACTCGGTAGCACGTGATAGGAAGTTCTACGAAAGCCTCCTAAGTTTTACTTATATAATCCGTGTATTAGCATGGCACTACTAGAATTTTGTACCTTCAAAATTTTTTTTAAGAACACAGTTATTATCTTTTTTATTTCACAATCAGAAAGTTTGTGTTGTTACCCATGTACAAAATCATTATTAAAAAAAACTAATTCAGGTAAATATTTACAATTTTACAAAATACACAAAAAACAGTTGAACTATCCAACGATCATTGCAAATGTTCTATAGATAGCTGAATTGATCTAGATCACTACCAGTCAGTCGGAAGCCTTCCCAATACGCTAGCGAAATTGCCTCGCTGTATAGCAATACTGATCCGTTGGGCCAAAAAGGAGCCAGCTCTCGTTTCATGCGATTAAAATTTAGAGGAGACTATTAAACCATGATATTTATTTATTTTATTTATTTATTTGGACACACATTACACATTACAAGCATACAATATAATACTATTTAACAAAGTAGTTTTGATCTGGCTTGAAACGTAACTTACGTGCGTACTGCTAAAACAATATAAAAGCATCAAGCGGACAAAAAGCGTTGGGAAAACTTAAAAATATAAAGATATGTGATAAATAAAGGTGACGAGATAGTTCAAGGCTAAATAAAAACAGAAACGAAAGATACGGCTGATAGTCCGGAGATGAGCATCGTAGAAAAAGAAAATGTTTTCACTAGAATAGTTCTGCTGGAAACATGGCCTCATTACATCACTAAGCTTGTAAAGCTGCGAAGCAAACGGCGTAAACCTAAAGTTTTATTGCTGGTCGGTTTATTGCTGCCATAAAGAGGGAGGCCCAAGTCGGTGCTTCACAAATAAACACAAGTCGTCCTCAGTCCGTTCTTTGGGTAATTGCATATGTGTGCGGGCGGGCGCCGCGCCGCACAATACTCTAAATAAAAACGCCTTAGGGTACGAACGTTTATTTCACCCAAACGGCTTTCTTGAATTATTACCTGTATTACTTTTGTTTAGCAAAAGAGTTGAAGTTTCGCAAGTAATTTTATAAGGCGTTCGTCTGGCTTCGAATACTAAATATATAAAGTTGGGTAATTTCACCTGCTTTTATTGTTTTGTGAGGTCGTGCAAGATTATTTGTGGACTTTTGATTTCTTTTGTTAGTAGTAAATAATATTTTTATAGCTTGTATGCGCGGCTTCACTTAGTTTTTTCCAATAGGATAACCAAAAAAATATTTCATGTCATGATAATTAAGAAAACAACAAAAATCAAATAAGCCAAATCGATAGAACCGTTCTACAGTGATGTGGCAAATGATTTGTTCTTATATAGAAGACTAGTTCACTCCCGCGGCTTCGCTCGTATGGTACTTTAATAAAAAGTAGCCTCTAAACTATTCTAGGTAAAGAAGAATTTCGAGTTTCATCGAAATCGGTTGAGCCGTTACGGCGTGATAGAATAACCAACAGCCAAACATCCAAACATCATCACAAACTATATCATTTATAATATTATTAGTAATAAGTAGGATATTATAAGGTGTATGATACCGCACCCACGTCTTTTTTATTATGTAACAGAAATAGGCTAACGTCGGGATTTCCTCGGTTTGGCAATATTGCTCGTACGTTATGACATCGTGGAGTGGTTTTCGTCTCATCACGGATGATTTCTGCGAGAGGGCACGAAACAGGCACCCGATACATCACCCGACATCCGGCGTTGGAGAGGTTAGGACGACGAGCCTTCGGGCTGACACCTCGACAGACTTACAAATAGCCTTTCGAGGATTTCGATTATTCTATGCTGTTAAAGTATACCCTTGTCACTTGACTATGACCCGAAAGAGAAATTAAAAAAATGTTGTACACCTTAGAGCCAGACAGACCCTATTCAAGCGATAATAGGCTTCATGTCAGCGACCTTCTTACTGGTTATAGATTATGCGTGGACCGACTTCATTTTATTTTATCGGCGTGATTTTAAATAACAAAGTCCCGTTACTATTATAAATGAGTTTTTTTTTTAATGTGATGATGTAAGGATGTGGCAATGTTTGTTACCTTTCATGCCGCAACTAATGAACGGATTGGAATTTAAGTTTAAGTACAGTTTTGTTCTAATCTATCGAATACAGCTAAATTAACACTATACAAAATATTAAAATATCATAAATAAGCGCATAATAAATTTGAAAGTAATATAGGTACAATTACCATTAGTATAGGGACTATCCACTTAAGCAGTAAATTATAATTTACCTGATAAAGAAGATTAACTGCTTTTATAAAAGCCTTTTAACCCAATTTGAATCATAATTATATTCGTGTATTCTAATACTACACGCGAATCGGGTTTGTTTGTTTGTTAGAGCATAACTTTCAAACCTTCAACTTTATCTGTATGGAAATAAGTAACTCAAGAGGTCGTACTATCAAGATTCAGTGGTAAGAATATGAGTTAAATCGACTAAGGGACTGCTAAGACATAGGGATCGAAAAGGGGGTTTTTCAAAAAAAGATATTCAAATACATGAAGTAGGGTGTAGTAAGTATGAAATCTTTGTTTATAAATCCAATCGTTTTGGACATCATTTTCAACAGGCCATATAGTTTTTGAGATACAACGCACAGAGTAACATTCATAACCAAAATAACGTGAAATCCCATTTGGCTTTTTACAGTATCAATGACTTTGTAGTGCAGGTAAGATTAGATATTAGTTAGAACTTAACCATATAACATTTACCACACATCGCGAGATCTCAGTTCAGGGCGAATATCTCAGTTAGGATAATTTAGGTGGCAAAGTAAAGCAAAACTGTTTAAGGTCAGAATGCATGGATGTTCATGCAAGCGCAACGTGTGGAGCAAACGTTGCTAATGAAGCGGCCAGCGCTAGGGATGTTCATGTTATATCCAGATTAAATAGGATTTGCCGTTCCTTAAATATTTTCGTTAACGAAAATATTTAAGGAACGGCTTTACGACAAGTGATATTTTGATAATGAGTTGATTTTGCGTGTGCGATCATAGCTTATAGATATCGCACGGCCCATAGCCAAACTCAAATTCGACTTTTTGTAGTAGACGTAAATAAAACAAATTTTAGACGACATACGCTCACCGTTATCAAAAAAAAATGTAGGTTAGTAGAATTTCCTTTCTGTTAAAAGCGTGATGTACATAAATGATTTTTAGCGTGATGTACAATCACAGGATGTTCGAATCCCTAATCTCTATGCCAAGGTATCATTTTTGGACCTGTATAATATAGAACACTTCTCGAGGGCACAATTATTTACTCTATTTCTATTTTGAACTTAATGGAAAATCGAGTACACGTCGAAAAATTAGATTTAACATAATTAGTATCTCTGAAAACCTACCTAGACTGTTTACATTGTTCTAAAATGGTGCCCAAAATGTTGTAGGACCTTAATTACATAAAACCATACTACACCCTATAGGCAATAACTACTAGAATTTATTATTTAAAAAACGCCATGCTAAAATTAGGTTTTCTGGGTAATAGTTGGTTACAAATATGATAAAAGGACCAAAAACTGCTTCTTTGAAAAAAAATGCTATATTGGTTACTATATATGCTATGCTTAAAATAGTTTCCATACAGATTCGATCTCCCATCTCAATGAAGAAGGAAATATATTCCATGATTTTTTTGAAAGTTCGAAAGCCCGTAGCTCTTACCATCTATTATGAAAATAAATATCGATCCGTTATCATGAATACAAGACATTAATTTAAATTTTGCTAGAGTCTATGCCCGCAAATCAAAATAACTATCTTTTATTGTGATTTTAATGGTCCTTAATTAACAGCATTATCAATAACTTAAATTCTTATCGCATTCAAAAAGGTGTAATAATACTGGTTTAAAATAATATTACTGGCGCCTTAACAGACAATGTAGCACACTAGAGAGTACTCAATTTGCTCATAATAATAAATTTATCGATACATTTATATATATATAAGATTCATCAGAAACATTCAAATACCTATTCGAGCTGATTAACTTTTGTAATCGAAATAAAACAGTTTAATCTTATGTAGTATTAGTAGTGAACATGGTATTTTTAGACTCGTATTTTTAATTTATGTTAGAGGACTTTCGAGAAATTCTGAAAAGAAAAAAAATTGTCAGTAAATAATGCAATTCAGAGGGGAGTGAAATATGAACGACTATGCAGAGTTAATCGTTTATAAATTTTCATCCCCGCACAGACTGGCATTTTATCGAAATGGCTGTTAGATTTGTTTCTTTTTAATAACTTCTCGATACTCAGCGATATGCCGAGGAAATGCTAATATTATGTAAGCACAAGTATATTTTATAATTTAAACGAATATTATATACATAAGAGGATTCCTGATTTGACAATTCGAGTACATATTATCGAAACCACCAGAAATATCTCTCTCAAGTTTGGATAAATTATGGAATACCGTATTGTTTAGTTTTTAAGTCAGTCGGAAATATTGAAGACAAGAAACTATCGATGTAGGTAACTAGCCCATCCCTACATACCTACCGAGCGCGGAACTCGGAAGTTACCAGTCCACGTCGCTACCGCACTGCTACCGTGCGATAATAGAATGAAACTACTTAGCCGCGCTCTTTCAAATTCCGACGTTGTAATCTTCATCATAAATATAAATAGACACACTCATGTTTTGCATCGCTGTTCAAATGGATTCCACAGGCTAGCACCAGGTTTTGATAATTTGTGGTTCGTCTCTCACTATTATAAGCATTAATATTTCAAGGTACAATAAAAGCCACAAAGCCAGGCTTAGCTTAAAAGGCTTCCTTTAAACCCTTTGGGAAACTTACTGTTATTTTAAGCTTAGGTTCTTAAACCGCTTCAGCTACTTACTAGACATGCATTAGCACTTAAGATATTGGTGTCTGACCTATGTCAGTAACCCTTTTTAGGAGCAAAACTAATGCAAACATAATTTCTAACAGCTCCAGACGACTTTTCAAATTTAAGTAGTCTTCAATATAACGAAAATTGGACTTCAGTACAAATTAGTTTCAAGATTTACTCGGGTGCTAGCTATTAGAATAAGAGAATGCTTCAACAACGAAGTACTCAAGCCTAACTGGGGGCTGAATTTGAAGCTTTTATAAAATGTGTTTTTCGTATAGACTAACTTTGAAAGGACAAAAATGAGGAGTGTGTTGCAAAAATGTTAAAAATAAAATACAGATTTAAAATTGCAACTACATATACACTCATATTATGCTCAAGCCAAGCTCAAAATTACCTTTATTCAAAAGATGTAAGAATCATTTTCAAATACATTTTATATGATACTTTTATCGCACGCCGTTTGAACACAGCTAGTTGGATACGAACGCAAACGTTCACGTACGTAGGTACACAATAATAATTCAGTATACCATAAGTAAGTACCAGAAACTACGAGTATCGCAACACTCAAGGCATATTTGCAATTGCATGCAACAATTCGTCCCGTGTCGGTCGCGAAGATCGTCTTAGCTAGACACAAGGTCGCCTTATTGCCCAACGGGCCACCTACCTAGGTACCTAATAAATTATTAATGGACTCTTACGATGGCCTTATCAAAAACACTCGTCACGTACATGTTCATCAACAACCTGTAGAAGTCCACAGCTGGACATAGGCCTCCCCCAAAGAGTTCCACGACAAACGGTCTTGAGCCCTTTCCATCCACCGACTTCCCGCAACCTTTACAATGTCATCGGTCCATCGGGTGGGGGGCCTTCCAATACTGCGTCGCCCAGTTCGCACGTACATGTTATGCGAGTCTATTCATGATACATGACGCTACTGCTCATCACTCAGTTTATGCCAAAACAGAGGCTCCCACAGAACCGCAAATGATAAGAGAGCTTTATGCCATTGTTTGGGAGTCGGCACAATGCCACGAACACAAACCTCTGAACATAATTCGTGCCCAATTAAAATACGCCCGCATTATTAAACAGCACAGTTAAATAATACTTTTCGAGGATAGCTCCTATGAAATTATCAGATTTATTATATACGGTTAAATATATTTATTTCTCTTAAGAATTAAATAATTCACTTACAGAGAAAACTTAAAGATAATGTAACACTAGTATGCCTTACAGCGTTAATATCATGATAATATAAACATAAAAAAGCTGTGTTGGCTCAGTGGGAGGTTCCCCAACTTTCGGTCGTAGGTTCGAACGATATTGGACGCTAAGAGTTAATCTACCTATTCGAAAAATTGGAATGCCGGTAAGTATTCTTAAAGTAGCGGCGATGGGCTTGAACAACCTGTAACGTATGGAAAAACTACCTACTACTAAAAAACTACTGCAAAATGTGGGCATTGTGCCAAATGTACGGACATGCCTCTCATTACTATAAGGCCAATAGTTGGATCGTCCGGTATGCGACTTTGAGCTTGTGTATAATAATAATAATAAATATTGCGGACATATCACACACGGTCAACTGATCCCAAACTAGGCATAGCCTGTACTATGGGTACCAGAGACTGATATACATAATAGATATATATTTAACACCCAGACACAGAACAAACATCTGTGTTAGTCACAAATGTTTGTCCAGTGCGGGAATCGAACCCGCGACCTCTAGCGCAGAAGGCAGAGTTACTACCACTGAGCTATGACGCCAAGTAACAAAACCTCTGTGCCCTATGTCATCACTGGCGACACGCACTGATCAGTGATCACGTACACTTTCGTGTTGAAGCTCTGTGGTATCTGCGACGAATTTTTTGTTGAAATGTGTGTAAAATGAGAAAATCATGTGCAGAAACTAGAAAGAAAGAAAGAAAGAAAGAAAGAAAATACATTTATTTTGGACACACAAGCACAGCACAAACTAAAAAATAAAAAATAAAGACACAAGGTACAGGTTACAATACAAAAGGTAGGGAGGAAACAAAACAAAAGTAGGTAGGAAGTAACAAAACTAGGGTATTCATTAGTCCGTACCGATGCATGCGTGAGCCAAAAAAGGTTCCATCTCAGCATTGATGCCGCACACGTAGTGTAGCGGCGCTGGTTTTCAGATGGAACCCTTTACGGCGACCTCACGATCGTAGTGTGCTGCATTTCTCGCGTTCTTTAGTCGATGTCGGTAGGTAGGTAGGAATGGTAGATCAAAAAATTAAATAAAATAAAATAAGAATAAGTAGAACTAGAAGTAGAAGTAAAATTATATAGGTAGGTAAGTAGGTATACAAATAGAATTATTAAGTAGTACATAGGTAGGCAGGTTTAATATACGAAAAACAGGTAAGCAAGTAAGGTGAAGTAGGTAGGTAGCTAGATAAATAGGTACATAAATAGGTTCAGTCAGCCCAAGCGAGAGCATAGATAAAGTAGCTAAGAAGGAATGTTTTTTCTCTGTCAATCTCTGCAGTGCGTCATTAGTCTAGTCCCAATCCCATATCTAAGTAGAAATCTAAGTTATAGCATGGAGTGACCAACTGTTTTCTGATAAAGCGAAGAATTTGGCGTGACAGGAAATCACGTCACCGCCCAACTCTATCGATTCGGTACGTGCTTGCCGCGAATATAGTGACCGAGTTAATTTCTATTTTCAACAGAAACGTTATTTTGAACGTGACAGTTTCCAACAGCGATTCCAATAGGCTATTGTCTGAAGTAGATGGTTGTTATCGTGTTCGACGAAATCAAATCAATTTTAACGAAGCTTATTGTGCCGCTTATCGGAAACTCGAGGGCTTTAACTTAATTTTACATAGTGTTTTAGGAGTATCTTAATATATAATATACTACGGAATCCATTCTTTTCCCTAAGGCTTGCTATTTGCTTATAAGGTAGGTATAGATAGTTTAATAATAATGATTAACACCCAACAGTCACATACATAGTCCTAGCCCACACTTCTGATTGCTCACACTGATTCTTCTAGGCTTGGTCGCGAGGAACAGGCATAGCTTCACCTAGTTTTTAAGACGTTTCAAAGTGATCCTAGTGATTTTATTGAAATAAATGCCTTTTGACTAGGGTTTCCTGTGTCGTGGGTATCAGACACTACGAGTAACGTGGTACCGCAACACTCAGACCAGGAACAAATATGCAAATCATGCAAACATTTGTCCTGCGGTGGAAATCGAACCCGAGCTCCTTGCGTCTTAGATGTGCGCTGGCCCGCTAAGCCACCGAGGTCGTCAAATAAATACACTAAAATAAAAGTGGTGCTTTTTTTTAAACATAGTACAGAAAAATACATGTTTTTTTTATAATTTAACATTAACTTTTATGGTTAAAGACTAGATAGAGATTTTCAATAATCTCAGTAAAAATAGAAAAAGGTGACACCATTTACGTTATCCGAATAAAAAATGCGTATCTCCTTCACATGAATTATATCCTCAGGCGGTATAAAGAGGCCGTAAGATTAACTAAGCTGCGATTTGTTTGATGTCATGTCATTATAGATTTTATTACGCAAACGCTAAGGTTGAGATGATTTTAAATTATTCGCAATGGTCCATAAAGTTTCTCTCAATGGTTATAAAGGTCTATAAGGTTTCGTTAGCTAAGCAAAAATTTGCTTTTCAAGGCATAGATGCGTTCCAAAGGCGGGATTTAATAATGTATTATTTAAAATCCCGCTTTGATTACTGTATGCCAGGCATGGAAAAAAATATTTAAATAATCTCAATTTACCAACGAATATTGTTCTTGTGCTTGTGAAATAATTTTAGCTTACTACACATTTCATTCAGTGTATTTTATAAAGATCCATTCATCATTTCATCAACAACCTCTAGAAGTCCACTGCTGGACATAGGCCTCCCCCAAAGAGTCCCACGACGAACGGTCTTGAGCCCTTTCCATCCACCGACTTCCCGCAACCTTTACAACGTCATAGGTCCATCGGGTGGGGGGCCTTCCAACACTGCATCACCCGGTTCGTGGTTGCCATTCGAGAACCATTACTCCCCAACGGTTATCGGTTCTGCGAGCTATATGGCCTGCCCACTGCCACTTCAACTTGCTAATTCTGAGAGCTATGTCGGTGACCTTGGTTCTTCTACGGATCAATCAATAAAAGATCCATACGTCTACTTATTAATGTCAATTTTGAGTTTGAGGGCAGGCGGGATAGCTCAACGATATCGCAAACCCTTAAAAGACAAACACAAAACTAACTTTATTCAGTAGATTTAAGGAATATTTTGAAATAAATTTTGATGACATATTATCACACACCGTTTGGACACGGATAAAGTTTAGTTTAACCTAGTAGTTTATCAAGTCATAGCACATACTTTTTGTAGTCCATAAGTAGATCGAGTTCAACTATGGATTTATAATACGGTATAAGAATCGCCAAAGTAACCTTCTAGGACATTCAGAACTTTCTGCAAACTACAGCACCACTGGTCTACTAGAAATCCTCAAGCCTAAGTTTCCTTTGTAGACGGTGTCTTCTACCGTCAAACGTTGGCGATCCAACGTCGTTCCATACGACAATTAATTAGACGAAACGTCTGAAACTACATCTGATTAATATCGCAATCAATTATTCAATCGCCGACAATAGACGGTATCGAGCGATAGATGTCACTCAAACCGCAACCAGCCCACACCCTCAACCTTTAAGCGGTGTTCAAACGGAGCGCAATCATCAACAACCTGTAGAAGTCCACTGGACATAGGCTTCCCCCAAAGAGTTCCACGACAAATGGTCTTGAGCCTTTTCCATCCACCGACTTCCCGCAACCTTTACAATGTCATTGGTCCATCGGGAGGGGGGCCTTCCAACACTGCGTCGCCCGGTTCATGGTCGCTATTCGAGAACCTTTACTCCCCAACGGTTATCGGTTCTGCGAGCTATATGGCCTGCCCACTGCCACTTCAACTTGCTAATTCAGAGAGCTATGTCGGTGTCAGTGGTTCTTCTACGGATTTCCTCATTTCGGATCTTATCATATAGTGAAACTCCGAGCATAGCTCTCTCCATAGCCCGTTGCGCGACTTTGAGCTTGTATATGAGGCCTATAGTTAACGACCAAGTCTCAGTGCCATAAGTCATCACTGGCAACACGCACTGATTGTAGACTTTCGTCTTGAGGCTCTGCGTTATCTACGACGAGAATATATGACGAAGTTTCCCAAACGCTGCCCATCCGAGTTGGATTCGTCGGTTGACCTCTTTGTCGAAGTTGGACCTACCTAGTTGAATCGTCCGACCCAAATAGACATAGTGGTCTACACCTTGAATGGTATCGTTCCCAATTTGTACCGGCATGGGTGCAACATGAGTATTGGACATGATATTGGTCTTGCCCATGTTCATTTTAAGACCCACCTGTTGAGAAACGTTACTGAGGTTTCTGAGCATGAGAGGAGCGCAATAATGTCGTCTGAAATGTATTTATTTCTGTTTTAATTTACTAAATAAAGTCAGTTTCATGTTTGGCTTTTATGCGATATCGTTAAAGTATATCGTTTTTTCTTTAATATGAGAGTATATCGTACGCCCTCAATGTCAAATCCTCAAAATTGACTTTTATCAGTATTTGAACTTGGCTGACTATGAACTTTCATAATAAATGCGGACGAAGACGCAGGTAGCAGCTAGTTTTGTAATAAATTTTAAACGTAGATGGCATATAACACGCCGTTAAAACACGGCTTTAGTGTGAAAGAGTCTTTCATCTTAGAATAGAGAGTAGAATGTCGAACAATGTAATCTTGGAAATGCATGGAGTCCATTTTCGACGCCACTCGTGACAATACCAAAGAATGTGTCCAATAATAGGGAATCACGACCGCTACTGCCCGACGCTTGTATTGATTTCTGGGTACGTGCCGGTTAGTTGATGTCTGTTTTCGCCTTGATTGAGAGAGAATAAAATTATTGAACAGCTTTGATAATGTTGTGCAAATGTGTGTGTTTTAATAGCAAATAAATGAATGTCTATGTCTATGTCTTTGATTGACCGAACGAGCGAAACGAGCAAAGATCTTATTTGTTAGAGCATACATTTCAAACTGTTCGTCTATTCGTTCTGCATGGAATTTGGTTGGTCAACAGATTGTACTATCATTTGCTAGTAATATATCAGTTTAATCAGCCAAGGGGTTGATAAGAGAGAGGGGCCCAAATGGGGTTTTAAAAAAGGTCCCTCCTTTTTTTGAGATACAACGTAATTATATAGTTTCAATGGCTTCGTAGTTCAATTTGGTGCAATTTTCATATCAAAGGATCATTTAGTACAAAAAAAACATTATCTCTTCTTTTGTTTTTTAATATTTTTGATTAAAAGCTATAACTAAAAACTTAATTTGATAATTAGTGAAGCATAACGCAGAAACATTCGATATTATAAAACCTGCGTTAGTATTTGAAGCAAGCAATTGGAATTTGAATACTTTTAGTGAAACATGGTAATGGTTTTCGCGCGTTCCTATTTTCTATTTGTGATGGACTCTATTTTAAACTAATAAGCTATTGCTAAAAAACTTCTTCGAACCAACACTTTTCATGCAATCGTATATTAACCTAAAATTAAGTACATCGCGATCAAGTAACATCGCACAATCGTGACATCGGACTTAAGTATTCACGCTGACAATTTTTTTTTTTTATACTACTGAAGTGGCAAACAAGCATACGGCCCACCTGTTGGTAAGCGGTTACCGTAGCCTATGAGCGCTTGCAATACCAGAGGCATCACGCACGCGTTGCCGACCCCGAACCCCCTCCCCCCTAAAGAGCTCTGGCATCCTTACTCATTGCAGTAACACAACACTATTTGAAACAAATAATGTTATTTGGCTGCGATCTTTTGTAAGGCGGAGGTACCTCCCCAGGCGGGCTGCTCCAATTCAGAACGAGAAAATCTCGCTGTGCCCTACCTCCTCCTAATAATGCGCAATCGTCCTTAGCACTCGTAGGTAGCTCCTGTTTCTAGCCCCCCAGAACAATATACACCGGGCATAGTTGCAAACATTCTTGCTTCAGTTCAGAATGTTGGACGTGTATCTACGACCAACAATTTATCTCTTGGAAGCATGTAGTCGGCCATTGCAGGTTAATGACGTTGATGGTTTTCCAATAAAGATACTGTGGGATGTATCCTGGATATTTTCTGGACATTCTCTCAGATCTCTTAGTACCTAATCAATATCCTTGAAGACAGGGACTGATATAACCGAAATATAAAGGTACCTTTAAAAAACGATATGACGTCAAACCGATAAATTCCGGTTATCCGAATATTTCTCTACCGATAAATATAACGGTACCGGAAAATCTGGCTTCGCAGTTCATTTCGGTTTATTTCGCTACCGGTACCTTTATCCGAAATAAATAAAGGTTTATAAAGGTTTTTTTTGATTAATTAATTTGAGACTATTTTCATTTCATTTGATTTTTGTATTGACTAATATTTTTGCATGTCGGTCTCCGACGAAGTATATGACACTATCTCCATAAATGTAAAAGACCATGTACCTATATATACTATACTTCATGCAAATAAAAGCCATTCATTCATTCATTCATTCATTCATTAAACGCCGCCACGCCGCCACCGCGGCGCAACTGTCCTAGCGAACTAGCCGCGGCTCAAAATTTCGGTACCGAAATCTACCGGTATGAAATAACGGTACCGTAATGCCCTACCGGTATAGCATAATGGTACCGAAATGTTTTAACGGTACCAGTACCTATAACCTCTACCGCTTTCAGTCCCTGCTTGAAGATGCTCAGGGTAGTCAGTGGGGTAGATTTTAAGTCATGATTTCTAACTCAGAATGGATTATTTTTATACGAAAAATAAATACAATCATATGAGTTACGTATCTGCGATACGCAGATACGTAACTCATATGTTTCATATGTTTCATGTTTCATACTATCAGGATATACCAAAAAAAAAAGTTTATCTTCATAAACCTCACTGAACTTAGTTTTTGCTCCTAGAATAGAGCCAGGTTGCTTCCTTTGATTTCTACTACCACAAATTAATGCTACTGCGATGGATAATCTCGGCACGAGTGCTACGAACATAGTGCTACGAGCGTAGCATGAGTGCTACGAAAACTGAGCCACAAAAGCTATACTCACACGTTTGTGATCGAGAACATGTGATTCTTTACTAAAGATAGGAGGAGGTAGGGCACAGCGAGATTTTCTCGTTCTGAATTGGAGCAGCCCGCCTGGGGAGGTACCTCCGCCTTACAAAATATCGCAGCCAAATATAACATTATTTGTTTCAAATAGTGTTGTGTTCCTGCGATGAGTAAGGTTGCCAGAGCTCCTTAGGGGGAGGGGGGTTCGGGGTCGGCAACGCGTGCGTGATGCCTCTGGTATTGCAAGCGCTCATAGGCTACGGTAACCGCTTACCAACAGGTGGGCCGTATGCTTGTTTGCCAATTCAGTAGTATAAAAAAAAAAAAGAAAAAAAGATTTCTTTTGCAACTATTTTATTACAAAATGTTCGAATTTAAAGTATGATTACATTTTTACTCCCAAAAAAAGAAGACCAAAATAACTCCTCGAATTGAGATACTTTAGACCAATGTATTTTATATACCTAGGGAAAAAGTCAATTGCTGCCATCGATAGTCTGTGGGACCCACAACTGACTGACATTGCTTTACCGTCAATTATGTCAGCCAACCAATGAACTTATTAGTAGAGTTTAGCTTTAGATCAAATACTGGGGCACTTATAAATTACCGCAAAGAATGTGAAACCCGCTTCAAAGATCGATGTTCGAGGTTGGAAAGGAGCGTCTTTGATACTAGCGACATCCGACATAAGTACTGCGACCTAAGTAATTTAAAAATTGTCTCCATTAAGAGCGGGTGAGCACTTTTTGAAGAGTTCATCTGAGAAAGTAATGTTACCTATTACACGTTACCATAAATTAGAAGTGTTGAGTGTTTATTTATTTGAGTCACCAACATTGTGTACACCAATTCATACAAAACAATACATAATTATTAGAAACGAGCCAGTATCACAATAATTATAGGAGACAGACTATTAAGAATATTAAGAGCACAGAGCTATTAAGAATTGAGCGAGAGCGAGGTAAAAGTTAAAATAATATCTAATAATAATAAATTGAACAACCTTATAACCTAATTAAACCTTATTATACAAAAAAAATAGATCGCTTAAAAATTAAAATAATTAAAAACATTTTAAAAAAAAATTAAAACATAAAAAATTTAAAACCCTACTAAATAAAAATATTAATATTATGACATTATTTAAAAACATTGAATTTTAATTTATTCAGGGTGCCGTGAAATAAGGCCACGTCACTATTGCCCTTCGAAAGATAATTATTATTGTACTGGCGCATCAAACGATTCATAGGAGCGTTAAGTCCAAGGTTTGTGCTGCAATAATCAGCCTGAAAAAGGTTAAAGGTTAAAGTATTCACGCGACCAGGTCTTAAAACCAGGTATTTGCATCAAAGTACACGAACCAGTTACGACTTTGTGATACTTTAACGTCTTGCTGTGAAGTCTGAGTCTTAATCTTAGTCTGAGTCTAGTTTTTCGGTGAAGTACATGGGCTGTGAAGTCTGAGTAGGGCGCCCCCCTGTCTTGACAAATTCATACATTCACCGCTATAGGTAGTTACGAATGTGGCCTTTTATTCCTAAGTCCTCACATTAAAGTAGAACATGTAAGAGATGGTGCTTTACGGCCGTTGTTAACGTCTTATTGTGTGTGATCATTATCTACTTCGGTAACACCGAAGTCGCAAGTCGCAAGGATGAAAACGCTGGCTTAACTAAGTAACTATGCCAGTTGGAAGCAGTCTTTGTGTTCGAGACAGATTTCGGTGCTTAGTGCTCCGGCTATTGTTCGCGCTACACTGAATTTTATAATGGACACGGAACGTTAAGAAAAACAGTGCTTTACTTTCCTAAAGAAGTTGATGAAATTCAAGTTTATATACTGTTCGGGGTCGCTCCACCAACTCGTTTCAAATGAGAATGCTCTTATTAGTTACAACCGTTTATTTAGTTATACCCAAGAGAACTTATACAATAATTACAAATCATCAAGCTTAGAACCCAAAACGCAACGATACCGCGATGCAGGATCGGACCTAATTTAGTAGCGCCGTCTAGTATGGTTTTTTGAACTAACTTAGAGTATGAAGATATGGATCCTACGAAATGTGTCTAACCTAGTCTTAAACTCAAAATTATTAATCAATATTGATGATCTACGCTATTATTATGGCTTACACATATAGATACGTTTCGTAAGTACTCCTAAATAAATCAAAGTCAAAGTCAAAGTCAAAAGGCATTTATTTCAATAAAATCACTAGGATCACTTAGAAACGTCTTAGAAACTAGGTGAAGCTATGCCTGTTCCTCGCGTGTAATAAATGATATAGTCTTTTCGTAATAATATAATCGCAAAATAGTCTTTTCTCCACAAATATTAACCATTTGATCATTTCAACAAGCGGAATACCGCCATAAATAGATCTGTGTATCACGAAAAGATACCTACGCAAAATTTTTCGTACGCAACAGAACGTTGAAATTTAAAACAAGAATCTTTGAACGAATTTGTTTTTTTTTAATAATACTCGTCTTATAATAATAATAAGTCATTTATTTTAGGCTACACAGCAAAGTACATGTACAAATACAGGGCCCATAGATATATATACCTTAAAACGAAAATACATATAATATTCAACTAATAACTGTGTGATTGGATACATTTAAGGTATTTTATTCATATTATTACCCTTTATGAAAGAAAACTCTACATCAATTCATCAATCATTTCAGCCGTTGGAAGTCAACTGCTGAGCATCGGCCTCCCCACAGATTTCCAGAAAGACTTACTATCGTGTGGGAAGAAATTGCCCATACTCACCACGCTGGGCACGCGAGTTGGCAAGCGCAACTAGATATTTGTTAAATAGGGGACGCTGCTGCCCATCCCCTCGCTTTTAACCCTTAGTCCACGAAATCCACGGGTAGGGGATATGGAAGGTTCTTCAGCCGAGGCCACTACGGCTATCGAGTGTCTAATGGAACTCAAACCAAAAATATACAAACATTTTGCCGCTGAAATAAAATGAACAGTCATAAATACGAGACAGTGGTCGTAAACATGATACAGGAAGTCTGCGGTAATTTGTCTTTCCCAAACAATGGGGTAATTACAGTCGCTAAAAGAGTTAGACGCCAGTTTTGTGTTTATTAATTTTATTTGTTTGGTTCGTTTGCCAAGGAAGTAAATACACAGTTAATATTAATGAGGGTTCCGATAATTGTGAAAGTAGTCAAGTTGTTTATAGGTCAAGCTGTTATTGTATACTACCTTGCGTGGTACCCTGATAAAAAGTAGCCTTTATGGTAGTCTGATTAAATGGTTTTCTATTCTATTTTATTCATTATATCACAGATTCATATCATAAATGCAATTGAAAGTTAGAAAGACCAAATAGACAAAAACAAATTTAAAATATAGCTGTATCCAAGCGCTTATGAAGAACGTACAATAAAATAGGCCCCGTATACCTGTGGAGTTGCAAACACACAAAATAATGGAATATCAAAAGGAATTCGATTAACCCTTTGGGGGGTCACTGAGCACCACTATTTCCTTTTCCTTTTGTGGTGCGTATCGTCTGAGCCATACATCATAGGATTGCCTTTATAAGTACATACATAAAAATGTCTGGAGATTGTACGCTTACGGCCGAAATTTTTTTGCCGAATTTCGAATAAATTTCTCTGCAGAATTTTCCTCATTTCGATAACAGTGGAGCAATTTTCTTATTTACTCAGAGGGGAACGTGGGTTATTTAAAATATTAATAAGAAGAATGATAAATATTGTGATTTGAATATTTGAACGGCATTTTTTTTATTAAGGCCTTGCATTGTATTGTTAGATTTTTTTAAAAGATTTCAAAAAATGGAGGAGGTTCTCAAATCTGTTTTGAGAAATAGTTATTTCTCTAATTCTGAATAAAAAATATAGAATTCAACTTGAAGTCGGTTCTTTTAGTTCTTAAATCGTAATAATCGTAAGATATAGCATGTCCTAGACTAGAACTATATCTAGTTGTACTAGCCGAAGAACGGATCAATCGCGTCTAAATACTTGTCATTTTTAATACTTAGTCAGAGCGAGTAGTCAAGTATCGACTTTACACTGGGTTTTTCTTGGGCAAGGTACTCTCATTCACGTGTTTGTTTTTACTTAAGCTTATTTTAAAAGTTTTCCTTAAGTAAAACCTTTAATTTTCAAGAATTTATTAATCAGTTTCTAATATGTAATGAAATATGTTTGGCTTCGAATGTACAATAAAGCTGTGCAACCGGAATGGCTCGGTCGGGTCAAGGAGTGAGGGCAGGCGGGGGCGAAGGCCTATTCAAATCCGGATCTACACGCTTCCGCCACAGAAGGCACAATAGTCAAAACCTATTGAGATTTCACTTAGAAAATGGCAACGTCGTCGTGTCACTGGTTCTACCTTGGTCACTCAGTATAAGTTATAAGTGACCAGATCGCAGGCTGAAGAGCTGTGTAAATAAGAAGAGGCTCGTAAAGCACTAAATCTAGTTGTAGTGACGGCATGAATACTTTCATTGAGCAGACAGCACGGTGGAGTGGTAGTGAACCCGTCTGCCGATCCGAAGGTTGTTGGTTTAAATCCTGGTTGTGCACCAGTGCAATTTCTATTCAGAAGATGTATGTGCGTTAAAGTAGTGCCCTCAAACAGTGAAAAAAAAGGAGGCCATTTTCAGGGCCAACCTGGTCAATGACCTAATGCAGGATGATAAAGAAAGAACCACTTGCTGGGCAATAGACCAATGAAGAATCGCCTGCTTGTAGAGTAAAAGAATCTACCTATCTCTATCCACCTATCCCGTCGGCAACCACTGCTGGGTGTAAGCATCTTCATTAATGTGCAAAGTTGTTAAAATCAGCGCCTAAAAACTCATTTTAATTGAGAAATGATAGTGAAAAAAGTCCCTCTGACTCACAGATATTGCCGCGAAGACATCTGCGGCCATCCGCAAACCCAATTTAATGCCTCACGAAATCTGGACAAAATAAATGGTAAAATAGGTACCTATACAGCGTGTGTCACAAAAGTGTAGTAGTATGAATTGTGTGATGTTGTCTTTTATTTGAAAGAATTTAGGCGTTAGTCTATGTTTTTTTGTTTTTAAATAAAAAAAACGACAACAACTACTGATGAATGTTTCTTTAATATCACTAATCAACCTCTCGAACGTGTGTTAATTTTTGACTGACTGAATATATGCTATTTCATTTTGTAAACACGGTAAAGTTTTTAATTCTTAGGTACTTTGTGGTAATTTTATGATAAAAAATGAGGAACGGAATTTTTAATCATAATTTTTTTTTATTGATTTGATTTTGAAATAAATTTTAGATGACTTTGATTGCATTTATCGCACATCGTTTCAATATGGCTTTATGTTTGCTTACTTGTTGTGTCACTAATTCTCCAAACGGAAAGGCTCGGCTGTAAATGCTAATAGTGGTCAATCATTTTTTTAACTAGGTATTTATTAGCGCTGAATGTTTCTAACTTAGATGATCTTTAGAGAACGACTACGCAAGCAACGTTACGAGTGCTTCAGGTAAGTAAAGTAAAGTAAATGATTATTTCAAATAAATGGTACAATTTCTTGTAACTAAACTATAAAGAAAGCAAAAAATAACCTCACCATAATTCTCCTATTACTCACAAATTGGACTAAGTAGGTAGGTATAGTCTGGAGTAGGTCACTTTGTACTCATAGGTAGTTACAAAACCTTACCCCCCGTGCTAGATTTAACTGTGTTACGGCAGGGTAATGCTTTGAACCTCTAACTAGAAAAACAATTTTGAGTGGAGTAATAGTAAACCTGAGGTTAAGCTAGATAGTAAGTATCGTATTAGGAAACGGAATAACAAGAAGTTACTTATTTAAAATATGAACTGCTGTGTGATTATATGTTGATTATAAACTTTATGAACTGCTGATTTGTGTCATTATTTAGCAAAGGCACAGCATTGCTACACTTTTTTGATCCACAGTATGTTTCTACCCCTTCGGTATCCAACAATACAGAAACACACCCGCTCATAAAATAGTAAGCCGCTGTCCACGACCTTTTTGAGCTTATAGAATATCTGAGGCCATTTTACTTGAACTCGATTATTAAAATACAAGTAGGTCAGCAAATACCTATACATAGATATTTTTTTATTCTGTAATGTCTATGTCCCGGCTGAAGAATAGGCCCCTCCATATCGTAAGAGGCGAGGGGAAAAAGCTAGGGGATGGGCAGCAGTGTCCCCTATTTTCACAAAGATCAAACTGCGCTTAGTGCGTTTGGTGGGTATGGGAAAATTCCCCCCAAGAGTGCGTATTATCTTGTATTATTGTGTTTGCTAAAAAATTAAGCATGATTAAACTAGAAAATATATTAAGGTATGCCTATATCAATCAGTGTGATGCTAATATAATTATCGCGGTGTATAAAAGTTAGAAATGCGGAAACGCAAACACAACATCATCCTCAATTTCTACTCAAAATACAATGAACACTTTTAAAACACTCCCAAAGTTGAGCGATTTCGCACTTGAAACCGGAAACAAATAAAGTCCTCTCAAGTTTATCAAACAAGCCTTGAACAGATTAACGAGCTAATTTCCCAGTAAATGAGAATCTACGGTTGTTTTATCTTTCATTTCAGCGAGGTAAAAAAATAATAAAAAATTCCTTAAGCATAGCGATGCGGCACGAGGGAATGGAGGACACATTCTGCCTATAAGCTGAGCGACGAGCAAAGCGATCGATCTATATGTGGTGGAATATCCTATTTATATGCCAAAAGTGGCATAAAATTAAGACCAAAAGGTCTTGCTTTTTAAACCAATCCTTGAACGGTCCATATTCTAAAACTGAACTTATAACTGAATCGGGATTCAAGCATACTTTTTTGACGGTATTTCAAGTCAAGTCAAAAGGCGTTTATTTCAATAAAATCACTAGGATCACTTTGAAACGTCTTAAAAACTAGGTGTTGACGCCTGTTCTTCGCGACCAAGCCTACAAAAATCAGGCAACAAACACGGCTTGATGACTATCATTTTTTTCGATGAAATTTTTTCACAAAATGAAATGTAGAGTTTCAGGGTGGTGCCGATCGAACTAGGTAAAAAGTGTCTAATAATTATAAATATAGGTACCTACTTAACTTTTTTTGCAGTGTATTTTTTTACCTTACTCTTACAAAAGACTGTCAAAGAGAGCATTCCCAGTGAAAGTAATGGTAGTCTGATGTCAGTAAGATGTATTTTACCAATTCAATCATTCTTGATTATTCCACGAAGTGAAAAAATACACTCAACTAAAGAATTAAAGAGTCGTAGTAAACTGGTATATTTTTGCATTAGCGTACAGCTCAGCGCTGAAACAAAGCCGCAGTCTGATTTCCGCGAGGATTTCCGCGGACGACGTGTACTAGACGAGACTTATGTTCGCGAAAAATTTAATTTAAAAAATAACTCCCGTGGAATCCCTGTTTGTACCAAACGCAGTGCACGGGACGTTACGAAACACGTTTACAATGATCTAAATAAATCCGAAGCCCACTTAGTGCGGCACGTTGGCATAAAGGTACGTATGCTGCGCGAGATTTTGAAATTACGTTTTTACGCAGAGTGTACCTATTAGCAGAATAGGTATGTATGAGAATTGTGGATATATGGAAAAGTCGGAGTTTCACTGCGTGACAAAATCTTATATGTGGAAATCCGTAGCGATAAGACCGCCCATTGTATGACATAGTTTAGTTTTATTTTTAAAAACTGTTTGTACTGTTTGGTGTTCAATAAAGTATTTTCTATCTATCTATCTATCCGTAGAAGAACCGAGATTACCGACAAAGCTTGCAAGTTGAAGTGGCAGTGAGCCGGCCATTTAGCTCGCAGAACCGACAACTGTTGGGGAATAAAGGTTCTCTAATGGCGACCACGAACCGGACGACGTAATTTTGGAAGGCCCCGATGGATTGCGGGAAGTTAGGGGATGGAGATTGCTCAAGATCATTTATCATGGCACTTTTTGGGAGGCCTTTGTTTAGCAGTGGACTTTATCAGGCTGATGATGATAAAAAATGAATAGCCAATGTTAAAATTTAGATGCAACGATGAGCTTAAAGATTTCAGATTTCTAGCACCAATTTCTTACGCGACTAGGAAGAGCGTATAAGGCGATTCCGAATAATTTTGCGATGGAAGCTACGATTGAAGGAAAATATTTCACTTGTGTATGAAAAAAATGTTTGGAGACAAAACACTAGTGTTTCTGAACACGTACCTACTGTTTGAAAGCATTTGGCTAGGAAAGTTTTTTCCATAATTATAGGAACCTTTTTGCGTAAGTCTTTTCTTATTGCCCGACTGACGTAGGAGTATTATGCTTAGTGTAGTCTCCGCAATATCAGGGCCGCTGCTTCTTTGAAAACCAGAGTCGTGTCTTCAGAAATGTTCAAACAAACACTTTTAAACTTTTAGCGTCTCAAGGATTAGTCAAAAATCGACGCGCGACAAAGTCGCAAGCTTTTAGAACTTTCAAGTGTCGCTGTAACTTTCCAAAGGCACTTGAAGCTATTTTACTCAAACAAAGGGCATTAGAACTTGTTACGAACGTTTTGTTGTACCTAGAGTGTATGAGGCAATCATTTTATTTGCACCATACTTCAAAGTTTTTGAAGATGGGTTGGTTCGGGTTGTCTCGATACTAAACTTTAGTTGCTCAATAAGCTATATAACTCTACTAAGCTTTAGTTTATAACTTGTTACTTGATTTTAGATCCTGTTGACTTTGTTTTTTTTAGATGGTCGTCTCAAACTGATGGCGACCTGGATCAGTCAAGCTAATAGATAGCTTGGAATGGCCTTGAAATAGCGCTACCCATGGCGCCGGGAGGAGGTGCGAGGTGAGTAATTCCTATCCTATAAAAAAAAACATATTTTTTTTATTACATAGTCATAATTATATATCATCTACTATATGCAGAATCTACCTCCATCGAAATAATCGTGCCAGCAACCATAAGCTCTACTATTGTATGTGCTTGCAAATACAGTACACAAACATTTTGGATTGATTATAATTACACAGGAGTGGCAAAAGTATCTCTTCTTAGGAGACACAATGAGTGGTCTAATCATTGTTCGACAAAAGATTGCTTTTGTGACAACAAGCACAAAAGAGGACGCGCTTTACACCAACGTTTTCTTTAACTCGCGAACGCGAAGATGTTATCTTACAAACAAAACCTTACTCTGAATGAAATAATTACGTAGATCTTTCCTTAATCAGCAAAATGGGACTTCCTTTAGCATTAATAGAGACAGTTCTTTACGATAGCAATTTTCCAAATATTCCTATCTCCTCGATCCTATCTCCTCGATAAAAAGTTGCAACGAGTAACAGTGCGACTTGATGGTAAAAAATAATATATCCCAATGAGTTACAGTATGTCTCGTTTGAGTGCGACTGGTTGGAAACTAACCATTAATTTAAGAAGTCTAGAGAGATAGAGATTAGTACACAAGTACCCACTCACAAACATTTTACTTATTTTTACGAAAAGCTGGCCAAAAATGAAATAGAAATATTTTAACGCCAACGTTTTTCTTTATAATCTTAACTTAAAATGATATATTTTTCAGGCTGAAATTTATTATTCTCATTACTGTTCTGAATTTTGTTAGCGCACGTGACGCTTTTTGTGCCTGACTGTAGATATACAAAGATATTAATTTTCACATTAAATATTTACAGGAAATACCAAAGTATCCAGATGTTACTATTGATTCCACGTAGGGTAATTTTTTTAATAGCTTTAGTGCCTCAAAACGAAAGCCTTGACCTATGAGTGCTACCAGTGATGACTTACAGCCCAGAGACGTGGTTCTTAGTGTGGGCCTCATGAGATACCTGAAGGTCGCTCAACAAGCTATGAAGAGGGCAGTACTTGGTGATTCTTTAAAATTTAGAATCAGAAATTAGGAAAACCGTTGACTAGCTGAGTCACCAGCATGTTGAAGTGGCGATGGGAGGAGCACATAGCTCGGATAACCCTCTGCCGTTGTAGCAGACGGTTATGATGACGTAGTCTCATATCGGACTGATGATAAAGGCCATTGAACGGAGCAATAAAAATTGATCTTGTAAAGGCACTTTGGCATATTTCATAACTTTACTGGATCATCAACGTCGTCAGCGCTACTCTGAATTTTTAAAATTTCATATCGAAAAACTAGTAAAAAATAGTAGAACTTAAAAAATGATTTTAAATTCCCGTCCCAATTACATAAAAGCTTTTCAAAGCCGCTTACAAAATAATTTTGTAAAGTAAATTCTTACGATACCATTCACAGTACCTTATAAAAAAGCAAGCAAGCAATAACGCAAATAAAAAAGCTGAATAGTCTAGAATAAATAACAGATGCGAAAGTTGAGATGAGAGCTCTTCAGCGTGGAAACGTGTTTGTAAAAATGTAATTTTAAATGTAGCTCGCTGAGCACGCCGGAAATATTTCGTTATTTTAATGCAATTATGAGGGCGGAAATAGGGTATGGTCGAGATGAGACAACACGTACTAAAGTCATTAAAGTCTTTTCTCGACCGTATTTTTATTTTATTTGTTGGCTTTATGATATACCAAGATAAAAGAAGGTATAACACGACTCCACACGATTTGTATTTGTTTTAATTTGTATTTGTACTCTGTGTCTATGTCTCTGTCTCTATGTCTCTGTCTCTATGTCTCTGTCTCTATGTCTCTGTCTCTATGTCTCTGTCTCTATGTCTCTGTCTCTATGTCTCTGTCTCTATGTCTCTGTCTCTATGTCTCTGTCTCTATGTCTCTGTCTCTATGTCTCTGTCTCTATGTCTCTGTCTCTATGTCTCTGTCTCTATGTCTCTGTCTCTATGTCTCTGTCTCTATGTCTCTGTCTCTATGTCTCTGTCTCTATGTCTCTGTCTCTATGTCTCTGTCTCTATGTCTCTGTCTCTATGTCTCTGTCTCTATGTCTCTGTCTCTATGTCTCTGTCTCTATGTCTCTGTCTCTATGTCTCTGTCTCTATGTCTCTGTCTCTATGTCTCTGTCTCTATGTCTCTGTCTCTATGTCTCTGTCTCTATGTCTCTGTCTCTATGTCTCTGTCTATATGTCTCTGTCTATATGTCTCTGTCTCTATGTCTCTGTCTCTATGTCTCTGTCTCTATGTCTCTGTCTCTATGTCTCTGTCTCTATGTCTCTGTCTCTATGTCTCTGTCTCTATGTCTCTGTCTCTATGTCTCTGTCTCTATGTCTCTGTCTCTATGTCTCTGTCTCTATGTCTCTGTCTCTATGTCTCTGTCTCTATGTCTCTGTCTCTATGTCTCTGTCTCTATGTCTCTGTCTCTATGTCTCTGTCTCTATGTCTCTGTCTCTATGTCTCTGTCTCTATGTCTCTGTCTCTATGTCTCTGTCTCTATGTCTCTGTCTCTATGTCTCTGTCTCTATGTCTCTGTCTCTATGTCTCTGTCTCTATGTCTCTGTCTCTATGTCTCTGTCTCTATGTCTCTGTCTCTATGTCTCTGTCTCTATGTCTCTGTCTCTATGTCTCTGTCTCTATGTCTCTGTCTCTATGTCTCTGTCTCTATGTCTCTGTCTCTATGTCTCTGTCTCTATGTCTCTGTCTCTATGTCTCTGTCTCTATGTCTCTGTCTCTATGTCTCTGTCTCTATGTCTCTGTCTCTATGTCTCTGTCTCTATGTCTCTGTCTCTATGTCTCTGTCTCTATGTCTCTGTCTCTATGTCTCTGTCTCTATGTCTCTGTCTCTATGTCTCTGTCTCTATGTCTCTGTCTCTATGTCTCTGTCTCTATGTCTCTGTCTCTATGTCTCTGTCTCTATGTCTCTGTCTCTATGTCTCTGTCTCTATGTCTCTGTCTCTATGTCTCTGTCTCTATGTCTCTGTCTCTATGTCTCTGTCTCTATGTCTCTGTCTCTATGTCTCTGTCTCTATGTCTCTGTCTCTATGTCTCTGTCTCTATGTCTCTGTCTCTATGTCTCTGTCTCTATGTCTCTGTCTCTATGTCTCTGTCTCTATGTCTCTGTCTCTATGTCTCTGTCTCTATGTCTCTGTCTCTATGTCTCTGTCTCTATGTCTCTGTCTCTATGTCTCTGTCTCTATGTCTCTGTCTCTATGTCTCTGTCTCTATGTCTCTGTCTCTATGTCTCTGTCTCTATGTCTCTGTCTCTATGTCTCTGTCTCTATGTCTCTGTCTCTATGTCTCTGTCTCTATGTCTCTGTCTCTATGTCTCTGTCTCTATGTCTCTGTCTCTATGTCTCTGTCTCTATGTCTCTGTCTCTATGTCTCTGTCTCTATGTCTCTGTCTCTATGTCTCTGTCTCTATGTCTCTGTCTCTATGTCTCTGTCTCTATGTCTCTGTCTCTATGTCTCTGTCTCTATGTCTCTGTCTCTATGTCTCTGTCTCTATGTCTCTGTCTCTATGTCTCTGTCTCTATGTCTCTGTCTCTATGTCTCTGTCTCTATGTCTCTGTCTCTATGTCTCTGTCTCTATGTCTCTGTCTCTATGTCTCTGTCTCTATGTCTCTGTCTCTATGTCTCTGTCTCTATGTCTCTGTCTCTATGTCTCTGTCTCTATGTCTCTGTCTCTATGTCTCTGTCTCTATGTCTCTGTCTCTATGTCTCTGTCTCTATGTCTCTGTCTCTATGTCTCTGTCTCTATGTCTCTGTCTCTATGTCTCTGTCTCTATGTCTCTGTCTCTATGTCTCTGTCTCTATGTCTCTGTCTCTATGTCTCTGTCTCTATGTCTCTGTCTCTATGTCTCTGTCTCTATGTCTCTGTCTCTATGTCTCTGTCTCTATGTCTCTGTCTCTATGTCTCTGTCTCTATGTCTCTGTCTCTATGTCTCTGTCTCTATGTCTCTGTCTCTATGTCTCTGTCTCTATGTCTCTGTCTCTATGTCTCTGTCTCTATGTCTCTGTCTCTATGTCTCTGTCTCTATGTCTCTGTCTCTATGTCTCTGTCTCTATGTCTCTGTCTCTATGTCTCTGTCTCTATGTCTCTGTCTCTATGTCTCTGTCTCTATGTCTCTGTCTCTATGTCTCTGTCTCTATGTCTCTGTCTCTATGTCTCTGTCTCTATGTCTCTGTCTCTGTCTCTATGTCTCTGTCTCTATGTCTCTGTCTCTATGTCTCTGTCTCTATGTCTCTGTCTCTATGTCTCTGTCTCTATGTCTCTGTCTCTATGTCTCTGTCTCTATGTCTCTGTCTCTATGTCTCTGTCTCTATGTCTCTGTCTCTATGTCTCTGTCTCTATGTCTCTGTCTCTATGTCTCTGTCTCTATGTCTCTGTCTCTATGTCTCTGTCTCTATGTCTCTGTCTCTATGTCTCTGTCTCTATGTCTCTGTCTCTATGTCTCTGTCTCTATGTCTCTGTCTCTATGTCTCTGTCTCTATGTCTCTGTCTCTATGTCTCTGTCTCTATGTCTCTGTCTCTATGTCTCTGTCTCTATGTCTCTGTCTCTATGTCTCTGTCTCTATGTCTCTGTCTCTATGTCTCTGTCTCTATGTCTCTGTCTCTATGTCTCTGTCTCTATGTCTCTGTCTCTATGTCTCTGTCTCTATGTCTCTGTCTCTATGTCTCTGTCTCTATGTCTCTGTCTCTATGTCTCTGTCTCTATGTCTCTGTCTCTATGTCTCTGTCTCTATGTCTCTGTCTCTATGTCTCTGTCTCTATGTCTCTGTCTCTATGTCTCTGTCTCTATGTCTCTGTCTCTATGTCTCTGTCTCTATGTCTCTGTCTCTATGTCTCTGTCTCTATGTCTCTGTCTCTATGTCTCTGTCTCTATGTCTCTGTCTCTATGTCTCTGTCTCTATGTCTCTGTCTCTATGTCTCTGTCTCTATGTCTCTGTCTCTATGTCTCTGTCTCTATGTCTCTGTCTCTATGTCTCTGTCTCTATGTCTCTGTCTCTATGTCTCTGTCTCTATGTCTCTGTCTCTATGTCTCTGTCTCTATGTCTCTGTCTCTATGTCTCTGTCTCTATGTCTCTGTCTCTATGTCTCTGTCTCTATGTCTCTGTCTCTATGTCTCTGTCTCTATGTCTCTGTCTCTATGTCTCTGTCTCTATGTCTCTGTCTCTATGTCTCTGTCTCTATGTCTCTGTCTCTATGTCTCTGTCTCTATGTCTCTGTCTCTATGTCTCTGTCTCTATGTCTCTGTCTCTATGTCTCTGTCTCTATGTCTCTGTCTCTATGTCTCTGTCTCTATGTCTCTGTCTCTATGTCTCTGTCTCTATGTCTCTGTCTCTATGTCTCTGTCTCTATGTCTCTGTCTCTATGTCTCTGTCTCTATGTCTCTGTCTCTATGTCTCTGTCTCTATGTCTCTGTCTCTATGTCTCTGTCTCTATGTCTCTGTCTCTATGTCTCTGTCTCTATGTCTCTGTCTCTATGTCTCTGTCTCTATGTCTCTGTCTCTATGTCTCTGTCTCTATGTCTCTGTCTCTATGTCTCTGTCTCTATGTCTCTGTCTCTATGTCTCTGTCTCTATGTCTCTGTCTCTATGTCTCTGTCTCTATGTCTCTGTCTCTATGTCTCTGTCTCTATGTCTCTGTCTCTATGTCTCTGTCTCTATGTCTCTGTCTCTATGTCTCTGTCTCTATGTCTCTGTCTCTATGTCTCTGTCTCTATGTCTCTGTCTCTATGTCTCTGTCTCTATGTCTCTGTCTCTATGTCTCTGTCTCTATGTCTCTGTCTCTATGTCTCTGTCTCTATGTCTCTGTCTCTATGTCTCTGTCTCTATGTCTCTGTCTCTATGTCTCTGTCTCTATGTCTCTGTCTCTATGTCTCTGTCTCTATGTCTCTGTCTCTATGTCTCTGTCTCTATGTCTCTGTCTCTATGTCTCTGTCTCTATGTCTCTGTCTCTATGTCTCTGTCTCTATGTCTCTGTCTCTATGTCTCTGTCTCTATGTCTCTGTCTCTATGTCTCTGTCTCTATGTCTCTGTCTCTATGTCTCTGTCTCTATGTCTCTGTCTCTATGTCTCTGTCTCTATGTCTCTGTCTCTATGTCTCTGTCTCTATGTCTCTGTCTCTATGTCTCTGTCTCTATGTCTCTGTCTCTATGTCTCTGTCTCTATGTCTCTGTCTCTATGTCTCTGTCTCTATGTCTCTGTCTCTATGTCTCTGTCTCTATGTCTCTGTCTCTATGTCTCTGTCTCTATGTCTCTGTCTCTATGTCTCTGTCTCTATGTCTCTGTCTCTATGTCTCTGTCTCTATGTCTCTGTCTCTATGTCTCTGTCTCTATGTCTCTGTCTCTATGTCTCTGTCTCTATGTCTCTGTCTCTATGTCTCTGTCTCTATGTCTCTGTCTCTATGTCTCTGTCTCTATGTCTCTGTCTCTATGTCTCTGTCTCTATGTCTCTGTCTCTATGTCTCTGTCTCTATGTCTCTGTCTCTATGTCTCTGTCTCTATGTCTCTGTCTCTATGTCTCTGTCTCTATGTCTCTGTCTCTATGTCTCTGTCTCTATGTCTCTGTCTCTATGTCTCTGTCTCTATGTCTCTGTCTCTATGTCTCTGTCTCTATGTCTCTGTCTCTATGTCTCTGTCTCTATGTCTCTGTCTCTATGTCTCTGTCTCTATGTCTCTGTCTCTATGTCTCTGTCTCTATGTCTCTGTCTCTATGTCTCTGTCTCTATGTCTCTGTCTCTATGTCTCTGTCTCTATGTCTCTGTCTCTATGTCTCTGTCTCTATGTCTCTGTCTCTATGTCTCTGTCTCTATGTCTCTGTCTCTATGTCTCTGTCTCTATGTCTCTGTCTCTATGTCTCTGTCTCTATGTCTCTATGTCTCTGTCTCTATGTCTCTGTCTCTATGTCTCTGTCTCTATGTCTCTGTCTCTATGTCTCTGTCTCTATGTCTCTGTCTCTATGTCTCTGTCTCTATGTCTCTGTCTCTATGTCTCTGTCTCTATGTCTCTGTCTCTATGTCTCTGTCTCTATGTCTCTGTCTCTATGTCTCTGTCTCTATGTCTCTGTGTCTATCACTTATAAAAGAAAAATGTCATAAAATCTATACTCAAGTAATGATTCGCGCGCCATCTTGGCTTAAGTATATTATATTTTTTTATTTTAGGCATTCGATTTTTATTTAAGATTTAAATTTAAATCTTTAATCATCATCTTGCTTGTCCAGGGATGTCATTGTCTCTCACGTGCACGAAAGGACCCTTTAATCCCTTCACTACACTGATTCTTTCACCGACGGACATAGGGCCTTTTCAGGGCCACCATACCTCGACCTGGTCACTGACCTAATACAGGATGACTAAGCAAGAATCAGTGACACGACAATAAAGTAATTGTATGACGAAGTGTATCGCGTTGTAAATGAAATATTTTACTGTTAAAGCCCTGACAAAATGTGTAATAAGTTTCACATAACTCGTACATTTGTCACAAGGAAATGTTCTGCAATGCGTAATTGAAATAATTTGTTAGCGAGGAATCCTGTAAGTCTTGCGAATCTTGCTTTACAGGGTTATTTGTAAAATACGCAAAACCCCAGACACCTTGAGGTGAGGTTAACTCTAGCTATCACATTGCGAAAACTAAAAAAAACATTAGGCAAATAAAAAATTGCGATTTAACAAAAACATTTTTTTCGTTATTTGCCTTTCGTAAAAACACTTGAGAAAACTTGTTTACCTACCTAATTTGGGACAAATTAGGTAGGTAAACAACAATCCAAAATAATGACGCAATTTTGATTGCACTTGTTTTGGCATAGGACTTGAATTTTTATTATGGAGGCATTTTTGGACATCATCAAGTCATTTTAGGAGGAGGTAGGGCACAGCGAGATTTTCTCGTTCTGAATTGGAGCAGCTCGCCTGGGGGGGTACCGCTGCCTTACAGAAGATCGCAGCCAAATAACATTATTTGTTTCAAATAGTGTTGTGTTCCTGCGGTGAGTAAGGTTGCCAGAGCTCTTTAGGGGGGAAGGGGGTTCGGGGTCGGCAACGCGTGCGTGATGCCTCTGGTATTGCAAGCGCTCATAGGCTACGGTAACCGCTTACCATCGGGTGGGCCGTAAGCTTGTTCTCCACCTCTGATGTATAAAAAAAAATATTACAATATAACACTTTATAGTTTATGAAAAAAATCTTCAAATTTTTGATTCTACTTTGAATTTTGTACAAAGAATTATCCTGGCTGTAAACACTATTTCCAGTATTTGCACATTTTAAAAATAGCCTGAAAGCTACGCAGAGTATACAGGGTACTCTCTGCGTAGCTTCAGGTAGGTTTCATTTGCAGGTGTTAGTTAGGTAGTAGGCCACCCACACACAATGCGGTGCGTTGTCGATGCGTCGTGTCGTTTGTCAATGAATAACATAAACCAGCTTCAATGAACGCTGAGACACAACTAAGATATATTTTGAAAAAAAAGGAGTTTTGTAAAAGTTCGTGGTTTAGCGTATTTTCCTCAAGAAGGCTTGACCAATTTACACAAAATCGATACAAAACTAAATAATTGAAATATTTTTTTTAAACCCACCTTTTTTTGTGCCTATAGTCTAAATGTTCTTGGTTTAGTTATAATTTGGTGGTTTTTGTTATTATTTGATAGTTTTTCAAAATACCCGGAAAACACAGAACTAATCTATTTCCACGCGATAGAAGGGTAGTGCAGATAATCTATCCTATCCTACTAATAATAAAATTGCGAAAGTTTGTGAGGATGTTAGGATGATTGTTGTTCAATCACGCCGTAACGGTTTAACCGATTTCGTTGAAACTTGGAATAGATAAAGTTCTATACCTAGAATAGCATATATGCTACTTTTTATGTAGGTACCACGCGAGCGAAGCCGCGGGTGGAAGCTAGTAATACATATGCACTGCTACGCCTCGGCGGAGCAGCAATAAGCTGAGATAGGACCTTTTTGACCTATGCCACTGCAGCGTAGACATTTCTCACCATAAGTAGATATCAACAGTTGGCACACACTTGATAGGTGGGTTAGGCGTCTGCTTTTCTGTTAATGAACTGTTAGTTTAAATTCACTGTTAGCCTACCTACCTACTAAGTGCCTAAGATTTTTGTTTATAGTGATTGTAACCTACTGTTTCTTCCGATTGCTTTTATCTCTGTCTATGCTGTATTTGTGTGTGTTGAATAAATGATTTATCTATCTATATATCTATCATATGCTGTAGATTTTTTACGTAAACGATGCGACATCTGGTGTTACGTTGTGCAGCAGCGCAGTTGTGTGAGTTTCCCCTTAAGCAGTTATACAGTCATGCATGTAGAGAAGTGTCTATTTCACTCACACGGTGTTTGTAAGGTAATTTGTAACACGGTTAATGCTAAGCGCTTGTCGGCAGTTTGGATGAAGGTACTTTAAATTTATTTCAGTGAGAGCTATTGTCGTACGCTTTTTTATAAAAAATACAACAGACAAGTGGCAATGGTAATGAATAAGTAAATAAGTCCAACATTGTAATGGCTCATTATTTTCCGTTTTAATTTAATTTCAATCTAATTTATAACTAACTTTTGCCCATGACTTCTCTCGCGTATGTAGCCGGATAAAATGTAACATATTTTACTCAGTGCTTTGTAGATCTCTCCTAGTGAAAGAATTTTAGAAACGTTTCTGTAGTTTCAGAGATTACTTATTTTTACCACTTTTTTAATTATTAGTGTAGATTTATCTAGTACCTTAAAATTAATAATACGAGTTAAGTTCAGTGGCAACATGTAACAATTATCACATCAATTATTTAAATTACCCATGAATGTAATTAACAGCATATTCAAGTAAACATATTTTAATTAGTTATCACAGTCAACTTCACATTAATTTACTGTTCAATTTACTATAATATATTTGTGCATTCACGAGTACAATCTTAATTTAACTCATGTCAACAGAATATGGAAATTCAGATCTATCATCAACATAGCATTTTGCTCGCTGAACACCCGGACAGCTATTTTGTTAGTAAATCGATTCGAACGATTTGCGGAAATCCATTATTTAGATGTTGATACATTCCAAGATATTAATTAGACAAACAAATATTTAGCGCGAACTTGTCACGCTCATAATGCGCCAACTCTAAGAGCTCTCACTCTTTTAAATGCCTATATAAGTACACGAGGTGCAACATGTCGACATCTTTAATGATAGCATTTGTACAATATTTCATTCACTAAGAGCATATTTAAGTTTTAATTTTAGACAGTAGGTACTTTGGTTTATACTGTAAGCTTGCTGTTTTAACTGAAATAAATAATTCTAATTCTAAATTAGCTTTCCGCTAATCTATTCACCATAAGTTCAAAAAACACCTCCCGCACCGCCCGCAATAAAAACCCATGTAAAATGTACTTGATGCATTGGCAGCAGCCAGCGTTGCCTGGCAACAATTGCGCTGGCTTACCCAAAGTGACGAGTATGGACAAATCCCCCCAAATGATAATTTGGGTGCAGACCGTACAAGGTCGGTCGCGCTGGAAATCTATGGGGAGGCCTATGTTCAGGAGTCCTACACCTGAAATAATGATGATGTCACATCTCAAATGCCTTGATATATGTATAATTCAGCAACCAAACGAAATTGTCACCTATTTTACTTTCAAAATAAATAGAAATGTAACGCGAGATGTTTCCAACAAAATGCGGCATCTAAATAATCAGATTAACCGTGATTCAAGCTTTTACGACGTCATTAAATTTCCCTGAACACGGCGTAACAATTTCAAAGCTGGTTCCCGTTGTAAATAAAATAGTAATTAATCACAAACTGGCACACTTGGAGGCGCTGCGAAGGCTGCGATTCATTTATGGTGGCATTTTTAGTACCTTAGAGACTTAACACTTTATTGATCACCACACAAATCAATCCAATCTTCCTCTAATTTTATCTTCACTCCATCCAAAAGTTGTCTGGAAGAAATCGCTTTTTTTGCGATAAGACCGCCCATTGTACATTTATGGTCTTTAGTTTTAGTTTCTGTTTTATTTTATATTTTTCAATTTTTAAAGGTGTACAATAAAGCATTTTCATTCATTCATTCATTCAAACAAAAATAATACAAGAGATTATCACAATTACAAAGCAATAGAATGGGCGATGATCGCTAAAAGTGACTGAAACTGAAAATATTTGATACCACGGTAATAGGTCTTCAATTCACTCTCGCGTCAGGCTGACTGCATCGCTATAAACGATACGTTTTTTGAAATGAATGTCATGAATCTTATGGTGTTATGATCTATGCCACGTAGACCGCATGCTTACGTAAAGGTATACTTATCTGTTAAAGGCTGATAAATAATCCTTGCTTCAATATTGAGCCCAATATCAAAATAACTATGTAGGTAGTGATATTACGAACAGCAATAAATAGACTTCTGTGAACAGTGAATACAACCCTTTATCTAAAATATTGTTCGTTGATAGCTGCAGCACAGTTTCACTGTAATTAAGTACCTCATTAATTTTAAAGTTTCGCATTTTGGGTTTCTTTGTTTGGAGAAATTACGAATGGACATCAAAAATAAAACGCGGATGTTGATATTGAACGGCGAAAACGTAAACGTTGGCACTGGACAGTGTTAATCGGAGAAATTAGCATTTTCAACACATTTTCTTCAACCAATCATCATCATAGAAGTCCGCCACTGGACATTGGCCTCCCCCAAAGAGTTCCATAACAAAGTTCTTAGTTTTTTGGAGGAGGGCACAGCAAGATTTTCTCGTTCTAAACTGGAGCAGTGGTACTTCCGCATTACAGAAGATCGCAACCAAATAACATTATTTGTTTCAAATAGTGTTGTGTTCCTGCGGTGAGTAAGGTTGCCAGAGCTCTTAAGGTGAGAGAGGGTTCGGGGTCGGCAACGTGTGCGTGATGCCTCTGGTATTGCAAGCGCTCATAGGCTACGGTAACCGCTTACCGACAGGTGAGCCGTATGCTTGATTGCCACTTCAGTTGTATAAAAAAAAACGTTCTCGAGCCTCTTCCATCCACCATCTTCCGTTTACGGTACGTTTTTGATTTGTAGATTACTTCGGCTATTAGAAAGAAAGAAAGAAATTTTATTTATTTGACCCACAACGCAGTAAGTAGGTAGGTAGGTAGGAAGACAATGAAAGAAAAAAAAATACTTAAAACTAGTAATACAAAAAAAAAAAAACAATAAGAAAAACAAAAACATGTAGGTAGGTGAGGCGGTAGATAGGTTGAGTAGGTATGCGTTGTGTGGGGCAAATGGGTCCCGTCTCAGCATAAAGCTGCACCAAACATAATAAGTACGGTGCGGCGCTGGTTTTCAGACGGGGCCTAGGCGACGTGACGTGACGAACATCAATAAACATAATATTTATAGTAGGTATGTATTAATAAATGTATAGTTATATATATATAAGTAGGAACATAGAAGATATTATATAAAATAATAAGTATATAGGTATATTATTAAATAAAGTAGTATCTCTCTAGCCTGTGGTGTGTTGTTTATTCGTATTCCATAGTAGTCTGTGGTAGCAAGCAAGCATCCTATTGGTCTGTGCTAGCAAGTATGATCCGATGGCGTCGCTTCGCTTGAATATTGCTACTTTTTCAATTAAACGGTGTCAACAAAAGTGATTTACCCACTGAGCTAGCGAACGGATATTTCGGTAATTATATGTATCAAGTGAAACAAGATCAGTGAGCGTAGCATTGTGTTGATGTCTCTAATGGAATAGAAAGAAGTGGAACCTTTGAGATCGACGCGCAAACAACAGGGGTGAGTAGGTACCTACTTTACGTAGGTTGTTACATACCAGTAGGTAGTTGATACCAGTGGGTATGCCGGGTATATTTCAGTGTTCTAAAATATACCCAGGATACCCACTGGAGGAGGAAAAAGAGTGGGAAGCTATGATGCCTTTACTTGCTCCTGGAAAAGCTGTCTTCTAAAAACTATCTTGAAATTATTTACTGTTTTCAGGGCGCGCACTGGCGGAGGCAGGTCATTCCAACACCGAGAGGCGGCGAATCTAAAGGATCCGCGGAATGCCATAGATTTGTGCTTCGGTGTAGCAAACACAAAGGTACCATATCTTCTCGGATATCTCATATGAGCACGTGCCATTACCAACTTGTCGAAAAGATATTTCGGGTATTGCTTTTTGACAACCCCAAAGAGGAGCACCGCAAGATGAAGCTTTCTCCGTGCTTCCATTTTGAGGAGATTTGATGAGTTTAAGAATGGTGTGATGTGTGAACGCGGTGGGACATGGAAACAAAAACGAGCACAGGCATTTTGGACCCGTTGAATAAGTTTTATGGTCTTGCTGAGCAGACATGGTCCATAGACAGTGTCACAGTAATTTAGTTTTGAGAGGATTAGAGATTCGCAAAGATTTATTCTTACTGCCTCACTTATGTATGGGCGAATCCTGTATAGTAACCTCAAGCGATAAAAACAATTGCGCACACTCTCAGAAATATGCTTTTCAAAATGTAAGTGGTTGTCCATAATTAGCCCAAGGTTTCTTGCCTCTGTCACACATTCAACAGCTTCACCATCAACTATAATTTGAATAGGAGTAGTTTGGAGTTCCTGCACTTTCTGCCTTGAGCCAGCTAGCATAAATTTGGATTTTTTGGGGTTGATGACTAAAGAGTTATATTTAGACCAACTGGATACCTCAACTAAGTCTGAATTTATTTTTATTACAGCACTGGCAATATCAGAGGGTGGAAATGAAAGGTACAGCTGCAGATCATCAGCATAGAGATGATACCTACAGTGAGTTATGGCCTTGATTATGTCAGCACTGTAAAGCACAAATAAGATTGGCCCTAAAATGGAACCCTGCGGGACACCTCTAGGCACTGGCCGAGGAGCAGATTGTGACCTAGACCCATTGGGTAAAGTCAGTTCAACAAACTGAAGTCTATGATCCAGGTAACTATGGAACCATTTGATTGTCTGTGCATCAAACCCATAATAAGAAAGCTTAGAAAGGAGAAGATTGATATTTATCGAGTCAAATGCACGAGAAAAATCAAGGAGCACAAGGATATTGATCATGCCCTCATCCTGTGCTGCAAGTAAATTGTCAACAACATCAAGTAGAGCAGTAGATGTACTGTGTCCCTTGCGGAACCCAGACTGGGCTTGTGGCAGAATGCTGTTGTCTTCAAGATACTTAGTAAGCTGTAGGCTCACTGCCTTTTCAAGGACCTTTGATAGGCAGGGGAGCAGGCTGATGGGTCTCAGATCTTGGCAGGATAGGGGGTTATTGTTTTTAGGTATGGGCTTTATCATGGCCACCTTCCAATTTTCAGGGAAAACCCCACTCGTTATGGAGTCATTAATGATTGCAGTGATTGCCTCCAGGGATTGAGGTAGAGTCATAAGGACCATTTCCAATGAAATACCATCAACACCCTGTGCATTTGACTTAAGACCGCGAATAATTGACATTATTTTATCTTCACTTACAGGGCTCAGGGAAAAAGTTGAAGAGCTGTACCTGTGATGTTCAAAGAAAGTGAGCTGCGAGATGGACACATGGTCATCACCAGGCACATTTAGAAAGTGGGAGTTGAGAAGATTTGGATCATCAAATTGTGGTGGAAGCTCCGCAGACTGCTTTTTATTTGGTAAAATAGTGGTTTTTAAGTTCTTCCATAATTTACTAGAATTCTTTATATTTTTATTAATATGTTCTGTGAAATATGCTTTTTTCTCACTTATGATGGCTGCAATAACTATACTCTTCATCTCCTTATAATAAGTTTTGAGTGCTACTGTTTTATGCGATCTGTATCTATTGTGAGAGTCATCACGAATTTTCATCATAGACCTAACAGTGTCAGTGATTCAGGGTTGAGGCGGGTCCTTAAATTTCGTAGTTCGGAGGGGAGCATGCAAATCAAATAATAACACCATAAGGTTTGAAAACATGGTGACCATATTATTCACATCTCCTGTGACCTTAAAAAAGTTCCACTGAATGCTATTAAGATCATCATTAAAAAGATCAATTAAGATATTTTTTAATGGCCTGTAGGTAATTAAGCGTGGGCAGTGCTTCTCCTTTTTTATACTAAGTTCAGCTAAGAGCATTGCATGGTGGCCTAAGTCAGGGGAATATTTAACAGTGACATTACGAACGCTGGCATCAGTACATATTATATCTATTAATGTCTCACTGTGGTCAGTGAAGTGTGTTGGTTCACATATTACTTGCTTCAACTTAAGACTGTGTAAGAATTGGTTCAGTAGCTTAGTCTTCCAAAAATTGGGGGTAAGTATATCCATATTCAGATCACCTAACAGAACCAACCGATCATACTTGGTAAATGATGTGACAGAGTCTGTGAGTGCTTCGAGGAATTGATGGGGGTCTTGCCATGGTGGCTTATATGCAGTCCCAATAATAATTTCCTGACCATTAACTTTAATCCGTATCCACATTTGCTCTACTGAAGGTGCATAAGGGTGAGGACACGTGCGTACAAAGATGCCTTTACGGAGATAAAAACCTATGCCCCCCCCACGTCCCCTCAGGATGTGGTTAGGTCTAGGTGTATTTCGAAACCGGTAACCTGGTACCCTCGGAGCCTTTTCATCCTCACCTGCTCCCACCCAAGTTTCGTTAATGGCCAGTATATCCGGCTGTAACTCCTCCACTGCTACGATAAATTCCTCATGCCCTGTGTTTAATGAGCCCGCATTGAAAAATCCAACTTTTAGGTTTTTGGTTTCAATCATTATGAATAATGTATAATAAATTTTGACCAATAAGGAACCATATACATTGCAGACCTTAAGATAATAATTATTATGAGTTGCATGTGAGTAATTTGTGATGAATCAATTATAAATGGTGATAGGATAGTAATATAATATAGGATAAATTTAATGGAGGTGTTTTTATAAGTGATTATGAAATAATGATAATATAAACTACAAAGGTTAAGTGTTATCATTAAATTATTGTTAGAAAGAGGACCAGTGTATTTAAACGAGTGTGTAAGAGTAATTTTTATAGATAGTTTGCTGATATAATGTTGTTTGATGTCAGTTTCTCCCACGCAACGCATATAAAATATATAACTTGAGATGAAATAGAGGAGTAGAGATGAGGTTAAAGTACATAAAGAAAATAGTTTTAACACATATTTCAAATAACAGGGCATAAACTCAAACTGGGATGGAACCAAAAACCCGCACGAGGTCAGTCTCGGAACGGATCGGGTGCGCTGGCTTGCCGTCGGCTTGACGCGCATATATTCGGCCTCGCTTCGTCCAGGAGAACCGCCACTGAAGTCTGCGGCATTCCTCGCGGACGCGATGGAAGAGCTGCCGGTTGACGCGCGTCAGCCGCTCGTTGAGGAAGATGCGGCCCAGCGGAGCGGCGACGGCGCTGCCAGCGTCGGCGGCGGTAAGCGTGCGGCGCACGCGCGCGGCCTGCAGCAGCTGGTCGCGCAGGTGGCGGCGCGCCAGGCGCACCACCACGCGGCGCGCGCGCGGCGCCTCGCCCGCGGCCCCCGCCAGCTGCGCCACGCCCACGCGCTCCGCGAACACCACGTCGCGCTCCTCCAGCGTCACGCCCAGCTTGGCGGCCAGCACGGTAACGGTGTGCAGCACGCTTTCGCCCTTCTCCTCCGGCAGCTGGCCGATCTCGAGGTCAGACAGAAGCGCCTCCTGGTCTCGGTCGTTGAGCTCGAGCTTGAGCTGCGCGACGGTGCTCTCCAGCTGGGCGACCTCGGCGGCGGGCTCAGCGCGACGCCGCTCGATCGCCTCCAGCCGCTGCTCGAAGCCGTCCATGCGCGCGCCGATGCCCACGAGCGAGACCCGGAAGTCCGCCATCTCGACCCGGAACTCCCTCAGCTCGGAGCACAGGCCGCGGAACTCCGCCTTAAACGACTTCAGTTCGGAGAATATGCTCTGCTGCATCTTACTAAATTCTGAAGCCAACTCCTCCCTCATCGCCCGCATCTGCAACTGGACCTCCATTTCGCCGAACTCCGCCGTGATATTGTGCGCCGTGTCGTCCAGCGTCATGGGTTCCGCGCTCCCCGCAGGTTCGCTTTCCCGCACGGTGTATATGTCCTGCGCGACACGTATAGGCGTGGACGGGTCTCTACCCTTGGGAGCTTTACTTTGGCAATCCCCGCAGCGCCAGGTATCAGCAACGGTCGCTCCGGCCGGGATTCTGACACATTCATTGTGGCTCTGGGAAAAGCACTGAGGGCAAACAACGCCACCTTTTATAAATTTGCCGCAAGCTCCGCATTTGGCCATTTTCCTGAGCGATGTTGGTAGCAGTTTAATTGCAGGATGTGCGGTCAGTACACTGTGAAGTTCCTGGTGGATCTACTAGATGTCGCCAACTAAGATCAGCAGATGTATTGATTGCGGCTGAATAGGCAAATCGATAGATGGCGCTAGGTGTTATCGCAATTATAGTAATAATTAAATTAATTGCCCTATGATACAGACTGGCCGGAGATCACCTTATGGCAGCGCGCGAATTTTATAGTTCACTATATCGCTCAGTCATGCGAGTAAGTTTATGAGAGTTCACTTCACTTATTTAATATAATGATATGTAGAGGGTAAACAAAGACTCACTGTATCCACGAAATATTGTTTCAATAATAAAACTGTTCGCACTATATTATTTTTGAAGAAAACAGCACCACTTCAGCACAACACCATAAACTACAGGATAACAACTAGATTAACACTGTAGAGTCCGTATTTTTTTTAAAACAATAATATCAACAGAATCAACTGTGGGTTCACCGATGGTCGTGACGTCCAATCTATTACGGTCAACGTTTCTTAGGAAACCCGGGCAGAACTTACCAAAGGGAAGTTTCTTATCTGCTCCTAAGTAGATTGAGGTCATTTGTTCCTGGTTCAAATACAAGATTATTTCGATCAAGTACCTACAAAGCTCTGTAACTTCAAGTCCTTTGAGAACTCCTCCTTTGTCATTATTTAAAGTTTCTATGAGTTTTATTCCTGAACTAATTTTTATTAACTACTTATTTATATGTCGTAGAATAAACGTTAAAGCCAATTGGTTGTAGAATTGAAAAAAATATATATAATAATTTGTTTTGCTTAGAAGTTCTTCTCTCGAACTACTCGTACGTTTAGTGACTAGTTAAAAAGATGATAAACATACTAAAAACAGTTAATTTGAGAAAGTTACGGGAATATTTTATTAGGTTTTGGTTTTTTTTTAAATTTTATTGATAGTAAAAATCTCATTTGGCATTAATACATAATAAACTACGCTAGTGACTGACATGACATGTATACCATAAACATGTAATGAGTCACTAACGTAGTTTATTATCATCGCTCCGCAATGCTCAGCATATTTTCACGCTTATTTTTTTACTTACCTAGCTGTCTACTTATCTGCAAAGCGGAGTCCAATAATCTCATTCGTAGTTTCATAACGTATTCAAGTACATAATGGCACTTGATGAGACAGTTCAATTCGGCAAGCAACGAGATTGCAGATTGGTGATTGCCTTTGATAGGATTTGCTCAAAGTCTATTGGATTTGGTAAAGTGAAAGGCTGCCTGCGAATGTTGCTTTGAATACTTCCAAAGGTAGATATTTACTACAAACATATTAGATTTTGTTATAAAGAGCACAGTAATTTTAATGAAATGTTATGATAACTTTGTCAAAATACTATTACTGGACAAACATTTGTGACTAACACAGATGTTTGTTCTGTGTCTGGGTGTTAAATATATATCTATTATGTATATCAGTCTCTGGTACCCATAGTACAGGCTACGCCTAGTTTGGGATCAGTTGACCGTGTGTGATATGTCCGGAATATTTATTTATTTATTATGAACTAATATTATGTTTTCAACACGCTAGAATGGACAAGACAAGGAATAAGTATGTAAGAGGAAGTTTGAAAGTGGCGCCAGTGACGGAAAAGCTGAGGAGTAATCGGTTAGCTTGGTATGGGCATGCCATGAGCAGGAAAGAATGTCATGTGACAAGAAGAGTATTAGATATGAATGTGGATAGGTTTAGGAGTAGAGGTAGGCCAAAGAAAAGATGGATGGACTGTGTGAAAGTGGATATGGTGAAGACAGGAGTGAGTGCCGACTCGTGCTACAGGTAAAGTTAGTTCAAATTGGTTATTCAAATATATTTTTGGGGCTTCTCTAACGAGACACTCGTGCTATAGGTACAGTTCATTGAAATTGGTTAGCCAAATACATTTTTGGGGCAGAACACTAATAGGTTTTCAACGTCAACTCGAAAAACTGAACTAGAATCAACGTTCATAATGAACTCGGGTTGCCATTTCATGAATTAATTAAAAACAGTGGTTTTCATTCGCAAGTAGTTTCAGTAAAGTTGGAATTCGCAACCCCGTTTAGTTTTATGTACCTATCAAGTCGTGTTCAAACGGCGTACGTCAATAAGTCATTCAATTATTTTTATTACTAATTTTTTCCTAGATAAAAAGCCTATGTGCTATTCCAGGCAATAACCTATCTCTGTCCCAAATTTCATCCAGATCCGTTCAACCGTTCTGGCGTGATTGAGTAACAAATTCTAAGACAAATGTGTTTATTTCAATAAAATCACTAGGATCACTTTTAAACGTCTTAGAAACTTGAAACTTAGAAACTACAAGCATCCATCCATCCAAACTTTCGCATTTACAATTGTAGTAAGATTTAAAAGGTTAGCTCTTGTCGGTGTACTGATGAAATTTTCTCCATTCTGATCTTCCTAATACGAGCTCCTTCACTTCCTTATATGACATGAGTGCAATCTTCTCTTTCTTGTCATTCAATATTTACGCTATAATGATCCTTCATTTCAACTGAATAAAGTTAATTTAGAGTTTGACTTTTAGGTCGAAACTTTTGAGTAGGTATAGCATACACTCAAATCTCAAACTCAAAATTGACTTTAGTCAGTAGACGTAGATCATTTTGTAATATATTTTAAACATATTTTGGATAAAAAATCGCTCGCCGTTTGAATACGGCTTCATTGTTGCAGTTTTATGCGAATGTGCTTTGCCATTGTTGTTAAAAGGGAAAATTTTCGGTATCGTCACCTTGGGGCCACAGAATGGTTACCTACAGCTGTTTTAGTCTATCAAAACAATATAATTTGATTCCTCAGCTATGAGAACCCACTGTGAAAATTCATAAGGTGGGAATTTCCTCCCCCAAAGAGTTCCATGACGAACGGTCATGAGCATTTCCACCCACCGACTTCCCGCTAATTTAACAATATCGTCGATCCATCGGGTGGGGGACCTACCAACACTGCGTCGCTCAGCTCATGGTCGCCATTCAAAAACCTTTATTCGTTTAATTTCTTCTTCTTCTTCACTCTTTTTTTATTGTCGGTTCTGCGAGCTAAATGACCTGCTTACTGCCACTTCAACTTGCTAATTCTGAGAGACACACACTTGACGATATATCATGTAAACAACCGTCAACATACTGAGATGAAAAATAACTTTTAGAGCTTTTTAACCTTCTTTAAAAAGGCTATCAATTCGACGACTATTTTTTTGCATAATTTTGTGTCCGTGAATGTTTTAAGTTTAATCTAGACATTACAAAATTTAGAGATAACCACGAATAAATAAACTGAATTTATCAACGAAGCAGTTCAGAGAAAATATGTTACCAAACAAGTTTTATTCAAGCATGTTCTTGCAAGCCCGAGGGAAATTCCCTCATATCCAATCTCATGTCCAAACTCAACCTATTTCTGCATTGCTAATATCCTTTTAACCAATTTTGATGTAACTTGGTGTCAAAGTCCCTGTGGAGTTTGTGGAATGGTCAACATAGTAATCTTCAGATAAGAAGACTGCGAAAACGCAACAAAACTTCCTATCAGAAAACTTAGAGTTGGTAAATTAAAAATATTTATTTATCAAACAGTAGCACTGTCCTTTAATATTTTTGGTTGTCTATACGTGGAAAATATATTTTTTCCGTAGTCCGGTTGACCGGACAACTGAACCGGACCACGGGCAATGAGTCGTAAAAAAAATAGGCTCAGACAACTAGATACTAGGCAACCTCTCAGATCGCCAGGCGATCAGATCCTTAAAGATGTCTAATGGTTAGTCAGAGGCACGCCCAATTATTTCGGTTAATGCACACGCTTATAAGAATACTTACTGATTTCATTACGACGTTCTTTTTACCGTTTTAATCAAGTATGGAACACAGAAAATAAATCGGCGCTTGACCAGGTTTGACCAGTTAGATCTCAAGCCGGGGTACCTCCCACTAGGCCATTACGGCCTCCTTTCTTCCTTTCCTTTTCAATAAATGGTCCAAAACTCTCGCAAGACGTTTGCCGTTCATTCAGTTCCATTGACTAATAATAGCGCGCCCACACAGCTCATCAACTTTAATTAAACGGTGATCATCGCAAAGAATAGGGTGGTACTTCAGTCAGGTCTCTTCCCATTTACCACCTAGATCACGTTTCTGCAAATTGATACTGCGTACGTGAGCCACTCAATCCGATGACGTTCATTTCAAGATCCGTAAAAGAAAGAAAAGCCATGTGAAGACGCTATTACATGGGCAATTTTTCAAGCAATTTTGCCCGGAAAACTCGCTGGAATCATAGATAGTAACACTTTATTGATTACCACACGTAAAAAATACAAGAGATTAATTTAATTACAAGGCAATACAATAGAAGAATAGCATTTATTGAGTAAACCAGTGTACTAGGTAAACTTGGTTTACCTGTATGTCAGGAGTCAGTTCCTTCCCAAAATTGTACTAAACAAACTAATGGGCGGCCTTATCGCTAAAGGCGATCTCTACCAGGCAACCTATGGATGGACTAGACTGATAAGATAAGAGAAGGGGCAAGATTGTGTGGCTTAAATATTGCTAGGTAATCATTTATGAAGTTAATAGTTCGGTAACTCTAAGTTAACAGAATTATAATAAATACTTATCGATGAAATGCAACCAGAGACACCAATCTTGAGTGAATGTTGCAATATTTTTAGAATTATTTTTATTTTATAGCCGTGTTGGCCAAGATGGTGGTGTTTTGACTTTCGACCTAAAGGTCGTGGTTCGATTTCTGGAAGAAGATAAACAAATCGTTTTTTTTTCTACTCGTATAATTTAGGTGTGTTCTGCTCAAAACTGTTTAGAAACCAAGTATTATTTCTATAAGCGGGTGTTGTGCCTGCAACCTATGTTGGACATTGACATAAATTACCTCCGTGCTTGCTTGGTATGGCTGTGACGACACAATTTCATACGTAAAATGGAGTAATTTGATTGCCCGTGTAGTAAATAGTTTAGGAGAGGTTACAGATAAACCAGTTTATTTTATTAACGATGGCATTTGACCTGCGAATGCTGCCGGCAAATTAGGTCGTTCAGTTTGAATTTATTTTTCAGCACCTATTTTCCGTTTTGTTTTGAGAGGTGGGGATGGTGATTGTTTCATGCATTCTTTTGCTAAACAGTGAAAGGAATGTAACCTTCAGAGTATTTCAGAGTAGTATATATCCTTAAAAAACAACTCTGTTGAAAATGCCGTTGCTTTCCATTGGAAAATATCCCTGATCTGGCGTATCAATAATTTTGAAAATGTTTTTTTATACCTTAAATTCCAATATGGCTGGAATGGAAAAGGCTATCTTTTTTATTATGTCTTAAGTGATATGGTGTTACGTATAATCCTCTGACAGTTTCATGAGTCATTTTTGAAACAATAGGTACAGTCACCATCAGAAGTGGATGAATTGTGATTTTCATAGTTTATCCTAATTGTGCCTCAACGATCATCAAATCACGAACTTTTAGCATCGCGAGTTCTCAGTTGGGCAAACCAATAGTTATAATTTTTTAATTCAGACTATATTTCTATTTAAGTGCTTTTAAAGTTGAGTGACTTGCTTATTTATAAAGTCACTCTGAATGTTGAGGCTATTTGTTTTAGGCGCTACAATTAGGACCACTTTACTTACAAGTCAGAATTCAGAGCATAGGCATTGATTTGCCGCAGGCTAATACAAATTAGCATAATAGATTACCTATTAGTTTGCTAACCCATTAATTATTCCTACTGACAATAATATTGTTGATTCAAATTGAATTTCTAGCTATTCAATAATACACTTGTGTTACCTCAAATTATATAATAATACTAGCTTACGCCCGCGGCTTTGCCGCGTGGTACCCACAATTGCTATTTTAGGTCTAACTTTATCTATTCCAAGTATAGTAGTAGTTATAACTTTATCTATTCCAAGTTTTAACGAAATCGGCTGAACCGTTACGGCGTGATTGAACAACAAATATCTAAACATCCTCACAAACTTTCGCATTTATAATATAAGTAAGATGCTCATTAGAAGTTACACGTAAAAGTTTAACATAAGTTTACATAAATAAAAAAATCAATTGGAAAAGCAATTGAACAAAAAAAATCTGAAAAAAAATGAGTTCATGCTGTGTCTTTAGTCACCACCTAAGTCAAGTCCAACCTTAATCGGATTAGGTACTGCTGTTACTTATTATTTAATACAATGTGTTATGTTACTAGTATTCTATCAAGAAAAAACCTTAGGTCTACCAACAAAGAACAATATACAATATAAAAATATCACGCCGTGGTGGCCCCGGCTAAAGAATAGGCCCCTGCATATCTTCCTATCCGCGAATGTCGTAAGAGGCGACTAAGGGAAAAAAGCTAGAGGATGGGCAGCAGCGTCCCTCATTTTAACAACGATAGCTCTAACTGCGCTCGCCAACCCGCATGCCCAGCGTGGTGAGTATGGGCAAATCCCCCCACATGATAAGGAATTCGCTCTGTCTGTGGGGGAGGCCGTGTTCAGCAGTGGACGTCGTACGGCTGAAATGATGATGATGATAAAAATATCAAAATTTTCAGTATTTTTATTCAGATTTTTCCCCGGCTGAAGAATAGGCGATAAAGGTAAAAAAGATTGGTTTGGGTAGCAGCGTTTCCTATTTAGTTTCCGCTAACCCATGCCCAGCGTGGTGAGAATGGGCAAATTCCCCCCACAAGCTAAAAATTCGCTCTGGAATTTTGTGAGAGAGGAAAGGTTCAGCAGTTGTCGTCCTACGGCTAAAATGATGAAGATGTGATATGATGATGGTCTTTTTACCATCTTTATAACTAATCATTAAATTTACGAGGTTGATGAAGATTGCTGTCTAAAACACCTAAGTTTGAATTAATTTGAACCCAAAACCGCGATTATTGCATAGTATTTTTTTATAATGAATACCGTCGAACTTCCCATAGTTGTTGAGCAAACTTTTTGTCAATTGGCTGTATAATAAGCCCCTATAAGGATAGTATACATAAAAACACCTTTTATATAAAAAAAGGGTTAGAAAAAAGTGGCCATCTAGGGAAACCTTTGGTATCAGAATCATGCTTACATACCTACCTAAATTGAAACAAAGGATGGGCTATTGGGTTGGTAGCAATTAGTTTCAATCACTTCAGTATAATTTATAGGCGCCGCAATGACAGCAAATTGATAGGTCAATTCGCCGTCTGTAACTGTTCCGTCGTAACTAAACCGACTAATTTACCCCTTTAATTAATCAGAAAGGGATTCAAAATTAGTACCAGCCTACACTAACCAAGATGGATGGTTAATCTTTCTTTCGCAATTTTATTGTAGATACCTATTAAACTATAAAAATCGCCAAAATTAGATAAGCAGCCACAAAACGCTAGAATGACTTACACACAGTTTCCGTCACCGCTGGTCATTTTACTGAAATAAATCAATGACAAGCGAGCTAATAAAAAATGTTGTAAATTTGTAACAAGACAGTTATCCTTGTAAGCTAAATGACATGGAACGAGAAAGGCTGGGCACCTCGATGCATGTTAAGGGGTTTCGGGATCTCCGATGCCTCATGGAATGAGGCATACAATCAACGGTAAGTTGAGTCTATCATTTTTTTGCTGCGCGATCATGCCAACCGTATCTCAGCCAGCCTATCAGCTCCTTAAAATATCGGAGCAGCGCTTTGGTCCAGTAAAATATTTTCTTAGTAACTCTGAACGCAAGTTTCTAGCAAGCCCTGCAGATCCGTCTATGTTTGTTATGTAGTATATGTTCCCCATGGCACCTTTTGACTGATACTTCAGTCCAAGCGCTCAAGTTGAATAAAAGGGCATGCCCTCGGCGTCATTGAAGTTGTTGTAACGTACATTACCGTTGTCATCGCCATTAGTCTTCATCACTCAGGACCCAATGTTGCTTTTAGCCAAACAAGCTCAAACGCTAGTTTACACCTTGGGAGTTACTCGGCCGAGGGACTCGGTTGAGTCCTATTACGATTGGTACGTCCGACTATGTTATATGATTCAATCGTTTTTTTTTTTATCGCTATCATGTTCATCGAAAATAGCAAAGTCCAATCAATTTAAAAAATTCTAAGTCACATTGGCCGGCTCTCAACGTTGTCGAATTGTGGATAACTGATTGTTAGTGAGAATTAAAGAGTCACGGACGTCAGCTTTGCACTGTGATCGATGATCGGAAAACGACAGACGTCAGTGCAGTAGGAATATTTTTTTTAAACGAAATTAAAACAGTTGATTGAAAACAAAACGTTGATTGTATGCCTCTTGGGCTCGTATGGTCATAGGTGTAATTAACAAAAATAAAAGCCATTGAAATTATGTCAAGCCGTGTTCAAACGACGTGCGATATATAATTCAATAGAAATAATAAATATTCCGGACATATTCACACGGTCAACTGATCCCAAACTAGGCATAGCCTGTACTATGGGTACCAGAGACTGATATATATAATAGATAAATATTTAACACCCAGACACAGAACAAACATCTGTGTTTATCACACAAATGTTTGTCCAGTGCGGGGATCGAACCCGCGACCTCTAGCGCAGAGGGCAGAGTTACTACTGAGCTATGAGGCCAGTCATTGAATTGAATTTTAATTCAAAATGATTCATAGAAAATTTTCAGTTCAACGTTGTTCGATTCAGTAGGTCCTTAACAAGGCACAATTAACTTTCATCAGTACACGTAAGGATCCTTTTTAAACATACATAACATATCGCACGCCGACTGAAAAGAGCTTTAACTAATATCAGTGTCTGAGGTGTCAAAAATATATATCACTAATACTGCTTTAGCAAAAAATCACTTTTTATTAGAACAACTCTGACAAGGGTTCATTGAAGAGTCCTCAAACGCGTCACCATCGCGATCGAGCACTCGGTAGGTGTAAGAACAGCCTAAATGCGTATAACAGCTCTGAAATTTTCTTTTTCGTCCCTCACGAAAGGTTCTCATTATTTCGCCAGAGACAACAAAACACCGCTACGCGAAAAACCACAAATGCTAAGGACAGTGAAAATAAAGTTGTTTAAACTGAACTGAACTGAACTGAACCTCAGTTCAGTTCAGTTCATTTATTCCATAAAGATACAGTTATAGTACACTTGGAAAAGTCAAAAAGGAAAAGGAAGGTAGGGATTTGATTTTAACCCTGTAAATCAGGGGACATATTATCAATATGCAATTTAAGGATACCCGGCATATAAAGCCTCAATATATTCTGAGATATAAGTTTATGTGTAGAAGTGCGCATGATATCGCCCATCTCAGCTAATCATAACTACTCGTAAATGCTCACTTCTATAGGAATCTATTTCTCTGTATAAAGGTCTACTGGCAACTACAAACCGAACGAACGCAGTGTTGGAAGGCCCCAATGGATCGACTACATTAAAAAAAGTTGAAGGAAGTTGCGAGTTGGAAAAGGCTCAAGACCATTCGTCATAGCACTCTTTGGGGGAGGCCTATGTCCAGCAGTGGCCCCCTACAGGCTAATGATGATGATAGAAATCTCTAAGGTAGGTACTTCAGATTAGTTTCAATGACGTAGGTACCTAAGTCTGTTTCAGGCTTAAGTTTTAATGTCATGATGATCAGGCGCTTTTAAGTTGGCCGAATGTTCAAAAATAATGGAGTTAAATATTAAGCTTGAATGAAGTTATATAAAAATGAGAGCAATGCTTTTCTCTGCTTATAGTAACAGCAAAAATAGTGTCAGGTAAAGTGGAATTAAAAAAATCCGTTTACCATTACCAAAAGGCTTTTTGATACGAAATAACTAAATTAACTTTTTCTCAGCAAGCAGGGAATTCGTTGTGGCCGTCACTTTGACATTAGGTATGCTTTCACGAAACAAGCTTTTAACCCTGTCGTGCTCGGCGCCGCTTAACGTCATTATAGTTCACAGCGGGCCATGTTTCGAACCCTTGTCCAAATATTTCGCAATATGCAAATTCGTTCGAACATTTTCAGGGTAATTTTGTAAAAGTGCTCGGAAACAAGAGTGTAAAACAAATAAACTTTAGTTAATAAGTTAAAATTATTTGCAAGTGCATATTCTCACCTAGCATAGTTGCCAGAGAATATGCTCTGACCATTAGGCAACCACCACTAGGTGACGACGGATGGAGGAGTGGAAAATTGACTGATTCGTTATACAAACGAAACACAACCTTATTTACTTTGAAACACGACTGAAATAAAAAAATCGTACACATCTCCACTACGTGGCGCTTCAAAGCTCACAGTGTTATTTAAGCCGTATCTAAAAGATTGTTTAGCGAATCAGTAGCTTCGTTGCCACTCTGGCTGTCGGCGCCGACTCTTACTTTGACGCAGAATCTTATCAACTGATCATTCACGAGGCTTACGCCCGAATACTGAACTCCGTTTCAGTATTCGGGCGTTAGTTATGGTTTTAACGATCTTGCTAGAGTTAAGTTCTCATAACAGGCTGGTGATAAAACAAAGCTTTCAGCCAAGTTGATGTTGTATGCTACCTACTGGTCGGGCTACAACCATTGATGTGCAAAATCGATTCGGTTGTCAGCACGTTTGGAAGCTCCATAGCTGATCGCAATCCACTAGAGTGGACGCAATTCTGTGGTACTATCAAGTACCCACCGTTCAGATTGGCCATGTGGGTCACGTATTATTCAATAAACCCAAAATTAATACTAGGAACGTGAGCAGCGTCCCCGAATGGCACTTTTCCCCCGTTGCTCTAATAAAGATACTGGTCGAGCCCTCGAATTATAACTATTGTAACTAACCAGTCTCCGGATAGTTGTTCCACTTACTTAACCGTACTTACTGGCTGAACACAGCTACCAAAAAATAACTTCTAACTATATCTGAAGACGTGCGTTTTTCGTATGCTGGCTAAGATCTTACTTTTTAAATCTTCTTCTTGATGATTTGTACAGCGACTGGTCGAACTTTTTACTCCGTTTCAGGACTTCGGAGTGTCTCGGACAGGTTTCATATAATGTTGCCCAGCGCTTAACGATCCTCTCAGCCTAGAAGTCCTTATCAACTGAAAAGACATGGTCAATACGAGCGATTCTAAGAAAAAGTTTCCTCACAATGTTTTCCTTCACTGTTTTAAGCACGCGTTATTTGCGTACATACATTTTTAGAACAGAGAAATATATTGATAAGTACATGAACGGAATTTAAACCAAACCATGGATCGATAGTCGAGGTACCTCCCACTAGGCCACTACGGCACCTTAGTTTGCTATCACGATTGCCATATTTACCAATAGCGATCGCATTAACTGATAGGGTATTTGCTCTACTAATTTTGCATTATGTATTCAATCTTTTTGCCGTTCATTCGCCGTTGTTTTTTATAGTCGTGATGGCCCCGGCTGATTAATAGATGCCGTAGGAAAAAAGCTAGATGGACAGCAGCGTCCCCTATATTAACAACGATTTTAGGGCAATTTACTCATACTCACTATTCTGGGAACGCGTAGTTAAAGCCTCTAACAGTTAGAATCCCCCCCATATTATAGGAAGGTGCTCTAAAAATCTGTGGGGAAGGCTTATGTTCAGAAATGGACATCTAACAGCCGAAATGAAGGTTCAATTGTAGTATAAGAAATACACATAATTGTAACTATCTTGTATCATAGACGGTTTGAGTATTCAAACAAAACTCGTAAAACGTACAACCGCTCACGTCCTTTATAATTTCCAACATAGATTTAAATACGAGAAATTAACAGCAAAACTCCAGTTAAGTTTACGATTGCGCCTTGTGCTTTTGAGTTGTATTTAATTTTAATTGTTCGAAAAGTTTTTAGTTCAGTCCTGTACAGGGTAGGTGGTAACTGGCACGTTTGGCGGTCCACAGCCCTATTCTTTGATGTTATCTGTGAAACATTCGTACCCAAATAGACTTAAGCCAAAAGATAGTTGTGTACTCTCTTTGAGCTGTGGGCTGGAATCGGTAGTAAACTGAAGTCCTCCTTGTTAGGTATATAATCTCTGAGATATTTATATTATCTAAGTATAATCTACAGACCTAGTCAGTTTTCTGATCTGTATCACACTTAAACTACATAAAAAGAAGAGCTTATTTCCATTTCTAAATTCTACTCACCACATCTAAAAATACAAGCCTAGGAATATGAACATCTGAATCGTTAACGTACATAAGGCGTCGGATTTATAATAAAGTAATTTATTTTGTCATTACAAACCTCTGCCATCTTTTCAGATTATGCTCTAATACCCAACTAAGCAGAGCTTATGCGTCATAAGATTCCAAAGTCTTCTTATTAGCAGTGGAATCTTCTTACAATTTCAAAGACCTGCCTTTTCTATGCCTTTTTATATTTATTTTTTTTTGTTAAAGTACAATGGTAATACTCCGGCTGTAACCTGACAGCCTTTTATAGAAGCGGGAGGAAAGAGGTGTTTGAGCCACTTTACATACAAACGTTTTGCCTCGTTGGATATTGTGGAAAACGTTAGTATTTCTCTGGCCATAAGTAAGAGTTTATGTTCGTGTGTTCTTCAGCCCACATCGAAAGTAGGTACATTATGAAAAATGAAGACCGGACTTTCGCTGCGGGTCGAGAAGCTGGATTCTCGCTATGGCGAGAATCACATTATGATGTGAGCTTCAATTAATTTATGTTGAGAGTTCCAACTGAACATCTATCGACCTACCTAAGCGCAGAGTTTTGGCCGAAGGGTGTCAAGTTCCGAAAGTTCACTGGCCGCCTGCAACACCGCAGTGCACCGTCGTCAGCTGACACCCTGATTGCGACATCGACTCGTCGCAGTAGTCACAATGTTTTAAATAATTAATAGGTATTTTATATATTTTAGGTTAAGGTATATAGTTCTATGGGTCTTAGAATTAGTTTTTACCATCTGTACTATTCTTAAGTTACCTGAAATAAAATTTATATTACTATTATGTCTGAACAAAGTTTCAAAATGTTATAAATGTAATGATGAATGTGTATCGTAGTTTCTGATATCTACGACACAGGGTATCCTAGTGTTGAGTCAGGACTATGTATGTGACTTTTGTTAGTTTTCTTTCATTTCATTCTCTTTACTTTATTTTTTGATTTATTTTAATCATACGAAGATAGTTGGGAAAAGTAAAGATAAAACATATTTCTTTCGTTTTATTTTAGTGCTAAAAGTTTCATTATTACAACAACTAGTAACTTAAAATGTACAATACATTTCGCTGGTCACAATATAAATACTTAAAACATTCCAGTATATACGTAACATCTAGAAACTACCAAGAACTAAAGCTGCCAGCAACGATTGTCAAAACTTTCTTTGAAGAACCTGAAATATGTAGCTGAATATAGAGTTATAAATAATCAAAATTATATACGCTATATCATAAAACACGTATTTTTATTAAAATAATTAAGTAAATTGGTAGGTAAGTATAGATAGACTTAACACTATAAAAACTTAATACGGGCAGGCTTTTTTTTTATGTCATTCTATGGCAAACAAGCTTACGGCCGTCCTGATGGTAAGTGATTACCGTCGCCTATTGATATCAGCAAAATCTGGAGCATTGCTAATGCGTTGCCTGCCGAACCCCTCCCCCACCTAAAGAGCTCTGGCAACCTTACTCACCGCAGGAACACAACACTATTTGAAACAAATAATGTTATTTGGCTGCGGTCTTCTGTAAGGCGGAAGTACCTTCCCAGGCGGGCTGCTCAAACCTACCCTTATAGAAGGGTTATATAAAAAGGCTAGTATTCACACGCGGAACGGGTTGGACGTGGTTAAAAGTGGAAAATTGCTCTGTCGTAAATCCCAGTCATGTGCGCTATCTTTATGATTCATGCGACCATTGGCGCACGACATCATACATACATTTATCAAAAAGAGCATATAATTGTGCTAAAGTTACATTTTTATAGCACGAACGGAAAATATTATTTAAACTTGACAATTATTTCATGCAGCTTTTTCCTACAATATTTAATTAAAAGAATCGTAATTTAATTGAGGGATTCTTCGATGGCACCCACGGATTTATCGGCACTGAAACAATGAAAATAAGTTCTGAAACTACAAAATTATGAGTACATTGTGGCTAGTCAAAAATATATTCAGAGTTAAGACAGTTATGGAACTTATTACCTAAGTATTTAATTGCATCTCCCACTACTTGCCGTAAGGACAAGAACGGCCTTCATGCCTGCAAATGTATGAGAATAAAATAAAATACATAAATAAAACAAATGGACCAATTTGCAAGATCGTCATGTTCAACCGTAGCTGCTGTCAAACGAGTATTAATTACATAGCATTCGTAGCAGTACTACGAACTTCGTAGCAGTGCTACGAATTTCATAGTAGTGATACGGATTTCGTAGCATTTCTTGCTATGATTCCATGCTTTCACAGCATGCAAGAAAGATAAGGCAGATTTTGAAATAAAACGATGGACGAAAATTTAGTTACATACTTCAAAGAATTACATTATACACTTACGCAAAATAAGGGTGTTTCCCCTGCATCAAGAATGATAGTGCTGTCTTGGAGCTCCGTTTGTTTGGCGCTCCATCAAACATCTCCTTGCTTAGCATGTGATCTGTCAAACAATATTTTGTTTACTTAATAGGCTCCTTAGGTGACCGGCATCTCAAGTCACCTAGGTTATGAAACCTAGATGACGTGAGATGCTGTGTTGTGATCTGCACCATGTATTGGAAGACTTTAGATCCAAAGGTTCTGGGTTCAAATTCTGTTCAAGTACTATTGGATCTAACCATTCAAAGAAAATGAGTATACTTAGCGTGTGTGTGTAATTAACATGGGCTTAAAACGGTGAAGAAAACATCGTGAGTAAACCCGCGGCTTAGCTCTGCAAGTATAGTACCTCTCTCTGTTGTCATACTAATACAGGGTCCACACTACCTGTAACCAACCATGTGAAAGCAATAAATGTATTGAGTATTGAGTATAGACCATGTATTTGCTTTGGATAAAGTCGGCTAAACTGAGAGGATTGTGGTGCTGGGCAAACCTGCTTCATCTAAATATGTTCCACCCATACGTCCTGTAAGTGAATAAAATGCCCCCCCTATCAGATAGAAACAGCATACTGATATTAGACTGGCATTATATTCATTGGAATTTCTGGCAAAAAAGAGTAGGTACTATAAATATCAGATAGGTTCTCGATATCTATTTTTATTTTTAAAGTGATAACCCACTGTAAAGGAATAAAATGATTTTTATATATAATATCCCAAAAATTCGACGAGCGAATTTCTTTAGGACATCCAGCGGCTCAAAGCGCCTCCGTCTGGAAGTGTCTCCGTAGCTTAGTTGGTTAGAGCATCTCCGTATCTAGGAGATGGTTGCGGGTTCAAATCCCGTGGGAGTCGAACTTTTGGGATATTTAAAAAAAAACAGGTTCTCGATTGTTGTGGATCCCCACCAGGCAATCCTAATGCACGGTCAGGACTATAAATAATGTGTGACTGTGGTTAAAAGTTTTCGTCCCTAAAGAACTCTTGTCAATGTAATACTACTTACTAAAAGTGCCTATACATTTTCCTCTATCTACTTGCTTAGCTTGTGAACTATCAGACAAACGAGCTTTTTATTCACCAGACAGGAACAGATGGCTGCTTGCTTGCACTATGCAAAATTGCATTTACTGAATGAGTGAAGACAATGTTGCCATTATCCTGAGTAGCCACTCAGGATACGTCTCTTACGTTGTAAACATTTACAAAATTAAAATTTGTAACATAATAAAATTAACTTTGTTTACAGACATAAAAACTTAAAAGCTACGTTGAAACCGGTGCCCCTAAGTGAATGTGACAAAACGTCATAGGTAATTTTTAGACGGCCTAGTGCACTTGTACCTACGCTACGGAACAAAGCGTCAAAATGAATTGCCAAAACATTGGATAGAAACGCTGTTTAGGATTCCATTGAATACCCGTGGTACACACACACCAGCTAAACACACACTAGGCCTGCAACTATAGGATACCTAAAAGCAGTAGCTCAGAATTAGCAAGTTGAAGGGGCAGTGGGCGGGCCATATAGCTCGCAGAACCGACAACCGTTGGTAAAGGTTAAAGCAGAAGTAAAGGTTCTCGAATGGCTACCACGAACCGGGCGACGCAGTGTTGGAATGCCCCCCACCCGATGGACCGACGACATTGTGAAGGTTGCAGGAAGTAGGTGGATGGAGAAGGCTCAAGACCGTTCGTGATGGAACTCTTTGGGGGAGGCCTATGTCCAGCAGTGGACTTCTGCAGGCTGATGATGATGATCAAAAGCAGTAGCTAGGCACTTACTTTTAAAAGCATTCCCAGTTCTCTTCTTATACTCTTGTTCTAACGCTGGCAGTAAGCCTGGGTATAGGGGTAGTGGGGTGCGGTAGAAATCTGTCAAACAAAACAGTTAAGAGCCAAATTTGATGCAAAAGCTTCTTTATTCTATAATATACACAGAAAACAGATAAGAAAACTAAATGAAAGGACATATACAAAGGCGAGCTTAACCCTAAAAATAAATTTCCTCCAGCAAACCTTTGAGGCTAGATAAAGTTGGTTATAAAACTGATCTTTCCGTAAATCATTAAACACATGCGAATTACATTTCTTGCTGTCTTAAATTAAGTACAACACTAGGAGGTAGCTGGAGGTAGGTAGTATGGAGCTGGGTTTTAGTTATTTTCTTTGAAATTTAATTACTAACTAATTAAGCAATCGGTAAACTGATACGAATCCCAGCAACTCAGGGGAATCCCACAAAATTATGTTAACCCAAACTGTAGAATACACGCATATTTCATACTCATATTTTATTTTAGCAATTTTGTGCTTTAATTGGATATTTTCGAAGCCAGTGTGTTTTAGATTTAAAATTGAAATATAGCTCGTATTTCCCAGAGCACTTCCCAATCAGTTGATTTTAATTTTTCGGAATTATTTTATACTGTTTGAGAAGGGAAATTGGTAACAACGTAATACTTACGACCTTGAAGATAAACTTGAATAAAAGGGTACTCTACTTATACTTACGAGTGCACGGTGAATCGTAGTAATGTTGGTATTAATTTTAAAATACCTACCTAAGGAATTATATGCTAGGTAATTAAAATCTAATATTGTGACGTGTTATTAATGAAGTGAATGAAATAAATGATTATTGATTATTGAAAAGGTGATAAAACTTTGAATGATAGTGATAAGGCTTATTTTCCATTGAATACTTACAGAGCACACGATCTTCTAATGGACCTTCATCTCCAACATCATCAGAACGCCCTCGTAGGTAATCTATAAAACGTTTTAATGTAATAAAATCACATTGATTTGGTTGGTTCCAACAACTAAACAAAAAGCCAATTTTCGTAAGCAACATTGCGGAAACATAAGTGATGGTAAATTATATAAAATAAGTTTATTTTCACAAACACAAACAGAAGACATAAAGATTGGGAAACAAAAATTGGCAGAACAACTAATACAGTCGCTCAGTCGAGTCAGTTTGAATGTAGCTTTATATATAATTTACCAATATATTTTAACAAAAAGCCAATTTTCGTAAGCAACATTGCGGAAACATAAGTGATGGTAAATTATATGAAATATGTTTATTTTCACAAACACAAACAGAAGACATACGGATTGGGAAACAAAAATTGGCAGAACAACTAATACAGTCGCTCAGTCGAGTCAGTTTGAATGTAGCTTTATTTTACTTTATTTCCATTAAACAAAATGAGTTTACAACCTGAGCGTCATACAAAATAAGACCCCGTACTCCTCAAGAATTGGAATGAAGATATAAAAAATTCACAAATATTTTTATAAGAAATTCTCTTTCATACTTCAGGACAGGTTCGGGCGTTCAAAGGCATCTTAGAAATGTTTTAATGGGCCACCTTTTATTCCTCACTGACCGAAGAATATTAAAGATTTTCGAGGTCTGTATCAAGTAGGTAGGAACAAAGAAATAAGATAACGCTGACTAACTCTTACATTAGCTACAGTGTTAACTTAGTATAGACGACGCAGTGTTAGTCGACCCACCCAATGGATCGACGACATTGCAGGAAGTCGGTGGATGGAGAAAGCTCAAGACCGTTCATCGTGGAACTGTTTGATGGAGGCCTTTGTTCAGTAGAGGCCTCATGAGGCTGATGATGAGATGGACAATATTATACTAGCCCAGGATCGTGATGGTACAAACAAAGAGTCTAATGCCCAGTATTGGGAAAGTTTGGCTAGGTGAGGTGTGGGCTGTGGGCTATGGTCGATGATGGTGTAGAGTTCTATTAAAATTGCTTTATCGTAATGATAAAAGTACTCTCACAGCTAAGAACTAATTGGTGGTCTTGATTTCATAAACTTTTATCGCTATCAATAAAATAGTTAAGGACAATCCAGTCAAACTTTCATTATTAAAAAAAATAAATTAAAAATTATTTATTAGAGAGTTGGTATAATTATAAAGTCTAGACAGAACTAAGATTAAAATGAACATCGTCCTGCTAACCAAATCAATGGTATTTTTCTGCAGGCCCATAATGTGGTTGATTTCAAACTCTCTTGCCCTCTTCCGTCCATCCGTTGCAGTATAAATAGACCTAAAGTCTTGAAAGAGCGGTGATGGACAGGCATATTTGCACGGGATAGCATATTTGCCACCGAAATCGGTGAGTCGATGGCCCATCACAGACCCTCATTTCACTTTATGCTCTATCTTGGATCTCACTTCAACTATCTATACGGCTACGTTGAGAAAATATCACCCATTACTAGATAGGTGAGTCTCTTTTATGGCTAGATTTGGTTTTAACTAAGAATTATATCGCAGTTTTACGAGTCGTTGCTCGCAATCTACGAAACTATTTTCATATCATGTCAGCACCAGTAATAAAATAGGAGAGTTGTAGCTTTTCATCATCTACTAAAGTTAATACCGACCGACTAAGTATTGAATTTATTACGTCTTAAAATGGCTCCCTCGCATTTATTTTAACTTCCAATTTAGCAACGATGTGTTTTTCGCTTGCTTGCATTTCGGTTGCACTTTCTTTTTTAGTCAGTGACCTGTTTGAGGTTGGTCTGTTTGTATAGTCGATGTGCACATTAGCTCAGCGTATGAAAGCAAAAATAATCAGAACGCAGCACGAAAACTCATTGGGAAAGCTCAATATACCTTTATAGAAATTGAAGCCGTCTTTGCCGATCTCTGAACATTTGGTGGGCGCGGCCACGGCCAACAGCGCCAGAATTGATATAAATGTTTCCCGCATTTTCGTTTATTAAGACTAATGAGTCAGCAAGGGGACATGGCACGGACTAGATTTATCACCGGCAAAGAAACACTGACGGGACGGGCCGTGCATCCGCTTTTATAATTTTCCACGGATAAAGGGTAGGAGTGGGTGTAGCGGGTGCGTAAGCTTTGTGGAGTGGGTTTGATTATGTAGGTACCTGACCTGACTAGACAATACCTTGTGTAAAATATGAAAGAAAACTTATTTGTAACAGCTAAAGAAATAGAAATTCGGCTTCAGTTTGAGTGAGTCGGACTAAAATGCCACAATACATCAGATGAAGATGGTAGGTATACCTACAGTAAATTGGAAATGGCGCAAGATAATGGTTAGGCACATAATTATTGCTGTGTGCATATTTTTTATTTTTCTTCAGCGGCATCATTTTGAAAATTACTCGTATGAAATGTACATACCTAAATCATAGTGCAGACTGTACTTAGGTGTATATTCACGACTAAAATTCATTTAAAATTGTGCTGAGATGCTTGCATTTGAATGTAAATATGAGTCATGCGCATGTACTCATATTAAATCGCCAATTCTGTTTGGTAATCCTTGCAGTGAAAGACTCAAATAATGTGATTTACATTTCTTTAAACATGCGAGTAGGTACACTGTCCATTGATGAGTGTGTGAGTGCTGTTATAGTGTAAAGAAAACGTAAAAAAGATAGAAATACATTTTCATTCCCCAGAAAGGAAGTGAAGCTACTTGAGAGTCGGATAACTATAAAAATGCGAAATGTCGTAAAAAGGCCCACTTTCCCGTCTCCACGTCCGTGCAACCGACAGCGCAGCGGGAAATCGCCCACATTGAGTAGACAAGACAGACTATTTTTACGCAAGATGATTGTTGTTATTTCAATGGATCCCGGTGAATGTCAGCTTTGCAACAGACAAGTATTGTTTGTTCAGGAAATTGAAATGTATACCGGTGGAAAATGTAAAAAATACCTAGAGCGTGGTTTTTGTAACCTTTTAGTAGTTCATCTTCATATTTTCAGACGCAGGACGTCCACTGCTAAACATAGGCCTCCTCCATAGGTTTCCAGAGCGACCGACCTAGTGCGGCCTGCACCCAAACGATCATTTGGGTGGATTTGCCCATACTAGCCAAATGGGCATATGGGTTGGCGAGCGCAGATATCTAATGCGATTGTTGTTATAGGGAACGCTGCCCTATCCCTTAGCATTGCTCCCTTAGATCGCCTCCTAGGATATCTATTCTTCAGCCGGGGCCACCACGGCGTAACTAGATAAGGAGGTAACCACGGCACATAAGGATATGGGACATAAGGATGTCTTGCTTGCGTAAGTTTCAGATCATTCTAGCATCCAAGTAGGTAACGCATTTGTTTTACCTGAGCACTTTTTTAACACCTACGAGGTAAAATCCGAAATGAGGAACTAGGTCACCGACTCTCAGAGATAGCAAGCCGAAATGGCAGTGGGCATGTTATATTGCAGAACTGAAAAACGTTGGCGTAAAAAGGTTCTCGAATGGCGACCACGAACCGGATAACGAGGACTAGGAATTTTGAAGGTTGCCAAAAGTCGAAGAACGTATGGCGAAGACATTCATTCGTCTTAGTACACATTGGCCTGGTCTACCTATATCTAGCAGTAGACTTCTTCAGGCTGATGATGATTATGAAGCACCTGTCTGTTTTTAATAGGTTTTTTTATTCTTTAGACTGTCGTCCCTATTTTCCATAATATGCAAAGCTTTTATAAAAACTTTATTTCGTTGAAAAGGCGTGCAAGTTATCACTGCTCATTAAATAGTTCCAAAAGCTCCCATTTTTAAATGCAGCAGAACGATACGAAAATGGCTGGATTCTGACGACACTTCACAGCGGGGCTTTCAGCAAATGAGCGACGGCCTCTGTGCCGCGGACAAAGAGGCCCTTCTCGCGTCCTCGCGTCTTAGCGGCCAGCATACCAAGACCCGTCGAACCTCTTATAAAACTACGAAAACAACAATGCAGAGCGTAAGGCCGCGGGTCTATTTAAATGAGCTGGGTTGACGTCAAAACCCCGTCGCCGCTGCACATTTTCTGCAGCAGTAGGAAACATAATTCCGTCAACACTATTTTTCGGGTGTGAAATACTTATAAAAAATGAAGGAGTTCAATATTTTTACGTTTTTCCGGTAGTCATGTGATTTGATGGTAGTATTTTTTTTATTCTAATATTATATTGTTTTTGGAATTAAGTTTGAAGATAAATATTTTTTACCTTGAGAGAGATTCAAATAATTAATAGCTCGCTGTCGCTCCTATAATTATCTATTGTGTGTGATACTTGGTATGTTTATTATGTAGGTATCTATGAATTAGTGTTACATAAAGTTGGTGACTCAAATAAACAAATAAACTCCGAAAATCACCAAGCCATTTCCATCATTGCAATAAATAAAAGATCTTTCACAGTGCCCTAATTCGATTACGGACGTGTCGTATTGGATTCTCGTCGTGACGTGACGTCACATGTCGGATCGGATGTGTCGCGGCCGCGTCACGCGGATATGTTGGGTGTCATTTGTCACTTCGCGTTTCGAAGCGAAGAATCTTTTGTATCCATACCCGTACCTTTAACTTTGCGATAGTCATAATGATTTATGATTCAAATTCGGAGTAAAATAGCGCTGATACGTTTACTTTATATAGGGCATATCGCATGTCGTTTGATTTGAAGACATTAGGCAATCAAATCAAGCAAAATCGCAAAGTAGTAGTACGTGGCCAAACCGTAGAACTCGAAACGTGTCCGCATACTTTGCCTATGAATTTTGTATTGTAGGAAAATGGAATAGCAGGGGAGAATGGGTACGGTTGTAACATTATTTCATCAGTCGTCCATAGAATCAAAACTATTTGTCCTAGTACTATAAACAATATATCAAATTAAATGTCGTTTATCTACCTTTAAATGTATAGTAATAACTTAGCCCTAAGTATAGTAGTTACACGATAGTAAACAGTTTAAAAAACATCTGCGTCTGTTACAATCGACCCCCATACCAGGGGCGGTTGTAACAGAGGTTGGGGGCAGTTGAAACACCACAAAAATGAAGAAAAAAGTGAAACTAGATAGATACATTTATTAAGAATAAATCACATAAAATCACAAAGGTATTACGTCTTTGTTTCATTCAAACTTACATAAATTTAATTTTCTTTAACTATTTTAATCAATCAATGGTATTAATAACTGTCTAAAACACAAAAGTCCCTCTCTACACAACTACATTGCGCCGGCGTGATCACGACATGGTGCACCCCGCGGTCTAGCAAAGATATTGCTACTGTTTTAACCGTCCGTTGTTACAACCGTACCCAGCTTCCCCTATCTACTTACCTAAGTTTATAAGGTACTTACCTACCTACCTGAGTCACTTACGAGATTAGTTTTCGAATAGAAAGCTGTAGACAGTCAATTCGGTTCTCTTAAACTAGACCAACTGCGTGCGATATGCCATCTAAAATTCGTTTCTAAATTATCCTAACATCTGCTCATTATAACCAAGTCAACTTTGAGTTAGATTTTTAGGGGCTTGCGATATCGTTGAGCTATATCGCAAGCCCTCAAATGTCAAACTCAAATTGACTTTAATCAGTAGGTAGGTATGAATCGCGCGCTGTATGAACAAGGCTGATTTTTGGTATAAAATGTTAAGACTGATTTAGCACAGGGTGTATCATTTTGTAAGCCTTTCCCCTACTACCTAGACATTGTAGCAGAATTTTTTTGTGAGCTATAGAATGAAGTCGTTTTAATCGACTTTAGTTAGGACACCTAAGAATTTTTTTGAAAAGCTTTTGTTCCAATAACATAAAAGAAATATTTTATCCCAAAACATGACAAAGCTAATCGATCACGCCGCTATAAAATATCCTTTTGTAGGCTAGTGACAGCCGAACCAGTGACATGGCCCCGTACCATCGACTTTGCGTCTCAAAGATTTAAGATTCAAAATCGTGTACCTACCTACTAAAATAGTGCTGCTTGCACTTGAATGGCATTAAAACGACCCTTGCCCATGGGGCCCTAAACTTATAGTCATACATTATAATAACAGTATAATCTTTATTTCAGGCAACATAAAGCATTTAATTTATAGAAAAAGAAAAAGAATCGATCTCTGAAAAAAAAATACTGGACACTGGTCTGGCGAAATGAAGTATCAAAGTTGGCAATCGACTGACCACAAATACTGAGAAGACGTTCCGTTTTACGGACAAAACAGAAGTTTTCACCCAAAAACATAAATAAAATGAAAACTAAAATTTATACCTACGCGATAATATAGAAAAGTCTTTTTTGCACACCAAAACAGTAGGTACAAAGGCGAACTTTGCGTTTTGGTCGCCAACGTATTTTTCATTTATGCCTACACCGTTTCATACGATTATTTATGTATAAGTATACTCTACCCTGAGACCATCCACATGCGATCCACCATAGAGTAACTGCGATCCACTTACATTTTTTTTTTTTTTAATTTATTTATTCTTCAAAAATAGTTACAAAATATGTTGTATACATCTATAAAACCAAGAGGTTTGTCTTAGATGCAAAGGACTAACATACCTCATAATAGGTATTACTTATTATGAGGAATGTTAGGTTATATGTAGTAAGCATAAAACAAGTGAAGTACCTAGGTATAAAAGAGTTGCTACGTAAATATTAAAGTAAATAGGTATTTCCATGGTACGGGCTCCGAGGAATGACAGGGCGTCAAAGGGTACAAAGATTGAGGACAGGCCACATAAATCATCGTCGCATTGTCGTGACGCTGCGGACATTAGCTAACAAGCTATTAAAGCTTTCGCTATTAATTTGTTATACAGTTTACTGACAGGGCTGTTATAGCGGCGATTGTACCTAATTAGTTTAGTAAAATAACTCTAATCAATCCCAATAACGCGAATGCCTGTATGTAGGTAATGTGTCATCTTAGATATGTATACTACAAATGTATAGTTCGTTGTCTAGAATATTATAATACCTACCTACAGGGCTTTATTTTCTCCGGGTAGGTTAGATCCCTCTACCTACCTCGCGGTTGGAGCTAAGGATAGAAACTAGAGTTGAAACTCGATTAGCCAATTCAGAATTTCTTTGCAACCTGTTTCAATCAGTGTAAAATATTTGAAACCGGTAATTATAGAATTACCTCGCTGGTCATCCAATGTGATCTGCTATGGCAGATGTTGTTGGGAGTTATGACTTATCTCCAGTCTAAGAGATAACTTTGTAGCGCAGCTCTCTTTATCGATGAGGCAGGATGGCGCGAAGTAGGTACAGTCGCCTGCACTGAGATGTATACATTTCATAATTTTCCAAATGATGCCACAATACAAATGAAGATGGTAGGTGATCTTTAAGGGATGATCGTAAGGTACATAATTTTTGAAGATTATGAAATGAATAGTGCAGGTAACTGTACATATGTAATAGATATGTGGGTACCTATAGATGTGGCTACACAACGAAGTTACGTAATTGCCCCACAGGTTAGCCGAAGCCTATTATTTTGTTCCGTGCCGTAGCTAGGGTGCTACGCAGGGTATGATTTTCGTAGACAGGGCGCTACACTAAACATCTACAAATTACTTACGCAATGTTGGCAAACCTTAGGCTAGGTACATACCTACCTATTCTTACCTACGCCGATACTGTAAATATACCTTCTGGTCCGTCTGCTGACATTATTTGTCTGTAGATAACGTATTGTAATGATTTGTGCGTTCAGTGTTAATCTGTGCGTGCGCACCATAGTGGGTTCATGTTGAGGAAAAAATATGTCCAGAGCCGCGAATTCCTTACTTACTTGTCGAAGTGAGACGTGAAACGTAGCTTGTTGAAAGTCAATTTCGAGTTTGACATCGAGCGTAGGTACGTTATAAAAGACAAACTCAAAATTGACTTTACTCAGTAGATATAATGATCTATTTGAAAGATATTTCAAATGGTGGCGGGGTGACGCAGCAACTGAAACCCTTTGTCAAAACAAAACGACAATGATCCCGACAGGAAACTTAGAACAACATCACCTCTACCTATTGTTTGCTCCCATTCCATTGTTAGCTTTTACGAATCCTAGCCACAAATCCGGGGCAGACGGTTTAAGTAACAATTCGCTGGCAGTCCATTTGCGGTAAGGTCCTAATAGAAAGCAATGCACAATATCTGTCGTACTTATCACTGTTTACGCCGGATACGTGCCGCGTCGAACACACGTCCAATAAAGAGCGCCGTTTTCACCGTGAAATGGCCGCGTGATTTGGTGACATTGTTGCCACACTATCAAAATGAATAGCGGTTTCTGGAGAAAACACTATCGTTTTTAGATTTTAATTATTTTTTGGTTAGAACATCAGCGGTGCGTTTGCAACCTGCCACATATTTAAGCCTCAAAATGTGTGCATGTGCCAAATGGTCCGGTCGTGCCTTTGACATTTGATCCTCAAGGATCCATGACATCTTCAAGGATCTGATAATTTTTACAAATCTTGGGCATAAAGTTCGAGAGCCTATTTCTATTTTCATTCCTAGAACATCGTAAGTATGGGCAAATCCCCCCAAATGATTGTTCCTGGAAATCTATGGGCCTACGTTCAGCGGTGGAGGCCCAACGGCTGAAATAATAATTTCAAATAAATAAGTAGCAAAATACATAATAACTGAATGGGAGTGCAGAAGAGTAACAATAAAATGTTTACTACCTCCTCAATAGTGGTAATGTTAACTTGTTCCGGAAAATGTTGACCAAGCAGCATTGAAATTTGTGAGTGTGTATTTGTGAACTTAAAATGTGATGTAAACGGATAGAGCACAAATCTTAAGGAATAAACCTTGGAACCTTTGGATTGCCTTGGAACTAGTGGAAGAGGAGAAAAATAAAAAAAAATAATTGTAATTTTATTTTATTGGTATTATGTATAAAATATCTACGCTAATAAATAAGTATAATAATCTAAATCTAGTTTAATATAATTTTGAGAACAACTTTTTTCTATCGCCATTTTATAAATAGTCAAATAATTTGTAAAATTATGCACCTACTTTTATTTTTTCTAGATTTTTTACTAGATACAATAGACGCAAACGAAAATACCATAAATTATTGAGATGTTAAATAATATTTTCAGTTCAAAATTGAAGTCAAATGGGTACCTACAATACAAATTACAGATCATGCCAGATACTCGAAGATAAGTTTTACAGTTTTATACTAAACTACTATTTTTTTAAATTGGCAGGTTGCAAATTTAACTTGTATTTATATACTATTTACAAATGAACTACTTGTACTAAGGCAGTGTTCTTCTAATTCGTAATAATGTATTTTTGTTGTTATTTCCCCTTAAAAAGAGGCAAGCATAAAAAAATCTCAGCTTGTACCAGAATAAATAAAATAAAATTTCACTATTCAAACTGAAATTACAAAATTTAAAAAAATATCAAAATTAGTGAAATACATTATACATCTTATAATTATTTTAAATTTAATACAACGTTTTTAAATACTGTTGGCGCACAACTTTTGATTATAAATTTACCGTTTTTGTGCTATAATCTAAACAACCACCAAAGCTGGGTACACAATGTATTAACTATGTCTATCATAATAAAAATATAATTTGATAAAATTAGCGACCTTCATAAAAACATTTACAAGTAGCTGAGTTTGTAACCAATATAATGAGTATTCTTACAAATTATATTTATAATTATATGCATTACCGAGATGCAGACATATTAACGCTATAATAAAATACTTCTATATTAAATTAATCAGCGAACACCAGAAAAATATTGATAGCCAAGAAATAGTATTGGAAAGTTTTGTAATTATGCATTTACAAAAGTGGTGGATCATCCGCCTGATATTTAGGACAATACTTGTCTATTTAAGCTGCCAATATTGACTTTAAAATTTTTATATTGTTTTAATAATGTAGGAACTTTTGATATGACTATGGACTTTACAATAACATGTTAATCCAAAAAGTACGCTGATTAAATTTAAACTGAAAAAGTCTACTATAATACTATACTTAAGTCTATTATTCTCCTGCTGCTCTACACACGACCCGAATTGCGCTCAAAATGTATTAAAAAAACTCAATTTTAAAACGAACTGAAAATCCTATTGATAAAATAGGGTTGTCACAAAAACAGCACTAATACTTTCAGCACGCAGATCAATAATATAACTAAATTAAATTGTTAAAAAAACGATGACAACCCTTTGAGCGTCGGATTAAATACATTTTAGCATGCGATTTCAACTTGTAACCAATATCAACATTTGTTTAAATATACATTTTATTATGCACTATTCATCTCACAGCTCCCAGTAAGGCTTAATTGGCGATTTGAACACATGTCTAAGCTTAATAGAGTTGGCACCAACATTCTCGTATTTTAAAGGAGGCTTGGCAGTGCGAAGGGTTTAAGTTTGGATCAGATGTTGGCACAAACTCTACTCGCAAAGATTTCTTACATCGAGTACGTCAACATTTTATAAACTTTATACAGTTCTTAGTAACGTATAGGCTCAAGATTGAGTTTAGTGCGAAGAAGAAATGTTTAGGAAGCGCCAAAGGGAGAGATTCGGGAATTTAAAAAGATTCAAGTACAGAATATATTGAGATGCGGTGAGACTCCTGCGTAAGTTACATAAGCTATAAAATATTAGCTGCACACGTAAAGATTAATATATTTTGTATAATAATTAATAATAGAAGATTCATAACGTATGAGAAAACTGGTTTTTAGTATCAGTCTTAAAACAGCTGCTATTTAGGTATAAGTAATACTTAAGTGCCATTTATTTGACGGAATATTTGTGCAGTAATTTCTTTTGAGATCAATCTTATCTTGTTTTACATACACTACATTTCCTACCTCAAGTACATTTTGATTTGGCCTGAATAAAACAGAAATATGAGGAAGTGAAATAGTAAAAATGTGGACAACGGATTATGGATAGATGCGGGTTACAGTAAAATGCGCCATATACCAAGGTGATTATATGTATACTATCCCAAAAGGGGCTTATTTTACACCCAACTGGCAATAAAGTTAGTTTTACGACTACTGGTTAGACATTTTTCATAGAAAAAATAATAATGCAAAAATCTGTTATTTTGGAGCTAAAACAGTTTAAACTAAATTATTAGCTTTTTTGAGATTAAATCACGTGACACTCAATTTTTCAGCTGTTTTATGAACAGCAGTCTTGATTTTGAATTCCTCGTAAGTTATAAAGATGATAAAAAGACGAAAAACATATGATTTGATAAAATTCAGGTAAAATAAGTACATTTTATTAGGAAATTTTGAAATTTCTTTTCACTAATATTTTTTCTTTTTGTTGATAGTTTTTTTATACATGAGGGTAGCACACAAACTTACGGCCCACCTGTTGGTAACCTATGAATGTTCACCGTAGCCTATGAATAAGCGCCTTTCGGGATAATATACATATTATGAATCACCTTGTCGGCACCACGCTCTCATTTTGTCGATCGATCATCGATAAAAATGATAGGCCAAGCCGTCTTTGTTGCCTGATTCTTATAGGCTTGGTCGCGAGGAACAGGCTCAGCTCTGTTATATTCTTTTAAGGAATGCGGAGAAAAAATCGAATAATCACAACAGTGCCGATAAACAGAATAAAAGCGGGAAGGTTTAAATTGCGGATGGGAAAAAATAGAAAATGGTAGACAAATAATAGAAATAAAGTACTCAATAAAGAAAGGCAACGTACAAACGCTCTGCAGCGTCAGCGGGCAGCTGGCAGTCGGGGTCGTGGGCGCGACGGGCTCACACGGCGGCAGGAGATGCTGACTGTCAGTGCCACTTCGCTTTTTGCGCGAATATGTCGGCGCGGAGGTTCTGCGCGAAGCAGATTCCTAGTATCTGAGGATAACATTAAGATGTGTTCAAGCGGAGTTACTAAAATGATCCTTACGTGTAAGGAATAAAGTTAATTTTGAGTTTGACTTTGAAGAGCTTTGAAGAGCGATATGGTTGAGCTATTGCTGATTGTCAGTGCTACTTCGCTTTTTGCGCTAATATGTCGGCGCGGAGGTTCTGCGCGAAGCAGATTCCTAGTATCTGAGGATAACATTTAGATGTGTTCAAAGTTAAAACGGCGTTATTTAAAATGATCCTTATATGTACTAAATAAGGTCAATTTTGAGTTTGACTTTTAAGAGCTTGCGATATCGTTGAGCCACCTCAGGAGGTGTTTATACCTAAACAGACTCCCGCAGTGGGGTGTTTTGTACATTATCTCCCTAAGCTAACCCTACCCAGCCTCCTTAAAATATCCTTAAAAGCTCCTTAAAATAGCGAAGCAGGACTGGTTCGTTGGTACCTCTATATCATACGATCTCAAATCTCAAACCCAAAATTGAATGTAATTAGTAGACGTAAAAAATATTTTGAAATAAAATTTAGATCAGTTTTGGCAAACATACTAATCATACTATACACGGCGTGCAACAAATCATCTTCGTAATCGTCTCGTTCCAAAATGGTCCATACGACAACTGAATAAAGTCAAGTTTTTGTTTGAAATTTGAGGGCGTGCGATAGCTCCAAGATATAAGCCCCAAAAAGTCAAACTCAAATTGACATAGGCAGTAAACGTCAGGATCAGTTTGAAATAAATTTAAATTTATGATATCACTCGCCCTTTATACACGACTCTTTATCGCTAAAATCATATTTAAAATATAAAATGATGTATAGACGTCTTTTCACATTTGCGATCGCGATGAAGTTGATCGCATTTTCACCATTAGCACAAACTTATTCTAAAATATTACCGGTAATTTTTGTGTAGCGTTGTTAGGTTCATTTTGATGTTAGTGTGAAAACTATTCTTAACTACATATCTACAAAACAATTAATACGAGGAGACAAAATAAAGTGCTTTCAACAAAATACAAACTTACTTGTGCAAAAGCGGTACAAACAGCGGATGTGGCTACAATCAACAGGTTGTGGTCAAACCATTCTTCAGCCGCCTCTAAGCAGCCCTTGTCAAATATTATCTTAGCAATATCAAAACTCTAGAACAAAACGAAAATAAAAACGTGAATGAAACGCAAACTACGTCCAAAAACTATGTGATCTTTGAATAACAAGCAACACAAAAATATATCAAATCTACGTTACCTACGATTCTACATTTTTTCTAAGTTCCCAAACTGCCAAGAAAAATACCACTGTTATCTGCATGTCAATAGTGTTCCATAATCCCTACCAGTGGGGATTCTAAAAGAACTTATTAATTTTCTTATAAACTGTAAAATTAGTAAATTCTTTATGGTGATTCATAATACATATTATGTACACTATCCAGAAATTAGCTTATTCTAGCAACACAAAAAATATTTTTTTCCCTCGCCCTTTTGCTCCCGAGCTGTTTTTTGGCCTTTTTGTCATCTCAAGTAAGCTCACAGTCACAAGATTTAACCCCAAACAGGTAATTTATGCATAAAGTTTGTTCAAAGAAAAATATTGAATTTCCAAAAGTAGTAGAACAAACTTTATTGCCAATTGAGTTTAGAATAAGATCCTTTCGTTATAATATACTATTATGAATCACTTGTTTGTATATCAAAAATCAGGTTTGATATTTTTCTAGTACAACAGTTTGCAAAATGCATCTACTAGGTCACGGAATATTGAACCTTGAGAGCAAGTGGTCCGAGTATAAGCGCAGCGGCCGGTGCAAAGTGCCTCTGTAGCCAATCCTCGCCCGCCGCCATACAGCCGCGTTCGTGGATCACCCGTTCGCTTAGTTGCTGTTGTATAACAATCCTTAATACTAGGTACAGTAAGCTCAAATAGGTCGCTTATAATCCCCACTACAGGGGAAAATCTGGCATTCATTCTCGAATGGCGACCACGAACTGTGCGACGCAGTATTGGAAGGCCACCCGATGTGGATGGAAAAGGCTCAAGACCGTTCGTTGTGCAACTCTTTGGGGGATGCCTATGTCCAGCAGTAGACTTCTACAGGCTGATGATGATGATGAACTTCAAACATAATAGAAAAGTTATGGGCTACTTATTATGCGAGTACCGCGCTAGTGAAGCTGCGGGTAGCCGCTCGCCAATAATACAAATAGGTAATTATTTCTTCGTATGTTTGTAAAAGGTAATCTTTGGAACTACTGATCCGGCCCCCAATTCAACTAATTTCAATAGCAAAAGCAAAATTACCACATTTGACACTTTTGGTATTTTCCTATCACAGTCGTATTTCAATGGTCATTTTGGAACCAATGTACCAATGAAATCAAAGAAACGAAGGTGGCGACAATCGTAACTGAATGATAATGGTGCAATCATTGTCATGCGATTATCATTTTCAAGTCATTGAATTATTCGAATTGGGGGCCAGATTTTGTAAATTCCTTGACCACGAGCGATAGTTAGTTTAATAATAAGTTCCTTCAGTGATTTAAGCTCAGTACTCACATAAGTAGGCTTCCTAACGTCGTATCCGCATTGCTTATTCCTGATGATGTCTTGCGGCTTGTTCCGACAGCAGCTAAAGGGAACGCCACACGCCTCTCTCGAGCCGACTGCGCCGCTTGAGCAGTTGAAGTACGCATTGCGGTCCCAATCCTTCGGACCTTCCACGCCGCAGCATTGGAGCTGAAAACATGTTTTAAGGTGAGGGTTAAATTGTTTTATGATTTTTGAACTGTTTTTTCTCAATAACCGCAAAACGCACAGTTTTGATTTTTATGACAAAGATAACTTAAGCATTTTATTTACCTAAATCCAAGACAGAAACGCGATTGGTAAAACTTTTCTCGATAGATTTATTTTTTAAAGTTCGGTCCCTAACAACATTTTTTTCGAAAATACTCAGAAACTATCAATCATAAATAACTTTTATTAAAATATTATGTTAGACAATAGCATTAGGTACCTAAATCCGAGACACTTTTTTTAAAAAACTTAGTTTTTAAGATAATCGATATTTTCTTATATCTCGCTATGTCGATTACTTTCGAGCGCCTTCTAACGTTTGCTATCTCTTTCCGCATTCAATTATAGTACGTAGCGCTGTCACTTTCTTCACTCCGCTCACTGAACAGTTTATTATGATTCTCAAAGCGCCTTAAACCTTATGAAACTTTTTTTTAATTCTCTTTTTTCATTTAGTGACTTTGAGTTGCGCAGCAACTATGTCAGTCCCAAATAGTCCCAATCACTATATTTATAACTAGCTTCCGTAATATTCTTGTCTCTGTCACTTACATATCAATTAAAAGAGATGGCAATAGAATAATCGGCTATTTTAGCTATCGGAGGTTAAAACACTATCCTACTAATATTATAAATGCGAAGGTTTGTGAGGATGTTTGAATGTTCGGATGTTTAGATTTTTGGATGTTTGTTGTTCAATCACGCCATGAAATTTGGTACAAAGATAGCTAGGTACCACGCGAGCGAAGCCACGGGCAGAAGCTAGTAGTTATTATAAATGCAAAACTATGTTTGTTTGTTGGGTTTGTCCTTTCACGTAATCGATCCTTTGTGAAAAAGGATCATCGAAAAAAATTATAGGCACCAAGCCGTGTTTGTTGCCTGATTCATTATAGGCACCAAGCCGTGTTTGTTGCCTGATTCTTCTAGGCTTGGTCGCGAGGAACAGGCATAGCTTCACCTAGTTTCTAAGACGTTTCAAAGTGATCCTAGTGATTTAACTGAAATAAATGCCTTTTGACTTGACTTTGACTTGACATAGCAACGGATCAACGTGATTTTTTGTAGTTAAAGAACCGGGTTAGCTATATCGATCATACAGGCTCACCGCGAATTAAGCTAAGCACACCGTCATTTCTTACTTTTATTCGTGCTTGAACTTAAAACTAACTTAGCTTAGCTCTGAAGTATTCAACGACAGTGAACTAAGCTTAGCTAGGTTAACTTAGTTCGCGTGTGGCCTGTGTTTTAAAATGTACGATGCCAGCCAAGTCGCGGCCGAAAGCTATTATTGGTACAACTTACCCAGTCTTCTTGAATCCAGTCAATCAAATTCTGTTGGTCAGGGTCTTCTCTGTAGTGCGTGATGAATGTTTGGAATCCCGTTGTAGCTTGTTGCTTTATCTGAAAATCGTTAAAAAAATGTTTTTACTGAAATGACAATAGTAGATTGTATCATATGGGAGCAAAATAATATTTTTACGGCGAGGGCGCTTTTTTGAATCCAGAGCGAAGTGAGGGATTCAAAGTACGTCGCCCGAGCCAAAAATATATTTTGTGCCAGAGTGATACACTATACTTTTCATCACCCACTATGAGAAAATTCTTTTTTTTTATTCAGCTGGCGGCGCGGCGGCGCGACTATGGGCCGTCGTCTTTATTCAAACAATAATTTGCGTTCGATTTCTTTGCCGCTGAAAACTAAGATGTTCCTAATTCAAAAAGTGCGCGGCAAAGAACATTGCGGCGCACTGGTAAATAATAAATAATAAATAAATAAATATTCCGGACATATCACACACGGTCAACTGATCCCAATCTAGTCATAGCCTGTACTATGGGTACCAGAGACTGATATACATAATAGATAAATATTTAACACCCAGACACAGAACAAACATCTGTGTTAGTCACAAATGTTTGACCATTTCTCGGAATCGAATCGAGGAATCGAACCCACGACCTCTAGCGCAGAAGGCAGAGTTACTACCACTGATCTATGAGGCCAGTCAGTCTGGTAAAGAGGAGCGGGCTGGAAAACTCATTCCTGCCTGCTAAAAGTTTCATAAAGAAAACACCACCTTTGGGTGCACTTAAAGGCGAACCAAGTCATCCTTTTCGAATAGATGGGATGAAAAATATTCCTACATATTATAGAACAAAGTCCACCCGCCGCGTCTTCTATCTGTCCGAACGCGATAAAATCAATAACTCATTATCAGCCTGATGAAGTCCACTGCTGAAGATAGGCCTCCCCCAAAGAGTGCCACGACGAACGGTCTTGAGCCTTCTCCATCCACCGACTTCCCGCAACCCTCACAATGTCGTCGGTCCATCGGGCCGGGGGCCTTCCAACACTGCGTCGTCGTCGCCACTCAAGAACCTTTCTTCCCCAAAATCAATCACTACTGAACAGTTTTTCATACGATTTTCACCAATGTACGGAGTGATTCATAAGTAAGTTAAAAAAACGCAAAATGCTTACCCAATCTTTGAAAACGAAGAATAGAATTCCCGTAGTCATTTCAGCCAGAAGTAGTAATGCTAGGAACACTGCATACTAAAAATACAAAACAAACTCGAATTATTATCGTCAATTATTATTAAACACAACATAGTTCATTTCATTGAATTTAGCCAACTGTCTTGACTTATTGTAGACATAGCGAACAATAGAACATTTCACGGACAAATCTTTAAGATTTTGTAATCTACAATTACTAATTCGTTCATGGCCTAGCCTTCTAGATAGGTAGGTAGGTGAGGTTGTATGTAAGGTAGGTAGCTACTCAATGTTAAGTTGCCCTAATAATGAGTACCTACCTACCTAGGAAGGCTAAACGCAGATACATGCTCGAGGAGAATGTTTCATCGATCATAGCTTCTAGCAACTTTTCAGATAAGTTTTTTATAGCCATGGGGAGCTATAAAAACTTACCTGAAGGATTCTCCAGTTATGCAGGCAGGACACAGGAGTAATTTAAAAATAAGTTATATTAATTAAAATTAATGAGACAGGGCCGTCTTAGTGATAACTACATATAAAAATCCAAAATGTATTTTAGGTACCTACCCAATTCAATACACATACACACATAACATAACTAACCAATAAATATATACTCACACAAGCCAATAAACAAGTGTTCTCTCGCAACGCTCCAACGCAGCCCGTGAACCCAATTATAAATGTTATTGTGCCTGAAAACAAAGGTTGAATTATTCCATTACAGAGCAAGTACTTCTGCTTTGAACTGACTGGGTTATTGGAGATCATTGTCGTTGGATTGCAAGTGTATTTTATGAAATACTAGTTAACCTGCCCACGACTTCATCCACATGTTCATGTATGTTCCTACCTTATCTCACCACTTCCTTCGCAAATAGAGATCTCAATTTCGCGAACCTGTGTTATGTCTATAGAGACCTCAAAGAACGAGCTCAACTTGCACTTGAACTTGCACTTTTATTTGAAAATAGATTTTCTCTCTATGGTATTCCTTGTAACAACATGGTTCCCACGACACAGGAAATCCTAGTGGGGTCAGGACTCAGACTCAGAACTATGTATGTGACTGGTGGGTGTTATTCAAATACCCTAAGATAGCTATTTTTGTTGAGTAACTCACCCACACATATTAGAATAAATGCTGGATCGAGTGCTATATTTGTTAGCTGAGACAGATTGTTGAAAGTGTCCTTTTCCATCCACGCCCAAATGCCTACTGCTAGCACAATAAGTCCGAGAAACTGAAAACATACAGGTAATTTTATTAATTCAAAAACTGCAACCATTTTGGTGTATGGACTGGAAAATATCAATCTTGAGGAAACTTTAATAGATGTGTACAAACTGCGGGGAGAACAATGACAAGAACGGCACAAAATAGAGATATGTACATGTAAAAAGTTGAAGGAGGCCTTTGCCAGAAGGCACACAGGGCCATGCCTCATTCAAATTCTTGCAAAATAGTACTGACACACTCATATTTGAATAGCATTAAGACATCATAGTAAAATTCATTGCGATTAATTGCCTACTTATGATGTGAACCAGATATTGGACAAGAATAGCTAGTAACAGTAAAAATGTTGTTAGTGGCCTCAATAGCTTGTTTTTGCAGTGTTAAGTTTAAAAAATGTGGTTCAAATAACCAATAGTTTTAAAAGCATACATATGTAGTAGGTAAATTTTGATATGATAAGCAGTTTTTACTAGGTACCGTTTTAAGGTAATTATCTGGTAGATTTTAGAGGTAGTAAAGATTCCTTGACTTCTAGAGTCGGGTTGAGCAAGTTTTTGTGGCAATGCTACAAAAACATTATGACAATTTTTAAATAGTCATAATGATGTGTACGCATAAGCGATCATTAAAAAATCATCAGAACTTACCCAGAACAATACATTAACACTGAAAATAACATATTTCAAACAACAGCTGACTTCGCTGCTGTCGCGTCGATACTTCCTCATACTGGGCATTATCACTAACACTAAGTAATTCTTAAAAAATCATGACACAAAATTTAAATAAAACAATAGAACCGTGCACTCTACATTTGAAATTAAACTATTATAAAAGTAGGCCAGCCAAACCTACGAGATTTTACACGAAGACGAACTTGAATCGAAATTCGAATCGAAACAAGGTGAACGATTCATCAAACAAAAGAAAGGAAATACATAATAACCGACTAAAATAAGAACACATCCTGTTCAGCAAATTTTACACAACATAGTTAAAACAGGCCAAAAATTAAACATGCTAGAAAGAGAAACACAGCCAGCCTAGGCCGTGTATGAGTTTGCTTTACTTAGTCGGGTTGCAAAATATAATAAAAATATATGCATGCCACTGTCATGTCGTCGTGTCGGTCAGTTTCCTTTTTTTACTTTATGTTCGGATACACTCTTCTTCATATATATTTTAATTTTTAGTCACCGTGTCGGCGTCGTCGTCGTCATATGTCGCAGTCAAGTTAGCAGCCAGTGAACTTAGTGAACTTATAAAAAGCAAGTAAACTATCCAAACTACATAAAATACCGACTCTGTTTACGTAAAATACCTTATAACTAAAAATCCCTATCTAAAAATGCGAAAGCTGATAAACCGATGAACCGGTTTTGATGAAAGGAGATGTTTCTTAGATGTATGGAGCTTGGTACTGCACTGTGTACACTGCTGTGCTGTGCTAAACGTTTTTTTTTAATTGTTTATTTTCTTTAAATTTACTTATTTTTAGACTTCAAGATTTTCTACGATGAGAGCAACACAACAACGCTTTAAAAATATTGCGGATGGATCGACGTGCATGAAATGTAATTTTGACAAACAAGCGGGTTGTCAAAATTAGCGCGACAAAATTAACCACCATGCATGAAAATATGTCAATGTCAACATGGCGGCCTTCAAGGCTTCAAATAATGTTCAAATAGTAAAAAACTAACCAGAAGAACTCGTCTTGTAAGTAGGTACCTACCATTGTATTTGTATTTTTCTTGCAATCTCCTATTTTTTCCTAATTTTTCTATGTAATGTACAAATCTACAAACAACTTTTGGTATGGACAATTGGACAATGGACATAGCTTTTACCCTGAGGAAGATTATAAAATAGGATTATAGATAGATACGAGCTTATCCCTGGTATTCTGAGCATTCAATATTTTGGGAAGTCAGCTTACATGTCTGAGTGGTCCTCAAAGCTAGTTTCCATGCTACGCAAAAGTTTGGCGGATATCGGTTAACGAAGTAGGTTATGTAGGTAGTAGGTAATATCTAGGTATACTTAGCTAATAGGAGTAAGTAGGTACTTAGGTAGGGACATAAGTAAAATAAACTTAGTAGGTTACCTACTAATATAAAACAAGCTTGTGCCCGCGGCTTCGGTCACATGATACTTTTTTATACGTGGGCTTATTATAATTAGGCTATTCTTGGTAAAGAACACTATCTAGTCCAATTGGTATCAAACCATTTTTGTCGGTAGGCTAGGGTGTCAATATGGCTGGCCGCACTCCATCAGCCTGTTACCCACTACACAGGAAATCTTAGTGTGGGGTCAGACTATGTATGTGACTGTTGGGTGTTATCTATTAGTTACCTATTTAATTCTGGTTAAAAACTCAAAAGAAAATTCAGAACTTTGTTACACAAATTACATTTATTTACTGCACGTGTCCGCATCCTTTGATTGCTTGAGAATCCAGCCATTGTATTTACTTACTTTGGTGTAAACGCCTGAAAAATAGCAATCTTAGTTAACATTGAACATAAAATAAAATTGGTACAGTCACCTCCAATAAGATGTAACTGAAACCTTTAGTTAACACAAAGATCATTATCATCATCATCATCAACAACCTATAGAAGTCCACTGCTGGACATAGGCCTCCCCCAAAGAGTTCCACGACGAACGGTCTTGAGCCCTTTCCATCCACCGACTTTCCACAACCTTTACAATGTCATCGCTCCATCGGGTGGGGGCCTTCCAACACTGCGTCGCCCATAAAGATATAAGGTAATTATTAAAGTGCAAAATAACACGAGTACTTTTAGGTATCTAAATCAAATAATAAGTCAAGTCCACCAGGCAACAACTAAGTAGGTAGGTATGGGTACTTTACTCACCTGGATACCTTGGATCTGCACAGCCGATACCCCAAGATACAATGCCTAAAATCAGAAGAAAATATTATATGTTATAATATGCAACGTTAAATAACTTCTACGTAGGTAAGGGAGACCGGGGTCAGTAGGTAACACGGGACAATTATCAGAGACCTACTTTTTTATTTTCTCATTGTCAAAGTTACCTACGTTAGGTACCTACCTACTTAACTTTATCCGCTCGATATATTAATATGCTCTTACCTGATTGGACGTAGCGACCGTTTTGCTGAAACACTAGCAGAGGACCGCCACTATCTCCCTGCGAAATAAAAAAGCTCATAAGTTGGTAGGTAAGTACCGGGTAGCTATGTGATCTGGGCACATAAATAGGAGTCATTGGGATTGGCTAGGTAAGGTTATTAGGATAAAGGTTAGTTCTCCTAAAATCATCAACTTCTGACGCTGACTGTGCCTACCTTTAATTCTGCTAGAGTCATCACCTTCTGGCACTGACTGTACCTAGAACCTGTACCTAAACTTTAGGTAGGTACAGTCAGCATCAGAAGTTGATGGCAGAATTTACCTTTAACCTAAGCCTAGCTACGTAAAGGTCTTCCTCTTTCTTTCGGGGTCCCAAGGCAAAAAAATTACGTCATTCCGTCAATTTCCATACCTGACAACCGTCCTTCCCTTTAGAGAAAGCACACATCATAGTGGCCGGCTTCAGATGCTCTGCCAGCTTTGAGCTCATGCACTGCACATCTGACTGGATGGTCAGCATCGCTTTCAGGAGCACCTTTGAAGATGACTTCTCAACTCCAACTCGACCCCACCCGACTATTATCCCCACTCGGTCTGCAAAGTCCTCATCTGAAATTAATTTATTGCCAACATGTACATGGATACAGCTTAGGTGTAAAGGTAGTTTAGGTGAGTACATGTACCCTGTAGGGCGCTGCAAATATCTTGTTTTACATAGGTACATTTAAAATTTGTTAGCTAGTGCTTGAAAATATAATGAATTGTTTTTGATTGTACAATATAAGTTTAAGGTAGAGGTTACCTAAGCCTTAAACCTTTGGAAAAGCCATAGGTAATAATTTAGACCTTATAATTAGCCTGCAACATTGCTGCAAAAGTGCAAGGAGCAGCCTGACTAGCATCGATTGGGTTCTCAACCTTATTAGGTACCTACTACCTAGGTAAATATTTAATAGGTAACTTTACGTAATTCCAAAGGCGTATGCACGAGAACAAGATGCTGATATGAAAACGCATTACCTTAGTATGAATATGAAGGCGCATTACCTTAGTACACGTAGTGACATGACAAGCAAGCTGATGACATGCTGATGACGAACTATGAGGCTCGAAAGAGTTTTCAAGAAGACTTAAAAGGTAGGTATTCAAGTACTCACCTGGTTCAGGCAGGCAAATGGGCACAATAGACGCAGAAAAAGTTATAGGTGTGGACAATGTTGCCACTGCGATATCGTTCTCGTCCCGAACTGCGGTCGACTTGAACTCTTCATGGATCACCACCTTCGAGATGTTCCGCTTCTCAACGTCCTGCAGGTGGTCCAGGTTATCCAGTCCGATCAGCACCTTCATGGTTTTAATGTTGTCCCTGGAATAGTCGTCGATATATTTTTTTAATTACTAGGTAGGTACTAGGAGGTGCATTCAGAAAATTCGAAGCTTCATAGTTTCGAAATTTCTAACCGTTTTGTCATGTTCTGTAATATCGAAATTGCCATTTCCAGTTTTGAAATTTCGAAACTGCTAGACAGAAGTGAAAATGAACGGAAACTATTTAAATAAAGTAAGTCAAGACAAATATAAATAAATAAAGACAAAAACTTCATTGTGCGTTTTCCGACGGATACTACGGATTTTACCTGTTTACCTGTTTCATCGAACAAAATGTATTTTTTTTGCTTAATTATACGATTCTCCATCCAGTTTTGAAATTCGAAACTCATGATGCCAATTTCATACGTCAGTTTCGAAATTGAAAATCTATGAAACTGCAACCCCTACTACTAGGTACTTTTCATAGCATGGATGTCGAAAGATGCGACTAAAGGAAAAAAGCTATGGGATGGGCTTAGATAATCGGGATGGGTAAACTATACCTTTATCTGCGCTCGCCAACCCGCATACCCAGCGTGGCGAGTATAGGCAAACCCCTCCAAATGATTGGTTGGGTGCAGGTCGTATATTGTCAGTCGCACTGGAATTCTAAGTTCAGCAGTAGACGTCCTACGGCTAAAATGATGAGGACTTACCCATAATGGATTTTAATTGAACATTTACCTATGAACTGATAAAATAATCTGTGCCTTAGCATGAAAAATATTTGCCATAGAAAAATGTTGCTGATAACCTTCTAGCGGTATGGTATACCTAGCTAAGTATAGTATACCTACATAACGAAAAGCAATACCTAAACCGTAGCATTGAAAGGGAAACCTAGTCTTGGTTTATTGCCAATGTTACGGCAAACGTGACGATGTTTTATTTGGTTGGGTAGAGCATTGTATAGTAAACTAGTGGATCTCCCCGAACTGAGTTCTCGGTCTAGAATAAAAATCGTTTTAGAATGTACATCGCCTGCAATATGATATACACTTCATAATTTTCAAAATGATACCACAATACAAATGAAGATGGTAGGTACACGGTTAAGTTGAAAATGGCACAAGTTGATGGTAGGTAGGTAAACTATTTTTTAGTTTTTGCTGTGTAGATCACTAATGTTAATACTGTGGCATCATTTTTAAAATTGTGGAATGTACCTATAGGTACATCTTATTGCAGGCGAGTGTTTAAGCAAAGTTCTTTCATATGACACCCCATTTCATGTATTATATTTTAGATAATTTATTTTAGAAACTCCTTGGCCGATATACCACATATTCTTACCAGTAAATGATAATAAAACCTGTTGACCTACTAATGAAGATCGGATTGACGATCGGGTTCATAAGTTAGGTATGCTCTACAAATAAACATACAATTCATTTTTTTTTTTTTATAACACTAAAGTGGCAAACAAGCATACAGCCCACCTGTTGGTAAGCGGTTACCGTAGCCTATGAGCGATTGCAATACCAGAGGCACACACACCCGAGTCTTCTTTCTCCTATATGGGAGATAGGAGAATACCAGAGGCATCACGCACGCGTTGCCGACCCCGAACCCCCCCCCCACCCCTAAAGAGCCCTGGCAACCTTACTCACCGCAGGAACACAAAACTATTAGAAACAAATAATGTTATTTGGCTGCGATCTTCTGTAAGGCGGATCTCGATAAGTTCGTAGGTTCGAGGATCATTTTATCAATAAAAGCAATGTCTGAAACTGATTAAAACTTGAAAAAGGAATTACCTCAACATCTTTCTTTTCCTGAAGCCAATGATGATCAGGATGATGTTTCAAGCCTTTCAGATGTCTCTTAGATTGTTAAAATCATCCATCGATTGCGAACACCTGTTGCTTACGCAATGACAACCCAGGCCTTACTAACCACTTGAAGCAATGTCCGGCGCTCAGCACATGCTTGGTGGTGATGATGGCACCCCCGCAGTGCATCCGTTCATTCTTCAGGATCGCCACAGTCCAGGGGAAGGAGTGTGGAACCGCGCGCCTGCCGCCCACTATCCGCATGGAGATCAACGTTTCCGTGGGCTTCCCACATTCTGCACGAGAAGGAGTATCGGATTAATCGGAAAAAAAAATTTAACACTGATTCTTTCATCGACGGTCATAGGCCCTTTTCAGGGCCACTATACCTCAACCTAGTCATTAACCTAATACAGGATGCCCAAGAAAGAATCAGTGAAACGACAAGAAGAAGACTTCATACCTTACGATCGTAGTATAGCGGTGAACGTGATTTTCAATCTAAAAGAAGTTATTTGTCTGCTTTGTCTCTGTAATATTACGACCGTCATAGTGACGACATTGCTGCATATCAATTTGTTTCCTATATTTTATTTTAATATAATCAATATTTTAGTTACAAATCCGCAAAAAATGAGAAAGACCAATTCTATAATTCGCTAAAATGAAATTGTGTACTTAGTAGGAAGCGCGTTGATGTCATTTATATATGAAAAAAAGACCTCACAAGTTTGAGGATCCTGTGTGTGGTTTCTACATAGACACCTATTTTAATTAAACGAATGACCATGAACTGCATAATGAGCTCACAGTTGGCTTACAAACAGCTGTTTGCTGAAGCAGCACTCGTCAGCCTACCACCTTGAAGAGGAGCCTTCAAGATAATTATCAATAAAAAAATCAATACACTCATAGTCACCGAATTGATACCTTCTCCTTTTTTTTGGCGTCGGTTAATAAGCAATTCAACACGTCAGTTCTGACGATAAAACTGCTGAAACCCGATTTGATTCAGAAACGTGATTTGACATTTTTCTTTCGCAGGGTTAAGTTTAGTAAGAATGATTGGATCTTCAAACTTAAATTATCGTTTATTCATTGAAATCACATGGATCTCTTTGAAACATCTTAGATCTTGTAGTTGAATTTACGCCTGTTCTTCGCAACCAAGCCAAGAAGAACAGGCACATGGTTTTTTTGTAATGATCCTCGTACGTACGTGCTTTATTATTAATCGATTTGGAGTTTTCAGTCCCAAGGTTTTTAGTCATCTTAATAGTCGGATATTATGTAATCAGATTTTTTACAGTGTTTTGTATCTTTAGCACACCGCTTGGGACCTTGAAAGAAGCGTAAACATTGCACTGTGAAGGTACCTACTAGTTCACCCATTCTTCAGTCGTTTTCAGTTTATTTCTTAACTTCGTAAACGTACTCACCACAATCTAGTCCAACCGCTGACAGCACCTAAAACACAAATCAGGTTGCAGCCAACTAATACTTACTAGTAAGCACCGTGAAATCTCAATATTTACTTACCTGGCTGATTCCGATGAAGATGAAAATCACTCGTTTTGTAGAGAACATTTTTAAATAATATATTTTATTCGTCACGTTCAGCCATAGCTGCTGGTACTTTCTGTTGCAATTGATTCACAGTACTCCGTACTTCAGACGAGAGAATTGTAATTCTTCACGCGATAAAATCCTTGCAAATTTTACCTACATGTCACACTTTATTTATGAGTTACTACTTTAATATTGCCTAGTAACGTAATCATATTATTCATTAATAAAATACCACAAGTTAAATCGTTAAAGGCTTTTTACCCACAATTAGTTCGTGGAAAACGCATTATCAAAGCCTGAACATACTGAAACGTGAAAAATACAAAAAAATCTTCGTTTTTTGTATTTTTCATGTTTCAGTATGTTTTGCTATAATATAAAAAATCGCTTAGAATCAAAAAGTTTTTCCAGCCGTAAAAAAACGTTTTTAATAAGCATAAAACGCGTCAAATTTTGCAAAAATAAAATTGATTTTATGTAAGTTCACGTATTTTGGATTAGTCACAGGTAGAATACAATATTTATTTATTTATATTTATTTATTACACAAAAGGATTACAAATGAATGGTAGTAAATGTCTTAAAACCTATGTTAGGTTTGTCTAGACATAGAATAGACATACAATAGGTACCTTCACAATATTATAAGTAAGTAGGTAAATAAAACAATGCATGTGTTAAACGTCTTACCAGTTCGATTTTATTGAACGGCTTTTACAAAAATCGACTGACCAGCTTGATGGTTTATGCCAGTTTTTTCCTTTTTTGAATATCTATGATCACTTTGAAACGTCTTAGATAAAAGGCTCAACATTACACTGAAACCACTTAAGTACTTAGCTTAATTTATTATCATTATAATTATACTATCTAATCACTAATCACCAGTTCAAATACAATAAGTGCCATCCTTAGTCTGCTGTCGTATCCAAGTCGTGTATTTGCCAACAATTGTATAAACACCTGTGGATTTTGAAACGTCTTAGCAAGTAATGCAATTAAAACTCATTCAGGGTAACTAGATAGATACTTGTATTTTATTACCTGGATAATCCGGCATGGCGCAGTCAATGCCCCAAGAAACAATACCTTGAAAGATAATTTAATAAATAAACATCAGAAAATCAAAAAAGCTAGGGGATGGGCAGCAGCGTCCCTTATCTACAATAGCTTCATAATGCGCTCGCCAACCCGCATGCTCAGCGTGGCAAGTATGGCCAAATCCCCTCAAATGATTATTTGGGTGCAGGCTGTACAAGGGCGGTCGCCTTAAAAATGTATTCTTACCAACTTGATACCACTTCTTGTTGTTACTTTTCATGTGAGTTGAAAACAAGGGGCCTCCACTGTCACCCTGTGAGAAAAAAAATGTTGGTAACTGGGATCTTCAGATTTCTTAGTAACTAATCTTATCTGATCCGCCGTGGTGGCCCAAGCTGAAGAATAGGCCCCTCCATATCTCCTATCCGTGGTTATCATAAAGGATGGGCAGCAGGGTCTCTCATTATAACAACTATAGCTCTAACTGCGCTCCAAACCGCGTGCCCAGCGTGGTGAGTGTGGGCAATTGCTTCTCTTATCAAAGGAAGTCGCTTTAGAAATTTGAGGGCCGATGTTTAGCAGTGGACTTCCAACGGCTGGAATTATGATGATTTATCTGATCTGATAGATAGATCAGATTCATCATCATCATTCCAATCCCTATAAATTCTCAAAGGCGACAAACAATACGTATATTAGGCAAATGCTCACTCTTTCCAGATTAGTCAATACGTGACTCGGTGCCCCTTACATAAATACAAAATGACGACACCCGCATTGGATTTAAAAATATAAATAATTAATTAATGTCGATGATACAAAATCGATGAATACGAATTAGGTACTTTCTGAAGACAATGGTATTTTAGGAAATTTAAACATTTACTCACATCAATTATTGTATACCTACACCTAATTGCATAATGCTACAAATAAATAATTAGTTAACCTTCAGTAAAGAGTTTCTCGTAATAAAGAGGACTCGTTTTGTTTTTGTTTCTTATTACGGTAACCGACCCGTCATAATCTGAACTCACCTGACACGCGTCCTTTCCCAGACTATAAGCGCACATCATAGAATCCGACACCAGGTTATCCCTATAGATTGATGATTTTTGACATGTGTTGCTTTCCACGATCTGCACCTTCGTCTCAAGCAGATATCTCGATGACGTCAGTGCTCCTTGCCGTGTCTTGCCCCAACCGGCTACAGTGAGAGGTATTTTACGAAAATCCCAATCTGTAAAGTAACAAAAATACAGAACAGAGCCAAGGACAAGGAATTTTCCCAATTCAATAAACTAATTAAATCCGAGAACAACGGCAATGGTATTGCTGATTTTAGGCGAATGTTCGAACGAGTTGCAAGTTTTCAATAGTTTGAGTCATTTAAATTATTATATTATATTGATCAATTTCGTTCTTCCGGCTGAAGAATAGGCCCCTCCATATCTATCTATCCGTGGATGTCGTATGAGGCCACTAAGGGAAACAAGGGGATGGGCAGCAGCGTACCCTATTTTCACAAGGATAGCTCTAACTGCGCTCGCCAAACCGCATGCCCCGCGTGGTGAGTATGGACAAATCTTCCCACATGATAGGAATTTGCTCTGGAAACCGTGGGGAGGCCATGTTCAGCAGTGGAAGTCCTACGGCTGAGAAATGATGATGATGATTGATAAATTTTGCTAATCTTTTAATGAAAATAAGCAGTACCAGATTCTGGCAAGCAAATAGGTCGAACTGTGTCGGAAAACTTGATCTTTCGGTCCATAGTGAGCACAGCTATGTCGTTGATGTCTCTCACAGCATTTGAAGTGAAGTGTGGATGCTTGACCCCACTTGCGACGCGCAGAGTTGAGTAAGAGTTGCCGAGGCGGTCGTGCATGCCTATGTATACTGTTAGATCCTTGAAGTGCACTCTGAAACGAGGACAATTTCAAAATTGATTTATTAATGTTCAGAACTTGTGTCAATGTTCATTAGGGCTATTTTAAAACATCGAAAAGATTTCCGATCGGGAACGCCAGCTTTATCAACCCAGCTCTAAAACCATTTTGGGATGAACATCAACGATGATTTGATCTCTTTTTTTAGAGCCAGGCTGAGAAAAGTGGACGTTTCCGATCGGTTGCAATCGGAAAAGATTCAAAACTTGACTACCGAAAGTATTCTAAATTTACTTGAAATTATCATTCCTCTGAGCAGGTTTAAAATATGGGAGTTTTCATTGAAGTTTAGGCAAGTGAAACGTTATCCTATTATGCCTTTCGTATGCTTGCTGTCGTGTCACTGATTCTTTCTTGGTCATCCTGTATTAGGTCCGTGACCAGGTTGAGGTATGATAGCCCTGAAAGGGCCTATGACCATCGGTGAAAGAATCAGTGTAGTGAAAGGATTAAGGTGCGTCTCAGATGCGTCACGAAAGGATCGTGCACATCTTAGAGGCACCTTTCGTGCACTCTTAGGTAAGAGATTTTGATGATGATTTTCGCTCACCCAAAAGTGATACAATGACCAGCAGTGAGCACATGCAAGTCGGTGATGATGGCTCCTCCGCAGTGCAGTTTAGGACCAAGCATCAAAGACACAAGCCACGGGTATTGGTGAGGCTGGACTGTCGTGCCTCCCACGATCCGCCTGTTCTGCCCTTCTATACCACATTCTGAAACGATATTATTCAAACTTTTAGCTTGAAATCGTACGGCCTCATCCATCACGCACTTTCGTATAGTACCTGCTTATAGCTGTTTAGAACTATCATGCTTTATAATATAGATCTTCGGTTATTTATTCAAGATTGAACAGATTTGGACTTACCACAAGATGTGTCGATCTTTTGCCCATATATCTGCCGAAGTATACGAGGATATTAGAATCCCGAGATAACTATATCAAATCCTTAGGTTTGTATTCAAAATCTTCAGGAGAGGAATTTAAAGTAGAAAAATCAAAAATAGCCGTGGTATTCTCAGTCGTTAATGTTTTTTAACAAAATTAAAATCAAAATTACATTAGACTGACATGATTGGTCATAGAAATAATTGTTATCAAATTTTCCGCTGAAAATTCCACTCACTATAATTAAAGATGCGAGCCCAAGAGTGATAGCAATTTGGAATAATTTCGGTTTGATTTCAGACAGTGGTTTTCTAGTGGTGGTGGTAGGAAAACACTCCACTAAACATACTAGGGAGGGGTGCTGTTTTCGAGTGAGCAGGTAATTGTAAATTGCTTACCAAGTTGATGATCAAACAAATAACGGAGCATATCCGTTGCATTTCATTGATTTATGTCACGTGACTGCTGGATCACGTGCTGGGTGAAATTCCGTGCATGACCTGCATGTCCCTTCGACAGTAAAACAAAATGCGCCGGAATTTAATTAGAGTTCCGTTCCGATATGAAGCCGAGCGTAAATTGTTACTCGGTTTCAATTACATTATCGATAAAAGAAAATAGGATTTTTTATTGTTTATCGTCTTTTTGTTTTAGAAATGCACGAATACCAATGCTTATAATGTAACCTTCCGAAAAAACAGTTATTTTTATATGCTGTTTTGCATGCTGTTTTGAAAAAAAAAACTGTTTTTTCGGAAGGTTACATTATATGGCTTGATTTGCTAGGTGTAATAACTTGTTTACCATCCCGATAGGGGCTTATCAACAAGAAAGAATATAAGCGGGAAAAAATCAAAGTAATAAATATGTTTTTTCCAGTTTTATTCCCTAGCTGCATTTGGTTTTTCATTTTCATCTTTAAAAGTAAACACTAAACGTACAATAAATTTTACTCCAAGATTACTGCCTAATCATTTTTCACCAAGCTTTTTAAATCTGAAATCGAACAACCAGCCGTCACGTCTTTTTCCTTTTTTCCTCGCCATACCATCCTCCTTCAAAAGCTAACGTTCGCTGCTTGCTTCTCGATGAAACTAAAGAGGTTGCCAACACGGCCATTCTGCAAGGTGCATGTCCCAGGCAGCCCACGAGTTGAGATAGAATGCTGAAACAAGACAGATATACATCCTTTTCCCCACATAATCCGAGGGTGAGCTTACAACATTTAAGACCGCTTGCACTTAAAGGGATTGTACCACACTTATGAGTCCAGGTTCGCCAATCAACAATTCAAGGCCACCTGCTCATAAAGGGTTTCTTCCACACTTAAGCGTACCAAGTTCGTCTGTCAATGCTTGAAACCGCTTGCACTCAAAGGGCTCTATGCCTCACTTAAGTGTACCAAGTTCGTTCCATTATCGGACCCATTCCCAGAATTATACTCGGAAATTGATATCTTTAGACAAATCGTTTAGCATTTTATCTTGACTCGCAAACACAAATTTATCCAACAGTAAATAAAATGAATTTTAGTCATATTGCCAAACGCAGCTGGTAACATAAAGCATAAAGTTCCTTGTTCATTTTATATTCCTTAGCTGTTGCTTTACTTGCCAAAAATATTTAAATAATTGATTATGAACTGATTTTACCCTAAAATAGCTGATTATTGTATATAGTGTTTTCAATAAAAAATGTTGAATTTCCAAAAGTCGTAGTACAAACTTTATTGCCAATAGGGTGTAGAATAAGCCCTTTAGGTAGGTACTTACTGAATTATATTAAAGATCCAGTGCATGCATTGTCTCATAAAAATAAAACCTGTAGGTATATAAACACACACCTTCTGTAATTAACAGAAAAAATTGTCGTGTGCGAAAGTGTAAAACAATAACTCAAAAAATGGGCGTGATTGATTCTGCCTCAGATATTTTATTTTCGGACGGTGCTAAACACGAAATTTTTGATAAAACAAATTCTTTTGATAATAATAAAAGACAAACTAATCGAGTAGCTCATAAGAATATTGGTACCGATTATTCTTACAAACATGACGTGGTGTGGAAAAATGCAATTGGGTTTTTAATTTTACACTTTTTTGCACTGTGGGGAAGTTATTTGCTGCTCACAGGATGTGTGAAAATGTACACTATTGGGTGGAGTAAGTGCTACTTTAATATTAAGTACTATGGAGTAGAAAACGAGAGCTTTACATTCCATTTTGTAAAAATGGATCATCGAATAAGATATTTTTTACAAAAACTAAAAACCGACTTCAAATTCCTTCAATTAATATCAGCCTCTTTTTTTTGTTATCAACCTCTTTGCGTTTTGCTTACCTACTGAGGATGACATTGGCCACCTACACTTTCGAATAAAAAACAAAAGTAACTATGACATCCATTCATCATCAATAATAACTCTTACGGTACTGACTGACTGACTGACAATCAAACGTAGTGGTTTTATTCTCTTTGAAAATCAACGCAGAGCCTACTAAGATTATGAAGCAGGGTAGCTTCCTGTTGTAACGTATGTGTGCACAGAAATAAATTCCCGACACACAACCCCTTAGTTTAAAGTTTATGTAAAAATAGCAGCAACCGAACGAAGTCGCGGGGATAACCATACTATACCACAGTCGACAAAAAAAAATTCGGCAAGTGGAGATTTCAAGAGAAGATGACGTTTTTTTAAGTTTTACGGGACAAGTTGCAATCCCTCAGGAGTTAAATTAAAATGGGACCACCCCGGGATCATACTCTATACACCAGCGAAATAATCATCAAAATCGGGTTAATATTGGCGGAGATATCGAGTAACATACACACAAAAAAATAAAAAATATAGCCGACTTGAGCACCTCCTCCTTTTGGAAGTCGGTTAAAAAATGAACAGTTAAAAGAGGAACAGGCATATAGCTTCACCTAGTTTCTAAGGCGTTTCAAAGTGATCCTAGTGATTTTATTGAAATAAACGCCTTTTGACCTTGACTTTGAGTGCAGTAATAAAAAATAATTAGGATCATGACTTTTATCCCCAAGCATTAAAGACATCCACTTAGATATCCAGGCGATCAGTTCCTTGAAGATGACTAGTCATTTAGCAGCAGAGAGTATTCCATACGTGACAGGTAAAAAAAGGTAAAAAAAGCCCATCCACGCTTTAAAAAAAAAACTTACTGGTGTCCTCACGATGTTTTCCTTCACCATTTAAACACGCGTTTATGCGATCTTAAAACTCATTGGTGCCGGGTTCGTCCACACGACCTTCGGATTCATCGTCGGAAAACCTCCCACAAGGCCAACACGGTTTTTTTTTTATACAACTGAGGTGGCAAACTGTCATACGTCCTACCTGTTGGTAAGCGGTTACCGTAGCCTATGAGTGCTTGCAATACCAGAGGCATCACGCACGCGTTGCCGACCCCGAACCCCCTCCCCCCCCCTAAAGAGCTCTGTCTCTGTGTCTGTGACTGGACTGTCCCAGACTTTACTAGTGATAACAATAGGATTTTACATGTTTATTTTAATGTTTCAGCCATACTCGGTATGTACTTGTGCGCGGAGGGGGTCACCATAGGGGCCCATCGTCTATTCACACACAAATCCTTCAAGGCTACGCCACTTCTCAAAGGCATACTGATTGCTTTGCAGACCGCAGCTGGACAGGTATCATTACATTATTAATTTTACAACTTTAATTGAACGACGCTAAGGCAGAGAACTTGGTCTATACGGCGCAATATTTCCGTGGCGGCCTCGGCTGAAAATATATAAAATAGAGGCCTCTTCGGCCTCGAAGTCCTTTCGTGCACGGTCAAGTGTCTTTGGTTCTACACGCCGGTTTTCTCATGATATTTTTCTGCTCCGCTTGTGCACGCTAGTATTTATGGTGTGCATTTACTTACCTACAAAGTATGTATATTCATGGCTATCTCCATTAAACTTAGCTAATGTCACCTGATAACAGCTGATTTTTTTAAATCTTCTAGAACAGCGTATTTATCTGGAGTCGGGACCACCGCCTGCATCATCGCTACTCGGACACGGACGGTGACCCCCACAATTCAAAACGTGGCTTCTTCTTCTGCCACATTGGCTGGCTGATGACGAAGAAGCACCCTTACGTCATAGAGCTTGGAAGAAACATCGATATGAGCGATCTGCAGGCTGATTGGATGGTCATGTTTCAGAAAAAGTAAGAATAATGAATAGAAAATAATATAATGGGCATAATGGACAACCATCGCTCCAAAGCCCTTATTCAGTTTGTTCCTGCAACGTTCGTAAATTGTTGTTGGCAATTTTTTTTTCATTGTTCATCATTACTTGACCGTAAAGGTCACTGCTGGATATAGCTCTCCTCTAAAGAGTGCAACGAAGAACGGTTTTGAGCCTTCAACTACTACTTCTTCTACTTCCCGCAACCTTTAATCCGTCTGCGTCATCCTCTTCTGGAGATTCCTCCTTGCCACGGATACCAGAAGGGGCTAACTTTGGGACTTAAAACATCCCAAAAAAAATTACTTAGTCGGGTATAGAACCCTCGACCCTCGCCTAGATACGGGAATGCGCTGTCTCATACGCCACTCAGTCAACAATTGTTCTGCCCGCAATTCTTCGGGATGTTTCTTAGTGGTTAGTGTATTCCCGCCCTCGGGAACGCGAGTTCAATTTCTCATTTACCTATCAATATTTTCATTGTTCAATAATTTTCTACTATCTAATTAACATTAATACTAATTACAGTGTGGATAAATGTAAGCCTTATTTATTTTATGCTCATTAGCCATAATGTAAGCCATAGTAATTAGATTAGTGTTGGTATGTTTTGAATTGTTTTTTTTTATAAATATGACACAAAAAAATCAAGGTAAAATAAAGTCGTGTTCTAACGGCTTGTGATATGTCCTTGTTATGTCACATAAAATTCGTTTGAAAAAGAGCCTTACCTCTACTGAATAAACTTACTACAAAAATTTTGAGGTTGTTATTTGAGGGCGTACGATATAGCTCAAAGATATCGCAAGCTCCTAAAAGTCAAACACAAAATTAACTTTATTCAATAGAAGTAAGCTTACGTGACGTGGGGGGTCCGATCCTGGATCGGCAACTCGTGCGTGATGCCTCTGGTATTGCAAGGCTACGATAACTATCACCAACAGGTGGGTATGCTTGATTGCCATCTGAGTTGTATAAAAAAACATAAAGATCATTTTCGAAAATAAATATTAGATGTCATGTCGCTCGTCATTTGACCACATACTTTATAATATAGTTAAATTGATATCGATATTGAATCATAAATTGATATCACTAACCACCAAAGTAGGTATCAAACCCACACATTTGAAATTTCGCGTAACAGGGATCATCAATTTAAACATGTCTTGTCTGATTATCAGATACTACTACCAACTGTACATTCTTTTTGCGGTTGTACTCCCGGTCTGGTTGCCGGTACACTTCTTCGGGGAAACCTTGTGGAACTCTATCCTGGTCTGCTACTTCTTCCGCTACATGTTTCAATTAAATGGAACTTGGCTTGTGAACAGCGCTGCTCATCTATGGGGGACTAGACCTTATGATCAGTAAGTAATATTTGTTCCGAGTGTTGTTGTACCATGGTACTCGTAATTTCTGATACCCACGACACAGATAATTATAGTGTGGGGTCAGGACTTGTAAGTGACTATTGGGTGTTATTTAAAAACAAAATATGAACCTTTGTTTTCACTAGTTTTATTAACTCTACGGTTAGTAAGATGATTAAAAACATACTAATCATGATGATGATGATGTCCTATTGATCAACTCACTGCTCGAGTCCCATTATGCTAAAGACCATATCTAACAACGAAGGGCACTGACTTGCAGAATTAATATATGTATACACCGTAGTGTATCCTACTTACTAACAAGAAAATGAAAAAAAAAAAAACCGTTCCGCCGAGATTTCAGACACATAGAGAACATCTATTGTGTCTTGATCCGCGCATCAGCATGATGTTAAACATTGTATTATTATCTTTTCGCATTTTTCTCAGAGACTGTAAACACAAGGTTTATTTTCAGAAACCTGCAGCCAGTTGAGTCGTGGTTCGTCTCGTTCATAAGCCTGGGCGAGGGCTGGCACAACTACCACCACACCTTCCCATGGGACTACAAGGCGGCAGAACTCACCATGCACTTCAACTTCTCCGCCACGCTGATCCGTTTCTTCGAGAAGATCGGTCTCGCGTATGACTTGAAAACTGCATCGCCGGAAATGGTAATTCACATTTTTGTTCTCATGCTGGGGCCACATTACGGAGACTCGGCGAATGTTCACGTAGTGCATCTCTGTCTATCGTATGATAAATAATATGGCGCCACCAGATTTGGTTACTAGCTTATACAACCTACTTTTAATGGACTAATTTTATCGTTATCTATCTATTATCGCTTGTAGACCATTATTATAAGTTTTCTTAGCTTACCTGATTACTTGTTTCAGGTCGAAAAACGAATAATGCGCACAGGAGATGGCACACATTACGTACACGGCAGCGATGAAGCCAGGTCTTCAGTCACAGCGATAGGTCCCCTCCATCCGTTGAACCCATCTTACACCACCAAATTCAAAGCTCCAGATGCTATTCTGCCCTCTGAGGGCCTACCCCTTTTCCATGAAAAAGATGTACTTAATTTGAACAGAATGAAAAGAATATCAAGTACTGCATGAAATATATTTAATTGCAGCAATCTTTATTTGCCTAAAATTAGATTTAAAATAATAATATAAATTATCCTAACCATACTTTGTTTGATTTATAACTAACAAAACTTACTCTCTACCTGTACAGAATGGTTTCCTTGTGTACTGGAATTCGATCATATTATGAAATTATTTAGCTAACGCAAAATTATTAAACATCTCTAAAATTGTAACTGGTTAGTTTTAAATCTTGTTTTTGTCATAGAGTTTTACGACTGCACTGTCCACTTATAGCATGCTGTGTTCACTATTATTAGAAATTGCATTGTAAATGTCCATAATACACATGTCAATCAAGCCTGATCAACCCTTGTGCTTAACAAATTAATTCTTTACTTAACCTTTTTGTTTGATTTAATTGTGTGACATTTACCACTCTTATCATGGATCTTTGTGTTGTCCGAATCAATAAATGAATTTAAATTTTATATTTAAATTATGTTGTACTTAGATAGGTAGAAAACTCTTTATTGTACACCACAAGGACATCTTACAAATTACACACAGGTACAAACATTCAATATTAATAGTGAAGTACAATGGGCGGTCTTATCGCTAAGAGCGATCTCTTTCAGACAACCTTTGGATGGACAGGAACTGAAGAGAACGATATGGGTCGGTGTCACAATGACAAAACTAAAATAAACTAATATATATATATATAACTTAAAATATAACTAAATAAAGATAATTCATAAATACATATTGAAAATATTACGTACAATATATAAATATTTAGATAGTTAATAAATAAGAGCAGTTGTACTTCGAGTTGTGAAACAAATAAATAATAATAAGATATTTCAATTATTCATTCATTGTAGCTTACCTTTTTTCTGGTGTAAATTACTTATCACCATAACGTTGGTTATGCAATTTTTTAAATAATCTAATACATTGAAAAATTAGCACACAATGAAGATGACAGTTCAAGTTCCTTATAACCCAATTTACACTAACAATACAATTCGTAAAATTGATCAATTCTTTACACCTCATCCTATAAAATACTAAAAGATTACTTGAAAATCATCAGTAGGTCATCTAGTGCTCAAGATGGCAAGCGTAAACTCGCATCCAATATCTCGTGAAGAGTATTCAAAAGAAAATAAAAATAAAATGAACGAAATGTTTATTAATAAAGAAATGATAGGAACGGACCTTACGTACACACATGAAATAGTTTGGAAGAATGTATTTGTATTTTTGATAATGCACATTCTGGGTGTTTATGGATTTTATTTACTATACACGGGAGTTTACGGCTTCATAACGGTTTTGTGGGGTAAGTACCTACAGGTTTTTTTTACAGCTTTTTTTAAGCAACTGAGGCGCCAGAGGCTCGGGTTTAATTTCGGATGCGGGGTAAAAGTTTTTAACAATATTCATTTTGTCCGAAAATGTTTTCTGATTAAACGCAGCACGATAAGCTTGTGTGTTGGTTTAGAGGGGACTACAGCGCATACCGCTGTTGGGTATTTCTTAAATTATTTAAGCTTACAGATGCAGGTCAGTTAAAAAAGGACCTGTTACCGTTCATCGTTTAATTTAAAATAAAAAGATCCTATAAATAACTAAATTTTGTTTCAGTTTGTGCTGTCACTTACACGGTCAGCTTAAGTATTACAATTGGAGCCCATCGGTACTACACACATAAAACTTTCAAAGCCACACGACTTCTTCAGTTTATTTTCATCATCGGCCAAACTTTAGCTGGTCAGGTACGTTTTTATCTATATGTATACATAAATAAATATTCCGGACATATTCACACGGTCAACTGATCCCAAACTAGGCATAGCCTGTACTATGGGTACCAGAGACTGATATACATAATAGATCAATATTTAACACCCAGACACAGAACAAACATCTGTGTTTATCACACAAATGTTTGTCCAGTGCGGGGATCGACCCCGCGACCTCTAGCGCAGAAGGCAGAGTTACAACCAACTGAGCTATGAGGCCAGTCAACATATTATGTATAGTATAATAAAATTTCGAGCCTAAAGCTGTGTTTAAACGGCATGCAAGGTATCCTTAATATCCTATCCTACTAATATTATAAATGCGAAAGTTTTTGAGGATGTTTAGATGTTTTTATGTTTGGATGTTTGTTATTCAATCACGGTAACGGCTCAACAGATTTCGTAAAGAATTAAAGAAATAGCATATAGCCTACTTTTTATGTAGGTACCACGCGAGCGTAACCGCGGGCGGAAGCTAGTATCACATATACTTCGTTTCAAAAAGATGAAAGAAAAGACCTCTACTGAATAGATTCATTTTTAAAAGATTTTTTTTCTTGACTAGAACACCATGTTCACGTGGGCACGCGACCACCGCCTTCACCATCGCTTCTCCGACACAGACGGCGACCCTCACAACTCAAAACGAGGCTTCTTCTTCTGCCATATCGGGTGGGCTATGGCCAAGAAGAACCCTTACGTGATAGAACTTGGAAAGAAGATTGACATGAGCGACTTGCTTGCAAATCCGCTGGTCATGTGGCAAAAGAGGTAAAATTTTGTTCTTTGTACTAATAACTTAGGGTATCCATTTTATCAAATGCGCCAGCAACTATCCTCTCTGAAAACGTATTCATTGAACTGGATACTGCTCAAATAATAATGTGGAGGCTGCAGAAAGTTTCTAGAGTTCCTATAGTATTGTCATCAACCGGTGTTATCCCTAAGCAACTTTTTCAATCTCTAGATTTCTTAGATTTACCAAAGCATAATTATGTTCTGCTACAAAAACAGAACTTCCTGGTGAAGTCCAACCCTCTCTACTGAGGCGAACTTGGCCTAGGCCCGTTCGTCCCAGTTATCCCCGGTCTTAAATAAAAAAAAAGAAACAGAGTTGATTAAATCTAGCAAACAATAATAATAATAATAAATATTCCGGACACAAGGTCAACTGATCCCAAACTAGGCATAATAAAACTCGCACAAATTTACTCTGTACTTTTTGGTCATAATGGATCAGAAGACACCTAGGGCAATATAATTTTTGAAACTATGATGTTTATGAACATAATTTGCACTAAAGACGGGACCCCTGATACCCTTCAGATTGAGAGTCGAGGTATCACCTACTTGGCTAACACAGCTAACGTTGACCAAGTGGAGATAGTGATGATGATGATGACCTAATTAAATCATACTTTTTACAATTTGGAACAATTATTTTCAGATACTACTTCCCATTGTACTTTCTGGTTGCATTCTTCATTCCCGTTGCCGTTCCCGTTTATTTCTTTGGGGAGACATGGACGAAGTCAGTTTTGCTATGCTACTTTGCTCGCTATCTGTTATCACTTCATGTTACCTGGCTCGTTAACAGCGCTGCCCATCTCTACGGGACCAGACCCTATGATAAGTAAGTTCCAGTGAGTTTGTGAACAATCTGGTTTTGATATATGCTGCTGAATAGCTCAGAAAAGAGCCTTGATTGTGAATTTTACGGATGTACGACTCCCTTGCTTGCTTAATAACTTGCTTAATAACTTCATCAAATTCACTATGAGAAACGATATCTTAATATATGCCTTTGAATTGTATTTAACCTGGAGAGATCACAAGCGAAATTTGACTTTGTAATGCATCGCTAGATCTATGGTTTCTATCATTGGCATGAAAACAATTATTCTGGTCAGTTCACAGATGATAAATATAATATTTTGCAGAAATCTACAGCCAGTGGAATCCTGGTTCGTATCAATGATCACGTCAGGCGAGGGCTGGCACAACTACCACCACACGTTCCCGTGGGACTACAAGGCGGCGGAACACGGAATGCCTCTGAACTTCTCCGCCACGATGATCCGGTTCTTAGAGAAGATCGGCCTGGCTTATGACTTGAAGAGCGCTGACCCAGACATGGTTTGTTAATGTTCGCTTGCTTGCTTTCTTGTTGTGTCACTGATTATTTCTTGGTCATCCTGTATTAGGTCAGTGAACAGGGTAAGTATGGTGGCCTTATGACCTTTTTCAGGCCATACTTACCCTGGTGAAAGAATCAGTTTAGTGAAAGGATTAAAATGCGTCACTTAAAGGCCTCTTTTGTGCACATGTCACATGTCTTCCACTTTATAGGATCTAGGATATGCCAGTTTCCTCAATTTGTTTTCCTTCACCGTTTAAGTGCACATATTTATTCTGAATGTAAAATTGGTGCACGACCGAGATTTGAACCCACGACCTGTGGATCGGAAAGCAGGACCACTCCATCCGTGGTATCTTGCTCGCTTGCTTGCTTTACTCGTAACACTAGTTCCATCTTGGTCATCGTACATTAATATAATGATCGCTGATCAAAGAACCAATACGGTGCAAGGATTAAAGTGCGCGTCTTCGAGACTCTTTGATGCCATTAGGTTTGTTCTTGGTCTCAAACCGAGACTAGACGTGCCGCGATGCTTTCAAACTATTTAATATTCTATCGTTCTCTGGGACCTACATCTTGCAGTGTCTGTTAATAAAGTAAAAAAAAATAACTTTCTGCAAATTACAAATATGGCACAAGATCTGGAAACAGGCTTCGGACCCCAACATATAAGCTAAGCAAATCTTCAAAAGCTTCTTAGGCAATGGTGTAAAACTTTACAATATGCTAACTGATGAGTGATGAGGTAAAATGTCTAAGCTGCTACATTTATAAGAAAATAAATAAAAGTATACTGACACAAAAACTACTACGTTGACTGAATTATGGTCATATTGACCTGACTCTCTATGACATTTTAAATTTTTATTTATTAATTAACTGACTTTTTATTTATTATTGATAACAAGCTTTCGCCCGCGGCTTAGCTCGCGTAGTACCAACATAAAAAGTAGCCTATATGCTATTCTAGGTAAAGAAATTTATGTATTCCGTTTCAACAAAATCGGTTGAGCCGTTACGGCGTGATTGAACAACAAACATCCAAACATCCTCACAAACTTTCGCATTTATACTAATAGTAGGACAGGATATATTATAGATCCATCATTGACTGACTCACTTTATGTAAATACATTTATTATTAATAACATTGTTTTTATTTTAAAAAACTGACGAAGCTATTTACAGCTGACAGTTATTCGTTTGACATTATTGGCAAGAACATCATCATCAACATCATCTCCCTGCCCTTATCCCACTTCATGTGTGGTAGGCACAACGTGTTTTTCTCTTCCACTCCCCTCTATCAGCCGTCATTTTAGTATTCACTCCTTTTTTACTAATGTCGTCTTGACAAGTTTTTTTTTACAAAATATTAATTTCAGTACCTGAATACATACTTAACCTGTCGGTCAGAGTTTTAAAACAAATCAGACATGTTACTATCAATATTAATTAAGGATATGGTTAATGTTCAGTTTGACGTAACTAAGTGTTCGACAGTGTACCAAAAGGTTGAATAAAATGAATACCTAATGAATAATCAGGTTTGTGAATAATCGATTACTAATGATCTAAACATATAAGGTGTATCTAATATGTATGCTACCGTAGTCTAATTTATTTATTTATTTAATTTTAATTGGAACGGCAATTACCAATTACATTCACTAATTAATTATAATTTATATACATAAAATTAAACACACGAAACTTAAGTAAATAAAATTTAATTAAATGTTGAAATAAAATTGTCAAAGTTAAATCATACATTGTTAATAAATATTTTAATATCAGACATCGGTCATGCATCCCTCTCACAGTACAGTAGACAAAATTACATAAGGTGCATCCATTCGTCCTTAAACATGTCACAGTCTGGAAAAGCCTTATGTAACCCGTTGAGAGGGTCGAGAGCGTGAGGCAGCGACGACCGATAGTGCACTTCGGTTCGGCAAGGTGGTATAGCGAGGAGCATATGGCTTTTACCGCAGATATAATTTTATTGTTCGGCACGTAAAGGCGAAGCGACTCGTTACAGAGGTCAGGACTATCAATAATGTTCCTAAAAATTTTATCAACGGTCGACAGCTGTCGTTTAGTTTTAAGCGAGTTATACCCAGATAGCCTCGCAGGAATTTCGTGGGATACATTAATGGATAATATTCAGCTACATGCTTGTAGAGGTGTCTTATAAATTTTTATGAAATTTTTCTAGGAGTAGATCATATTTTTCTCATGCCAACCCATACACAAGAACTGGCCTCTAGCTTGCTACGGATCTAAGCGGAAAAGGAGCTTTATCACGTACACGTATACCTGGGCCAGTAAATTTTGTTCAAGTTATTTCTGACTGTTTAACAATTTCAATTGCAGATGGAGAAAAGAATACTACGTACAGGAGACGGCACGCACTACATCCTAGGCACCGACGAGCACAGGTCAGCGGTGACTGCCATTGGTCCACTCCACCCCCTCAATCCGTCATATACAACTAAGTTCAATGCTGCCGAAGTTGAATTGAAACCGGAGGGCCTGCCGCTGTATCATGAAAACGATCTTCTGAATACTAAAAATACTGATAGAGTGTCTAATTCGGGCTGATAATAATTATATAAATACCTGTGAGCTCTATACACGGAATACTTGAAATATGTAAGGCTGTAAGCTGAAAAAGGCTGACCTATTCTACACAATAATTTCAAATCTCAACAGATTTGGAAAATCTCTATGCAAATATCAGATGGTTTGTGTTGAAATAACCTGAATGAATAAGCTGTTTTACCTAGCAATATTGACGCTAAACTTACGAGACAAACAAAAATTTTATTAAGACTATTACCCAAATAAATTGTTTAGTTTTTGTAAAAGGTATTATTTAAGTTACCACTCCCTTGTTCCTACCAAAAATATGTTTCCTCTCATACTAATTTTTACAAAAGTAACCAACACGTGTGTTGTGCTGGATCCAGTACAGATACTTGGAGATTCTGGTGTAGACCCCTGGGTACTCAGGGCTGCCGCCGCTTATTCCCCAAAACACCACCTGTATAAATCACACCTGTTTAAGTTTTTAAGTTTATTTACCAAGTGTGATTTATATATTTTACCATATTTTTCTTCTATCTCTACTTATAACATACAAAAGATATATACATACATACAAAAGAAAGTCACAATCAATAAACTTTTTATATTAAAAAGTCGATTTTTTTTAATTAATTTAATTTTTAATTATATTGAAAAATAATATTAATTATATTGAATAAAGACGGTCATATTCGAGAACTCGCGCCCTGAGGCTTCCGTACCTTTACAGGGGGTCAAAATTCCAAGTGTAGGTACCTACCGACCGAATGCTCACGTAGTTCATTGTATTATATTGACCGCAAATATAACTCTGTCTCGGAATAATTCCACACGTATTTGCAATTAATCTTCAAGATACATATTTATTGAACACACTTTCCTATTAACTTCGCAATCCAATTTAGGGGTAATAACATTGAAATTCCTAAATTTTAGACATTTTCCTTCATTTATGTTACAAAAGCTCTTAGCGTTCCAAATTTCAGAATTGTGAGGTTACTGGAAGTACCCTAGAGGTTTTAATTTTTGCCATTTTCATACAAAAATGAGACATTTATTGCCATATCTTTTTAATACATTGAGCTATAAGCTTGATTTTTTATGTGGCACCATAAATCCATAGATCCTAATAGTTGGTATAAATTTCAAGTTGATACCTATAGCCGTTTCTGATAAAAATGGTCTTGACAGACAGAGAGACAGACGGACAACAAAGTGATCCTGTAAAGGTTCCGTTTTTCAAAATGGGGCACGGAACCCTAAAAATTAACACACAATAAAGATGACAGTTCAAGTTCCTCAATAGCTAATTTACACTTACAATACAATTCGTAAAATTCAACTATCCATTAGTCCTTTAGATTCTCAGTAGGATTAGTACGTCATCTAATGCTCTAATAGAACAACAAAATGGCTGGCGTACCAAAAGATTATTCAAAAGTAAGAGATAATAAAAATAAAATGAACGAAATGTTTTTTAATAAAGAAAAGATAGGAACGGACCTTACTTATACACATGAAATAGTGTGGAAAAATGTATTTGGATTCATGATACTGCACATTCTAGGTGTTTATGGACTTTACTTACTATTCACGGGAGTTTGCGGCATCAGAACGTTTTTGTGGGGTAAGTACAGATATTTTTTACAACCTCGTTCAGTTGGCGGGTTCAATTTTGGATGCGGAGTAAATGTTTTTAACAATCTACATCTTTATTTGTTTATTTATTTATTTGTTGAAAGTGCACATACATTATGTATATTACCAATTACATAAAATATCTTCATAAAAACAGGGTCTGATATACATAAAAATAAAAGCACACTATAGCATTCTAAAAAAAAAAAACTTAAAATAAACATAAACTTAAATAGTGCTCAATGAAAAAAAAACAAATAAAAACTCTTGACTCTAACTACTTAAATAGATAGGAAGGTATCATAAAATGTCATGAATTAATTAAATTTAATCGGAAGAGCCAAAAAGGCAAAGTAATTTGTTTTTGAATTTTCTCAAGGAGTCGTTAAATATATCAATAGATGGGTTGAATTTATTAATGCAATTGTACTCGTTGCATATTCGTGTGGAAGGCACCTGAAGGCCTAAGTTAGTTTTGGATCGAGGTGTGTTAAATATGTCATGGATCGGTTGCCTGGGATAGTTGAAAAGTACATGTAAGTGGAATTTCTCTAGTAGATTACTGCAATGTATTTTACCATTAATTATATTATGTAAAAGGGTAAGGTCCATTAACTTACGTCGATTCCGTAAAGAAATCATTTTAAATTTAGTAAGGCGTAGGATATATGGATTCCGATGTGAAGAATCTGATGTGTGAAAGGCAAGATGTCTTGTTAGAGCACGTTGTATGCATTCAATGTGTTGGGAATGAGTACTGTAAAAGGGGCTCCAAACAGTGGAGGCATATTCTAATTGGCTGCGCACTAATGCATTGTAAAGTAATATCTTTGTATGAGATTTAAATCCTTTACTATTGCGTTTAATTAATCCTAACATTTTTACCGCTTTTGTCACTACGTGGTTTGTCTGTGGGATAAAAGATAGTTGGCTATCGATGAAGATGCCAAGATTTCGTATAACGCTGACTTCTTCTAGTTGTATGCCGCCAACTTCATAAATTGATACAAGTGGTTTTTTCTTTCTTGTAAATTTAATATGGAAACATTTGCTTACATTGAGAGTCATGCGATTTATGGAACACCAATTTATTATATAATCAAGATCCATTTGTACAAAGTTGTGATCTGAAGGGCTTTCAATAGTTTTAAATAATTTCACATCATCAGCGAATAACGACAGTTTACAATCTTTAACATGTTTTGGTAAATCATTTATAAATATAAGAAAAACCACAGGTCCTAGGTGTGATCCCTGCGGAACACCCGATTCAGTAAGAAAAATGGTCGATTCAGATCCATTTACTGAGACCACTTGAGGTCTTTTGAACAAATAAGATTTAAACCAATTCAATAGTGAGCTGCTTATACCAAAGCTATTTAATTTTTGAAGTAAAATAGTATGATCTACCTTGTCAAATGCTTTGGCGAAATCAAGGTAGATGGCATCACAAGCTTACTTTATCTAGCTCTTGCGTTAAGTCAGATACAAAGGTTATAAGATTTGTGTGTACTGAGCGGCCGATTCTAAATCCGTGTTGAAAATCAGTTATTTTCAATATGCTTGGAAATTAGAGGACTAATAACGGACTCAAACAGCTTCGATAGACAGCTTAATATCGAAATGGGGCGGTAGTTTTTTACGTTATTTTCTTCACCTTTCTTATGAATCGGAATTATTCGTGCTTTTTTCCATTCCTCAGGGAATACACCTTCTTTTTAATTCTTCGTTAAATATAATTGTAAGGGGCAATGATATGGCAACACAAGATCGTTTCACGAAAATGGGTGGTATATTATCCTGACCCGCCCCTTTTTGAATATCAAGTTTTTTAATAGCTGTGCGTACATCTACATACATACATACATAAAATCACGCCTGTTTCCCAGAGGGGTAGGCAGAGACCACGGTTTTCCACTTGCTACGATCCTGACATACCTCTTTTGCTTCATTCACTCTCATCACATTCCTCATACATGCTCGTCGGTTTAGGGTACTCATGACCTGGCCTTTTTCCAAAACGTCACCGATTTGGTCACTAAACGTACGCCTAGGTCTTCCCCTTCCAACGGTCCCATTCACACTCGCCTTGTACACCTGTTTCGTCAATCTTCTTTCGTTCATTCTCTCTACATGACCAAACCATCTCAGCATACCTTTCTCAATCCTCATCACTACGTCTTCTTTCACCCCACAACGCTCTCTTATCACACTGTTCCTCACTCTATCTTTCAAAGTTACTCCACACATACTTCGCAAAGCTCTCATTTTATTCATTTCATTTCATTTCATTTCATTTCATTTCACTTCCAAACATTAGTGTCGGCACTAACACTCCTGCATGCACAGCCAGTCGTGCCTTTTTGGACACTTTCCGACTGCTCATAAAGGCATGTAATGCCCCATTCACTTGATTTCCAGCATTCACTCTCCTTTCAATATCACTCTCATGCTTCCCATCTCTTGTAAACAAAGTCCCCAGGTATACAAACTCATTCACTTGTTCAACTCTTTCTCCACCAATCAGAATATTACAAACTGTCACGCATTCATCTCTTTCAAAAACCATTACTTTCGTCTTATTTACATTAACTTTCATTCCTTTTCTTTCAAAAGATTCATGCATAATTGTTACCATCTCCTGTAACTCCTCCGCCGATGATGCAAGTATAACCTGGTCATCAGCATAGAGGAGACACTTGACGAGTAACTCGTTCATTCTTAATCCACATTCAGTATCTTTCAAATCTTGCAAACAACTGTCCATGAATAGATTAAACAGCCATGGTGACGCTACGCATCCCTGTCTAACACCTTTTTCGATGCTAAACCATTTAGTGTATGACCCATGTATCCTTACGCAAGCACTGGAATCCTCATAGAGAGATTTCAGAGCTCGAACAAGGTTGCTGCTTACTCCATACAACGACAGTACCGACCAAAGTTCATTCCTCATCACTTTGTCATAGGCCTTTTCCAAATCCACGAATATGCAATAGACCTTTTGACCCGTGGCCAAAAATTTCTCGGCTATGCATCGCAAGGAAAAGACCTGATCCGTACATCCCATTCCCTTTCGAAATCCCGCTTGAGCGTCCCATATTTTCTCATCGGTTTCTTTCACAACTCTTTCAATCAACACTTTCGCATACAGCTTGCCGACGATGCTGAGTAGGCTAATGCCTCGGTAGTTTTTGCAGTCCTGACGTGAGCCTTTTCCCTTGTAGAGCGGTACTATGACGGCCTTGCACCAATCACTTGGTACTTGGCCGGCACTCCAGCACAAATTGAAAAGGCGGCACAACTGACTCGCTACTATGCCATGTCCAGCCTTCAGCATCTCGACTGTAATCCTGTCATACCCTGCAGCCTTACCTGATTTCATTCGTTTCAATGCATTCACAACTTCATTCATGCTTATACCACTTTCATATTCGTCATTTTCATTCATAACTGAGGTCGCTGTGAATGCTTCCTCTCTTTCAAACAAACTTTCAAAATACTCTCTCCATCTTTTTAAAATGCATTCTTCACCTTTCACTAAACTTCCATTCTGGTCTCTGATTGAATTCAGCTCTGAGCTCGGAGTTTTTCCTCTGGCTGAACGAATGGATTTCCAGAAAAACTTAATGTTTGTCCGGAAATCCTCAGATAATCTCTGATCAAAGACATCCTTTTGTTCCTCTTTCTTTCTTGCAATAATTTCTTTCACTAACCCTTTCAGTCTCTTATACTCTTTCTTGGCTTCATCAATATCCTCATTCGTTGCCTTCTGCATTCTTTCGTTAGCTCTGACAGCTAGCCAGTCTAACCACGCTTTCTTCTTCTCGCATACTGCCTTTTGCACCTCATTATCCCACCAAACATCCTTCACCTTTCTCCCTTTTGCCCTCTTACTAACACCACATATGTCAGATGCTGCACTCACTACCTCATCCTTAAAAGACTTCCATAATTCTTCAATGTCACATATATCATCAAATCCATCAAATCTATCAATCAATTTACTTTTGTACTCATCTTGCACTCTATCGTCTTGCAAATTTTCTACTCTTATCCTTTCTAGGACACTTGTGGGCTCACGTACCCGATGTCGCCAACCCTTAAAGAGACCACTTATTCGGCTCATTACCAGAAAGTGGTCTGTATGGATGCCAACTCCGCGATACACCCTAGTGTCTAGAACTTTCTTCCTCATTCTTTCATCAACTATAACAAAATCAATCATACTTTTCCTTACATTCTTCGCCTCACGAGTGTACATATGGATCCGTTTGTGATCAAACATCGTATTCATCACACAAAGGTCCCACTCCAAACATATATCAAGCAAGCTTCTACCATTTTCATTCACCCTTTCGTCACCATACATACCTAGAACTCTTTCAAATCCATCACGCTTCAATCCCACCCACCCATTAAAATCACCTAACATTATTAATCTTTCATTATCCTTGCATATTTTTAAAACATCTCTCAAACTCTCCCAAAATTCCTCTCTCTCTTCTTTCGCTTTCTGAGACTTGCCCGTACCCACGTCTATGGGAGCATATACCCCTACGATAAAGATACGGGTCAGTCCAACTTTCATTCGTATCCAAATCAGTCTCGCACTCATACATTTAAACTCGCTCACACACTCATCCATTCGCGCGGAAAGTATAACACCCACTCCCTGGCAGGCTCTGTCTGTGCTGGGAACGCCAGACCAGTACGCCGTGTAGGGTCCATGCTTGGTGGTGTCACAACCTTTCCGCTTCGTCTCATTCACACAAAGAACATCAATTCTTCTTTCATCCATCATCTGATATACTTCACTCAACTTTTCTTCCATTCCTCCTCCAACATTCAACGTAGCAAAGCGGCTCTCCGTGAGCCACTTTTCGCCCCCGCGAGAAACGAGACGTGACGGGTGGCGGACCACGTCGCCGCCATGTGGATAATTAATTTCTTGCTCCATTGCGTTCCCACGAGTAACAGGGATTTAAACGGTATACCCCCGCAGAGCCCTTTACGGGGGTAAGGCGGAATATCGAGTGTGTCCTGTGACCGCCAACACAGACACCCTCCGTTAAGACCAGCTTGCCCTCTGGCCACGAATCCTCGGCACGGGTCGGCTTACACCTTGGATCGGGGTTTGTTTCCAGGTATGCTCCCTGATGGTGGGTTTGATTTCGGAGGTTTCCTTCTCCTAGACAGGTTGCAGCACAATGCTAACGAGGCCCATCTCCCCGGGTTTGATTTCGGAGGTTTCCTTCTCCTAGACAGGTTGCAGCACAATGCTAACGAGGCCCATCTCCCCGGGACATCTCTTTCCGTAAATTGGATTTTGCCTATGAAGTTAGAATTTGGGATTAGTATTGATTGATCCATGTTAGTGTTTAGAGGTAGACTAGGTGTATACACTGATGAAAAATGGCTTGGCAAACAAATTTGATACTTCCTGGCTCGTGTTAGCAACCGTGTTATTTAATTCCATATTCGCAGGTATAGAGGAACGTCCCCCTCTTTTATCCTTGATAAAACTCCAAAATGCTTTCGGGTTTTTAGCAATATCTGTTTCAATGTTTCGTTTATAGTTTTTATAGCAAATGTTATAGAGTTTGTGACAACGTGTTCTAAGTAATTCGTACTCACAGCCATCAAGATTTTTATATTTCTTAAACCTTTTATGAATCGATTCTTTTTCAGATAAAAGCCTAATAAGTGCTCTGGTAAACCAAGATGGGTATTTCAGCTTCTTTGGGGTGCGTTTAGGGACAAACTGTTCAATAACTGTTTCAAATGTCTTATAAAGTTCAGTAACCATAATATTTACATTCTCACAGTTGTCTAATATATTTTGCCAATCAATAACTTTTAACTGATAAAATGTTCTCATATTCGCAGTTTCTACGTGGCAATTAACTGTGTTTTTATATTAATATGTATGTTAGTCTTAAGGTATATATCTATATGGGCCGTAGTGTAAGAAAAATTTCATGTTTTTTTATTCTATTGTTGCCTGAAATAAAGTTATTGTTGTTGTATAGTCAGCCTTGAAGTAATTATACTTGGCACGGCCAGAATAGTCAAAGTTGATAGAAGTGTGATTCTGTAGGGGTATGCTTATAAGTAGGTTTGGGTGTCTGCCATGTACGTTACATAAGATATCAGTAGATTTACTAACTTTCACATTGGCTATAATAGTAAGTACTAGATCAAGATGTACATTTTCACAGTTGCTTACGCAATTTACTTGGAATAGACTATTTGAGGACAAAAAATCGATTAGTAAATAACCTAGCTTACAATTATAGTTGCAAGGGGTCATGTAAGAACTATTTGAGTTAGTAGTAGCACTCCATTTGATACATTTATTTTACTGAGATTAAAGTCACCCAAAATAATTACATCATCTATCTGATTCAACGCTATGTCTACTGAGTCCAAATATCTAGACAGGGATTCCAGTTTGACTGGTGGTGGAAGGTATGTTACACAAATAGCAATTTTTTTTACCGTATTGTGTATTTTAATATGTAATAGAACCCATAACCCTTACGTGTAGCGGCGTGCAGCAATTTATTAGTAGGAGTCAGGTGCTCCGACACATAGACGGGCTTTCGAGTACCTCCAATTCCCAGATGGTAAGTGCTTAGTTTTTCCTCCTTATTCTGCTTGTTGTACTTCAATATTGCTGCTAATACACCATCACGTTGGCGAGGGGAACATAGTTTTGCTATTACAGCTCGAGGTTTATCGCTATCACTGTTCATTTTTGCAATCCTTATCACATGTTGTATGTCATTGACTTCAAGTGGGCTACTGACCGACTTTGAGAGTTGTACTAGCGTATCAACCAAATTTTCCGAACGGTTTTCTGGTATACCATTAATTTCAAAGTTACATTCTCTTACGTGAAGTTCAACGGTATTCAGTCTGTTTGTGAGGTCATATATAGTCCTATGCAACTTATCATTCTCATTTCTTAATTGGTTGATAATAGTAGTTTTTTCAACCAAATCTGTTTTAATCTCGTCATATTGTTTATTGCAGAAGGAGAGAGATTCGCTAAAGCCAGTAACCTGCTCATGAATAACTTTCAGTTCCGCCGTTACTTGAGTCCTATGAGTTTTAAGAGCAGCTGTTAACTCCTGCTTCAGAATCTCACGGAACAGACTTACTGTGACGTAACAGTCGGAATCTTCCAAGCCTGCCTTGATCGAAGAGCTGCTCGCTGTTTTAGGCCGGATGGTAACATTCATGGAGTCAGATAGCCAGTGTTCTTCAGAGATTAATTTACTCTTGGAACTTGGTACTTGGTGTGTGGACTAGTCTCCGCAACTAGGCCGCAGGTGGGCCCCTTTTGCGTGTCGGGTGGAGGTTGCTAAACTAGCCACCCGATGTCCTCCAGGAAGGCTAGCAGCTCGCTGATGCCGGCGCAGGCCTCCCTGGGCGTCCCCGGTGTCCCAAGGTATTGTAAGCGTTGAGACGCCACGCTGCTGCACTCCAGGAGCACGTGTGCGGCTGTCTCATCTGCATCCATGCATCCCCTGCATAGGGGACTGTCTGTAACACCCAAGGTAAATAGGTGTTTGTTAAGTGAGCAGTGTCCCGTGACAACTCCGACTACTCGTTGGAGTTTGTCACGCTTCAGGCTTAGGAGTTTTCGGGAGTATCTCGGGTTTAAAACCGGGAAGGCCTCCTTCGACTGCCTACAGTCCTGTATACTTGCCCAGTAGTTTTGGTGTTGTGTAGCAGTATTTTGGCGTATCCAGGAGCGGACTTGACTGAAAGGTAGGGGAACTATTGGCTCTGGTCCTGCTGACTGCATTACCGAGCCTCTCCTAGCCAGTGCATCAGCTTCGTCGTTGCCTCTGGATCCGCTGTGTCCTTTGATCCATTGTAGTGTGACTTTGTTTGTCTTGCTTACCTCCTCCAGCAGGTTGTGGCATTGTATTGTCAGTCCTGAGTTATGTTCGTTTCTGTTTAGGGCCTGTAGTACTGCAGCGCTGTCTGAGAGGATTCTGATGTTGTAGTCAGTTACCTTTCTCCGTAGCACCGCATTTGCAGCTTAGATTATACCTATACATTCCGCCTGGAAAATGGAGTTGTACTCGCCCAGAGCTGCTGTTGTGTGGATGTTGAGGTCTTCCGAGAACGTGCCCGCTCCGGTTCCGTTTTTCATCTTAGAGCCATCTGTATAAATTCTGACCTCGTGTATGTTTGAGCTATCACTGGGCTCCTCGTGTAGTTGTACAGTGAAGCTCTTTGAGTAGAGGTGTTTTTTTGGTACCCTATCATAGATGGAAAGTAATAGTGGGTTACCGTTTGCGTATTCGTTTATGATGTTAGTGTGATTTGCTTGAGTGCTGTGTTCCCATAGCTTTAGTGCCCAGAGTCTGTAGGCAGCTGCCGCCGCCTCTTGTTGCACGTGTAGGTGAAGTGGTGTTAGACCAATAAGGGCTTCGAGTGCTGCTGTAGGAGCAGTTCTCATACAACCCGTTGTTGCAACACATGCCAGTCTCTGGAACTTTTGTAGTTTTTGTACGGTGGTGCTCTGTTTGGTTCGGGGCCACCATACTAGAGCACCATAAATTAAAGAAGGTCTTATTACAGTATTATAGAGCCATAACGTAATTTTTGGTGTAAGGCCCCATGACTTGCCTAACATTCTGCGACATTGCCAGAAAGAGATGGTGGCCTTCTTTATTTTGTTATCTAAGTGTTTGGCCCAATTTAGTTTGCTATCTAAGGTAATGCCTAGGTATTTGACTTCGTCTGATAGGTTTAGCTGTGTGCCGAACAGTTGTGGAAGTCGGTGGGTACCTAGGTTCCGCTTGTTGGTAAACATTACTAGTTCTGTTTTGGTTGGATTCACGGTCAGTCCATAGTCTGTGCACCATGCCTCTACGACCTTTAGAGCGTTGTTCATGATGTTGCACGCCACACTGGCAAAATGCCCTGAGATTAGTATAACAAGGTCATCCGCGTAGCCTACCGTGAAGAAGCGTTGGGCGTTGAGTTTAGTTATGAGGTCGTTTGCGACAAGATTCCACAGGAGCGGGGACAATACACCACCTTGTGGGCATCCTCGTGCCACCACTCCCCTGGTCTCTCCACGCAGGTCGATACGAACCGCTCTATATTGTAACATGTTAAGGATCCATCCTAACAGTGTCGGATCGACTTTGTGTTTATTTAAGGCTGTGTTTATGCTGTTGAAATTCGTCTTGTCGAAAGCACCTTCGATGTCTATAAAGGCTGCGAGACAGAGTGTTTTGTTTGTTATATCCCTTTCTAATCTACCTACCACGGTGTGTAGTGCGGATTCTGTTGATTTACCCGCAGAGTACGCATGTTGTTGCGGGTGGAGCGGTGTTTTTGTGAGTATGTTATCTCTTATGTACCGATCGCATAGTCTTTCTAGGGTTTTGAGTAAGAATGATGTTAGTCTAATCGGTCTATATGCTTTTGGTTCAGTGTAGTCGCTTTTGCCTGGTTTTGGTATGAACAAAACCCTGACCTCTCTCCAGATCACTGGTACATAGCGGAAGGCTATGCACGCAGTGAAGATGGTCGTCAGCACTCCGTTGAGGAGTGGCTCACCCCACTGTAAGAGCCCCGGGAAGATATTGTCCATACCTGGCGATTTGTATGGTTTGAATGTATTTATTGCCCATTTTACTTTGTTCCCTGTTACGACCGACTTGGCAACTACCCAGTCCGCCGCTGAGGGGGGATTGGTGTTAGTTGTCTGCCAGTCCGTTTCATTGTCTAGTGTACACCCCGGGAAGTGTGTTTGTAGTAGAAGCTCATGTGTTTCTGTTGTTGTTTTGGTGTAGGTTTTATCTGCCTTTTTAAGTGAACCAATTTCCCGGTTCCGCTGCAAGTATTTTCCTAACCCTGTTTGCTGTACAGTTTGACTCTATGTTGCTGCAGAAGCTTTTCCACTTAAGACGACTTTTTCGGCGGAGGCATTTCTTGTACTCGGCTTGAGCCTTCTTATATGCGTCCCAATCCGTTTCGTCGTAAGTGTTCATAGCCCTGTTAAATAACTTATGTACTTTGCTTTTTAGTCTTTCCAGTTGTTTTGACCATCCCTGTTTGCCGACATCAGTATCCCTGACTGCAGTAAGAGGGCAGGCCGCTTCGAAGCTTTTGGAGAGACTTTCTGTAATGTTAGTAACTGCGTTTTCTATGTCTTTTGTGTTTGTTAGGTTAGGTCCCGTTATGTTTTCGTTCAGGATCCGCTTCAGGGTAACTATGAAATTTACCTTGTTTGTTCTTCTCGGATTTCGAGAGGGTGCTGGTGTTAATTTGTTAAGCGTCAGTTCGTACCGGATCCACCTGTGGTCTGAGCAGGACGATTCATCAGATACTCTCCAATTTCGTACATACTCACAGCTAGTTTCCGTTGTTAACGTTAGGTCTATAATGGTACGGCTACGTTTTGTAACAAAGGTTGGCTCCGCACCCCTGTTTGCCACGGAGAGGGTGGTGGTGAAGAGGAAATTTACCAGGTCATCTCCTCTGCTGTTTGATGTTGGCATTCCCCAGATGGGGTGGTGTGCATTAGTATCCGCTGAAATTATAAGGTTCAGTTTGTTTAGTTCGCATGTTCTTACCAGGTCTGTAATGTCTTTCGAAGGGATGACCTCATCAGCGGGCATGTACGCTGACGCGAGCACCACGTCTTCGGCCTCCCCCCCGATTGCGCCCTGGAGTCTGACTGTTGTCAGGTCTCTGAAACAGAATTCAGTAAGGGGCACAGCTGTTATGTTACGTGGCAAGTAAATGCACGTACGTGGGTTAGTACAAGTGTTGTCGTAGAGTAACTTACCCTCTTTGTTGTTTAGACCACATACGCGTCCCGCCCTTATCCACGGCTCCTGGATTAGGGCAATGGTCATATTGTTTTCCTCCAGCACTCTACGTAGGTTAGCCGTTGCAGTAAGGCTGTGCTGGAGGTTTGTCTGTAGGATGTTATAAGAGGAGGGTATTTGGGTCACCGACATCTTGGTTACCCTCCTCCTCCGTCTCATCTAGATCCAGCTCTTTTTCGATCTCCGCATCCATCTCCTCCATTGTTTTAGAACACGACGGTTTGGGTGATGAGTGCGGTGTCGGTTTGTCTTCTGAGACAGGAACATCTTGCCTACTGGGACCTGGTAATGGCTCTGTTGTTGTGCCTGCGCTTGGGGGATCGTCTCTTAGGACTCCGCCCTTGCCGTAAAACCTGACATAGACACTCCCCAGGTAGAGTGCCAGTCTACGGCCTTTCTCCATGATCGCTGGGATCAGGTTTTCTGGGATCCCCAGCGTCACGAACAGGATGTTGTTTTCCAGTTTTGCGTGCGTGTATACCGACCATGTGTGTATTTGGGCCCATCTGTTTTGATTGGCCAAGACCAGGCTGATGTCCTCAAAGGCATTTGAGCAGTCGGGGATAAATATGGCCGCTTTTACCTTCTTGGTTAGTTCCCCCTGCTTAATGACCCTAAGTCTTGGGCCCGATGATTGAGGGAGCCGGTCAATGGCCTCTGTTAGCCACTTCAGTGAGGGTTCGTCTTCACACCACAGCTTCAGTGCTCCTTCTGCGGTTACTGGCCTGCCCATGAAGCGTGGGGAGAAGTCGATGCTTGGGTTCTTTATGTCCTCCAGGATGCGACCTTCCAGGTACCGCTTCACTAGAGTGGCCTGTTCGTCTGTCAGTTGGTTATTGTCGGTCCGGACTACCGCCACGCATAGCTTGTTCTGTGCCATTTCTGCGTAGCTGACTGTAGGGACACGACGTGCGCTGTCAATTTTAAGTTTTTTGTGGTCACCTCTTGGTGACACTGTATCATCCAGTCGTGACCTCTTGCTCGGTTCCGTTTGGGCCGGAGCTTGTGCCGATTTGGCGATTGCCATGGCGGCGCGTCTCTGTCTGTTATTTCTGTTTGTATGCTTTGTCCTCATCCCCCTACCTCTGCAACCAACGGACACGGCGGGCACTACAGGCAAGCCCGTAGTTACCACCGGCGGGGCATGGTTTAGGGTCAGACTCTGTGCTTTTTGTATTTTGTCTCTGTTTGTAGAAATGGCTTGGGCCAGGGGCACCGGTTCTGGGAACCATCTGGTGTTCTCCTTTCTGCCTTTGCCCTTGTTTCTTGTGTTTTTCTTTGTTTGAGCTCCCCGGGACGTTAGCCTCCACGGGAGTTTGAGCTTTGGTAGTTGAGGTGCTGGCTGATGGCCCTGGGATCTCTTTCCCGGCTCGTTTGTTTTTATTTATTTTGCCCTTAGGTGCTACGACCGTCCAGGCAGCAGTTTTTGACAGGGGGACCGCGAGGGCCGCCGTCAAGTCCGCTACCGCCTCCCCTGCGGAGGGGGATTCAAATTGGTCCAAATTAAAAACATTCGACATGTTTGTTTTATGTAAGAGATTCGTCGTTCCGGTTCCCCACCCGCCACGGAGTCCACACCTGGGGATGCATTGTTATGCACCAGGGTTACCGGCCCAATATAGAAGGGGCGGCCGCGTTGCCCACGAGCCTAAACGGCACCACCAAATCCGACGAAGACCACGACGCCGCGCATAGGGCGTGCACCGCCGACTGCAGACCCCATCGACCCCCACCCTCTAGCCATACGGCGGCAGAAGGCCGGCCGTAATGCTGATTAGCCACGGTTGGCTGGACCGTGGCCCCCCGTTTCGGGAGAAATCCACACCAAAGGGGAGTGTTGCGGAAGAGACATCTGTCCACTCAGCCCCCAGGTTTGTTTCATCCCCCCTTACGAGCCCCTACGCACAGCAAGAAACGTAGGTGGTTCCCCCCACCTATTTATTGGAAAAATAGGCCCACGGGGCTGAACCACACCGCCCCGCAGCGGACAAGGATGGGATATGGGGTAAGGGTGGGGTGTATGTTGAGAGGTGGGGTGTTTAGGTAATGAGGATGTGGACGGAAGTGGGGCAGGAAGGGGGGGGGATGATTAGGGAGAGGTTTTGGGTGGGGAAGGATATGATAGGGTTAGGGGTGTGGGGCCTAGCAAGCCCATGCAAGCATTGACTCGCCGCGCCCCACATCCCCCTATTGCCCTCCCTCTTTACCCAGGCTTGGGACTGGCACCATAAACAGATTATGTGAAAAACAGGATCCGCCTATCGAGGCGAGGTTGATTTTTTATTTACTCATTGCGACACCAGAATTAGAAACCGAATAACAAGATGATGGTGCTTCTAGCTTTAGATTCGGAGCGGGCGATGGTACCTGTTCCTTGGGATCCAGAAGTGTCGGCGTGATAGGGTTAGAAATGTATTCATAGCATTGCCTTCATAGCATTTCCAAGCAGTTTTTTTGTGTGATTCCATTATGGTGAAGCGTGTATAAGAAACACCTGCAAAGTCAAGATCGTATTTCGATTTGGAATTAAAGCAAATCATAAAATCCCTCTTTGGTAATGTTTTCATGCATTTCCCACATGTGTTACGAGAAGCCATACTGAAAATAGGGTTTTAACGTGTTGGTTGTGATTGTAAGCACCAAAATGCGATAATGTGAAAATCTTGGTAAAATTATAGTCAATCACCAAAAACTTTCACCACCATCACCAAAAAAAAAAAAAAAAGTCAAAAGGCATTTATTTCAATAAAATCACTAGGATCACTTTGAAACGTCTTAGAAACTAGGTGAAGCTATGCCTGTTCCTCGCGACCAAGCCTAGAAGAATCAGGCAACAAACACGGCTTGGTGCCTATCATTTTTTTCGATGATCCTTTTTCACAAAATGGAATTTAAAGCTTCAGTGTGGTGCCGATCGAACTAGGTGAGGCTCAAGAGAAAAGTAATCTAATTATAATCCTTAATAAATAAGAGCTTATAAAAATGTGAAAAAAATGAAGACAAATGTGAGCTTCAACAAATGATCTAAGGGCAGCACACGCTACACTTGATGAAATATGTACCTAATGCTTATATAATTAAATAATACTTAAAATATGATGCAAGCAAAAACTGTAAAGACACTGTAAAATGGCATTTTAGCTGTCGAGGGGCAGAACGACTTCAGGCCATGCGGTTTTATCATTTAAATAATCATTTAGTTTATAGTACGCTTTCTTAATAAGATTATTCTTTATGTACACTTTAAATCTTCTAATAGGAAGTTGCGTCGCGTTTACCGGAAGTTTATTATAAAATCTTACCATATTCCCCATAAAAGACCCATTTACTTTTTGTAATCTAAATTTTGGAATGCACAATTTATTTTCGTTTCTTGTGTTAATACTATGCACATCACTTTTTTTCTTAAAGCTAGCCATGTGCTTATGTGTGTACAATAAGTTTTCGTAAATATATTGTGAAGTTACAGTTAAAATGTTAATTTCTTTAAAAAGTTCCCTCAAGGAGTCCCTTGACTTCATTTTATAAATGGCACGTATTGCTCGTTTTTGTAAAACAAATATGACTTGGATATCTGCTGCATTCCCCCAGAGAAAGATACCATAGGACATTACACTATGGAAGTAGCTAAAATAAACTAACCTAGCTGTGGCTTCATCTGTGAGCCACCTTATCGTACGAACGGCATATGCCGCGGAACTAAGTCTACCGGCAAGAGTTTCAATGTGGGGTCCCCACTGCAATTTTGAATCAATATTGAGTCCTAGGAAATTTGTAGAATCAACAAGGGTTAGTGACTCTCCATTTAATACAATGTTAGTAGGGCTATTGTGTACTACATTAGGCATTTGATACATTTCGTTTTCTTTGAATTTAGCAAGAGATTGTTTACAGAAAACCAATTAAGGACTAGCGACAAGGATGCGTTTACGTCATCGTAATTTGTTTTGGATCTGTCGACTTTGAACACTAGCGAGGTGTCGTCAGCAAATAGAACTATGTCACACATTTCTTTAACATAAGAAGGGAGGTCATTAACGTAAACTAGGAACAAGAAAGGGCCTAGAATCGAACCCTGTGGCACACCCATGACAATAGTTGATCCAGAAGACCTTTCACCACCCACGTCAACTTTTTGGACTCTATTGGATAAGTAAGATTGTAAAAGGTCAATTGCACGGTTTTGGATGCCGTAATGTTTTAGCTTTGAGATTAATGTTGCATGACTCACGCAGTCAAACGCTTTTGACAAATCACAGAATACACCGATTGCGTCTTGTGAGTTCTCAAAGGCATCGTATATGTGCTTTAAGAGCAAAGTCCCGGCATCGGCTGTTGATCGACCTTTGGTAAATCCAAATTGATTACAATGAAGAAGCCCGTTAAGATTGAAGTGAGATAATAACTGAGTAAGAATAACTTTTTCAAAGATTTTACTTAGAGTAGGCAATATCGAGATAGGTCTATAATTAGCGGGATCTTTTTCGTTTCCGGACTTGAACAAAGGAATGATTTTGCTATGCTTCATAAGGTCAGGAAAAACTCCATCGTCAACACAACTATTAAAGATGTGGGCTAAGCATGGAGCAATATCGTTAATAATAGCACCTACTACCTTTGTAGATATACCCCATAGGTCTTCAGTGTTTTTTATATTGAGGGATTTAAAGGTTTTCACAATATTACCCGCATTAATGTAACTAAAACTAAACTCAGTCTCACATTTAGCAACACTAGCTTCTAGAAGAAGGGACGCTCCAGAAGCTGAAGATTTTAACGACTGGGTTACAATATTAGGTATACTAGAGAAAAAACTGTCAAAGGCATTCGCCACTTCAATTTTCTTAGTTAAAACACTATCATTATCAATTAAATTGATTTGTTTATTGAGGGCTTTTGATTTGCCTGTTTCATTATTTATTAGTTTCCAAGTAGCTTTAATTTTATTAGAAGACTTTTCAATTTTGTTTCTTAAGTACAATGATTTGGCTATATGACAAGCTATTTTAAAAGTTTTAGAATAATTCTTAACATGTAGTATAAAAGTAATGTCGTGCAGCTTTGACTCCCTATCAGCATATAGTTCGTACAATTTATTCCTGCTTTTATAAATGCCAGGTGTAGCCCAGTCAGCAAACCCGACGCTAACCTTAACTGTGCTTGTTTTTAATTTAAAAATTTGTTCGTGTTCTTTATTTATTAAATTCGATAAAATGGTAAAAAGGTCGTTTGGATCATCCATGCATGGTACAAGGGACATTTTGAGTTCAATACAAGCCTGAAACTTCTTAATATTACTTTCTGTGATGGGTCGGTACGTGAATTCCTCAGGTTTGTTTCTTAAATTACATGTAAATATGACACTATGGCCGTAATGATCTGAGCTGAAATGTTTAATTACTGATTTAGCGATTGGTACACAACTGCAATAAACATTGTCTAAACAAGTGGAAGTGGTTAGTGTCACCCTTGTTGGTTCCACAAAGAGATGATTTAAATTAAAACATTTAAATAAATTAAGCAGTCGTTCAGATAACGGATGGATCGGAATATCTATATTAAAATCTCCGCAGACTATAAAAATTTTATTACATGCCTTTGACTTTGACTTTATTTACACAGTTCACAAGCATTTAGATTTATACTTTTAAATTACTTTTTACATGAACTTATGTGGGATTGGGAGGTACTACAGAGCAGTTGGTTATTCTCAAATCATTTATAATTATAGATGCAGTTTAGTTAAAAAAGACCTATCACCCTTCAACGTTCCATTTAAAACAAAAATACCCTTAGAATAACGAAATTATTTTGTTTCAGCATATGCTGTCGCCTACATATCCGGCTTAAGTATTACAATTGGAGCCCATCGTTACTACACACATAAAACCTTCAAAGCCACACGGCTTCTTCAGTTTATTTTCGTCATCGGCCAAACTCTAGCTGGTCAGGTAGGTATTTTTTCTTCTTTAAGTATACATAACTAGCTGTCCCGCTTGCGACTTCGTCCGCGTTTGTATATACCTACCTAGACTATTATCCTTGTCAAAGTACTAACACTTATTATGCAGCTACTTACCTATTTCTACCAACCATCACCGTCACGTCACCGTCACTGTAACCGTCACAGTCCCGTAACCGTCACCGTCCCAACGCCTTCATCGTCACCATCACCGTTCCATCCCCGTCCCGTCACAGTCCCGTCCCGTCCCGTCACAGTCCCGTCACCGTTCCATCCCCGTCCCGTCACAGTCCCGTCACCGTCCCGTCACCATCCGTATACGTGTATTGTATTTATTATTTAAAACTATTAACCAGAATCCCAATTTTCATGTATCTAACTTAAAAAACATGACTTTCAAAGAACCTTTCAACCCCCATTCCACCCTTTAGGGTGAGTTTTCATAAAATCCTTTTGCTATCAGATGTCTAGGTACACCCTCTGGAAAACCTACCTGCCAAATTTCAAGTATGTTGTAGTCTTTCAAATATAAACGTTTCCCATACAAACTTTATTTCCTTATTATACAACCTTAAGGGCTGTTTTCAAACAAAATTGATACATGTATTTATTATTTAAAACCATTAAGCGCGTCACACACGTCAGCTATAATGTAAAAATGTATATTATAACACGATACATCTCATTACATCTTTCCAAAGAAACCGTCAGGAGACCACACACGGCAGCTATAATGTATCTTTTTACATCTTCGTATCCTCTGCCAGTTTCTATGGAGAGATGTAATGAGATGTATCTAGCTATAATATACATTTTTACATTATAGCTGCCGTGTGTGAAAGGCTTTACCCAGAATCCCAATTTTCATGTCTAACTTGAAAAACATAGAACTTTCAAAAAACCTTTCAACCCTTTGGGGGTTGAATTTTCATAAAATTCTTACTTAGCAAATAAAGGGTACAGGAAAAGAAGGGGTTCGTCAACAAAACATGTTTTCAGAGATAATGGCGAATCGAATGGCATACCTAGTCAGTCCGATTTTACGAAAAATGTCGATGAGCCCCTTTTATTCCTGTACCCTTCCAATGTTTACTCTCTACCCGGGGTGAGTATGGTGGAAAATTGTTACACCGATAGTATAGTCGGGTCAAAATTACCCTGACTGACAAATGCATGGTTTTCGAAAATGACTAACGATTTCAGTAAAATACCATTTTAGGTCGATGTAATAGCCATTTGTTCAGCCAGTCCAGTTAAAATAAAAAAAGGTTATAGTTCAAATAAAATTTTAATGACATAATTACTATTACGCAACATAAAAATAACAAAATAGACAACCTCTATCATATGGCCTCTATAATAGTCAACAAAACTAAAATCTTCTCTTAAATAATTAACGTTTTGGAATACTAGACAATGAGATCATTGAAATTAGTAATGATAACATATCAAAAAAAATTATATCACTTCAATATTTTGCTGCCCATCTGCGCATTCGCCGCAATACAATACTGCGTGCTCAGGGCAAATATACCTGTGCAGTTCTTGCATGTGTGGATAGCTTTCCTATCTTTTTTGCAAGGGCAGTTTTGACATCTCTTTCTATAGTTCTCTTCAGTTCCTGTTCATCCAAAGGTTTCTGGAAGAGATAGCTCTTAGCGATAAGACCGCCCATTGTACTTCGCTATTAATTGAATGTTTGTATCTGTGTGTAATTTGTAAGATGTCCTTGTGGTGTACAATAAAGAGTTTTCTATTCTATTCTAGCATTAGGGAACTTTGCTGGTGGTTCCTCATCAGCTCGTGATTCCTTCGAATTAATTTTCTTCTCTTTCTGAGTCGGACTCTTCTAAAATGGACAAAATCCGCTGTCGTTCGCGTTCTTCTCGATTCATCTTGAAGAATAAGCTAAAATAAACGAAACAAATATGTTGTGAAAATATAGCACGAAATAACGACAAGTATAGTATAAATAGATATATAGATGGGTCATATTTACCTGTTTTACGCTTGGTCGCGTGTATCTTCCGGCGCAGATGCTCCACGACTGAATTGCGGTATGAACAGGGCGGGGGGGCCTGTTGACTCCAGCTACTGAGAATTCTAGGAAACTCGCATCAAAATTCATAGAATTACACGTGATTCAAAATGGCTCGGGTCAATATGACCCGCCTGTGCGCTCCCCGGGTGGGACCGTGGAAATTTCAATTGCATAGTCTTAAAAGAGAAAAAAATCCCATATAAACTGTTGTTGGCTCTGGCTAAAATTTTTAGGTTTATCAGTATAGTGTAAACGTTAGGTTACGTTACGGTTTTTTTTTTTTTTAGAACACCATTTTCACTTGGGCACGCGACCACCGACTTCACCATCGCTTCTCAGACACTGACGGCGACCCTCACAACTCGAAACGAGGCTTCTTCTTCTGCCATATGGGGTGGCTTATGGCCAAGAAGAACCCTTACGTGATAGAACTTGGAAAGAAGATTGACATGAGCGACTTGCTTGCAGATCCGCTGGTCATGTGGCAAAAAAAGTAAAATAAATCCTACTATTTAGTTAAAACTTTAAAATAACGCGAAGGTTTGTGAGGATGTTTGGATGTTGGTGGTTCAATCACGCCGCAATGGTTCAGTCGATTTCGATGAAACTTGGAATAGATAGAACTCTGTCCTAGAATCCTAAGAATAGCATTATGCTACTTTTTATCTAGGTGCCACGAGAGCGAAGCAACGGGCGGAAGCTAGTATGAAATAATTTTCAATGCATATAGATATACGAGTTGCTCTCAGAATAAGCAAGTTGAAGTGGTAGTGAGCAGGCTTGAAGAACCAAGGTTCTCGAATGGCGACCAAGAACGGGACATTGCGAATTCACGACGATATTGCAAAAGTTGCGGGAAGTCGGTGGATGGAGAAGGCTCCAGACAGTTCGACGTGACACTCTTAGGGGGAAGCCTATGTCCAGCTCTTAGGGGCAAGCCTATGGACATAGGCTTCCCCCTAAGAGCATCAGCTTCTACAGGCTGATGATGACGGTGATGATGACCGAATCCTACTTACATTATAAATGCGAAAGTTTGTGAGAATATTTAGATGTTTGTGGTTCAATCACGGCTACACGGTCGAATGGATTTGGATGAAATTTGGTACAGAGATAGATTAGCATTAGATAGATAGAGGTATAGCATATAGGCTATGTAGGTACCACGCGAGCGAAGCCGCGGGTGGAAGCTAGTGAAATAATAAATTTTACAATTTGGTTAATAATCTTCAGATACTTCTTCCCATTGTACTTTCTGGTTGGATTATTCATTCCCGCTGCTGTTCCTGTATATTTCTTTGAGGAGACATGGACGGTGTCAGTTTTTCTATGCTATTTTACTCGCCATATTTACGTACATCACATCACCTGGCTTGTAAATAGCGCTGCCCATCTCTACGGGACCAGACCCTATGATAAGTAAGTTCCAGTGAGTTTGTGAACAAACTTGTTTTTATGTGTATAATTCAGAAAAGAGCCTTGATTGTGAATTTTACGGATTATACGACTTCCCGCTTTGCCAAATGACTTCATCCAATTCACCGTGAGCTAAAGGAAAATATCCAAATGTGTGGCTCGTAATGCCTTTGAATTTACTTTCACTAATAACAATAATCTAATTGTCACAAAACATGGCGGACAGCTAGGTAATTATATCGTTCTAAGTGATATTTTTTGTATCTTGAGGTAAATACATACTTACATCAATATTAGTATTATTAGAACCTTGTACAATGAGCAGATTATAACCATTTCTACTCAGTTTTTTCGTTTCTTCTATTAATTATTCTGGTCAGTTCACAGATAATAAATATATTTTGCAGAAATCTACAGCCAGTGGAATCCTGGTTCGTATCAATGATCACGTTAGGCGAGGGCTGGCACAACTACCACCACACGTTCCCGTGGGACTACAAGACGGCGGAACACGGAATGCCTCTGAACTTCTCAGCAACGATGATCCGGTTCTTGGAGAAGATCGGCCTGGCTTATGACTTAAAGAGCGCTGACCCAGACATGGTTTGTTAATGCTCGCTTGCTTGCTCACCCTTCCATCCACATTCGTGGGTCCGAATCCCGTTAATGCACCAATTTTCCAGACGAAAAATTTATGTGCGCATGTACTACTTACTACTCTCAAATGTTGAAGGAAAACATCGTGAGAAAACCAGTAATAAAAATCCATGCCAAGAAGCGCACTTTAATCCTTTCACTATACTATCACCGACCGTCAATGGTCATAGGCCCTTTTAAAGGCCACCACACCTCAACCTGGTGACTGACCTTATACAAGATGACCGAGAATGGATCAGTGACACGACAAGCAATTAATAGCAAGATATTTTTTTTTTAAAGGAATTTGATTTTTTAAATAAAGTCTGTCATTTGCGAGGTCTGCAAGTTCTAAATAATCTTGCTTTCAAGACCACATATTTTAATTGGTGCTTACATTTAATATACGAAAGATTTTATCATTATTATTAATATCTTTATTTCAGGCTACTCGACATATTACACAAACATGTGTAATATGCCACGGCCCATATTAATAAATACCTTACAGACTAACATACATATAATATTAAACCTTAATAACTACACCACATATTATCTAGTATCAGGGACTTTCTTGAACGTGTGCGCCTCCCTGTAGCGACGGTAGACCACTCCAGCTGACCAGAAGTCGGGCGCGAGGAACACCTCTTTGTACTTGGCAGTTACCTGGAGCACGTAGGACTTGAAGTTAGTCACCCTGCTCGACTCCAGGCGTTTAATGATTCTTTGGTCTGAGTGGCCCCCAGAGAGAGACATAATTAACAATTATTTATTTGATGTTTATTGGTTGAAAACTGCACTAACATAATATGATATTAAATGCTTGGGCCAATACATTTTGTTCAAATGATTCCGGACTGTATTACAATTTCAATTGCAGATGAAGAAAAGAATACTACGTACAGGAGATGGCACGCACTACATCCTAGGCACCGACGAGCACAGGTCAGCGGTGACTGCCATTGGTCCACTCCACCCCCTCAACCCCTCATACACCACCAAGTTCAATGCTGCCGAAGCTGAATTGAAACCGGAGGGCCTGCCTGAGGGCCTGCGATATCATGAAAACAATCTCTTGAATATTGAAAATACTGATATGTCTCATTCGCGCTAATAGATAACTGTTATTTCACAGGTTTATTATTTACTCTATTCACGGAATTGAGTAGGATTGTAAGCCGAAACTGGACACAATTCAACTCTATTTCCTTCCCAAACATTATTCCCATAAAGAACATTAATAAACACCTATCCTACTAAGAAGGCAGCTATCCACCTAACCAACAGGAGCCAACTAGTATTGCTATATGTCGGGGGCAGCCAAATGGGCCCTGACTCAGCTTATTGCTGCTTTACATGTCAAAGTGTCATGCAAAGCAGCACTGGTTTTCAGTGCCTATTGCCTTAAGAACCTAGATTTCATCGTTTTATTAGACCTTATAAAATACTATTAACCAAATAAATTGATAAGATCCGAAACGAAGAAATCCGTAGAAGAACCAAGGTCACCGACATATCGCTAGAATTAGCAAGTTGAAGTGGCAGTGGGCAGGCCATAAAGCTCTCAGAACCGTCAACCGCTTGGGAGAAAAGGTTCTCGAATGGCGACCATGAACCGAGCGACGCAGTGTTGGAAGTTCCGATGGACCGATGATATTGTAAAGGTTGCGGGAAGTCGGTGGATGGAAAGGTCTCAAGACCGTTCGTCGTGTAACTCTTTGGGGGAGGCCTATGTCCAGCAGAGGACTTCTATAGGTTGTTAATGATAATGAACCAAATAAATTATTAAGTTTAATAAATAAAATAATCTCATACAAGTTACCACTCCCTTTATTAATAAAAATATTTTTCTTCTCATAAACTAATCCATACAAAAGCACCCAGCACGTGCGTTGTGCCGGATCCAGTACAGATACTTTGAGATTCTGGTGTAGACCCCTGGGTACCCAGGGCGGCCGCAGCCTATTCCCCAAGACACCACACCTGTGAAAATAAATTCACCATCATCAACATTTCAGCCTTCCGTCCACGGTCCCCGAGGTACGCTGCTGCCCATCCCCCAGCTTTTTTCTTTTAGTCACCTCTTTCGACATCCACGAGTAGTGATGATAACAAATCACTCACCAATTATCTCGTAACGCTTATCTCCTCTCTCTGCTGATAACGGTCCACCACTGTCTCCCTGAAACCATAAAAACACAATTGACTCCCAACATTTATTTACTTCATAATAAATAAAAGTCCAATAGTCAGTACTAAGTCCCCCACACCAAAATTCCCTTCGTCGTTGGTATCACTGCGATTACCATATCATGGTACCACAACCCCAAGGATCGATACAAAAGAAGATGGAAATACATGTAATACTGATACGGTAGTAAGGCATAAGATGCCATAGCCAAACTACCTATTAGGGAAAATAATAAAAAGAACAAGAGTTTCAAAAAAGGTTCTATGCATACTTATATAGAGAGGTGATCATAGAGAAAAAACATCAGAACTCTAGCCACGCGATACTTTTTTCACTGGCTAAATACGTGTTATTTTATTTCAGGTTATATAAACAGATATACACTTTATTTACAGAAAGAAACTTAAAACTAATAAAAGTTAATAATAACAAAATACACAAGAAACAGTTGAGCCATCTAAAGACCGTTACAAACGATCTATAGATAGCTCAACTGATCCAGATCACTACCAGTCGGAAGCGTCCCCAAGACGCTGGCGGAATTACCACGCTGGATGGCAATACTAATTCGCTGGGTCAAATAAGAGCCAGCTCTCGGGTCACGCGTCGCTTCGATCAGACATCCTGATATCTTTTTGAAAACCCGGAGGGCCCCGTTTCCCCACGAACCCAGGGTCTCAACCCCAAAAGGCTCTTTATACAGACAGAACGACTTTGGGCCAATTTTATGCCTGTTTTACATATTATGTAAGCATTTGTTCCTCCGTCAGAGGTCGAACCCGCAACCTTTTGCCTTTTGCTGTGTGCTGGGTTGGACACCAGCACTTAATTTTTTGTGAGAAGATGATTTATTTTCTTTCTCTTTGAAATCTATGAGTCTTTATGTTAATAACTACCACTAAAAGAATGTCAAGTATCCTCTTGGCCTTTACCTGGCAAGTATCCTTCTGGCCTTTATCAGGAAAACCAGCGCACAGCATTCCATCTCCTATCATGGACGGCTCATACTTCGTGTCCCGGCACTGCTGGTTGCTCAGCACAGGTAGTTCCACCTCCTGAAGTTTGCAGGAGTGGTTCTTCAGCTCCGAAACTGAACCCCAGCCGGCCGCAATGGCTTTGACGCCTTCGTAGGTATTATCTGAAAGTCGATTGGATAATTTTTTAGAAGGAATTAGTAATGCAGAGTAATGCGTGAGTGAGTAATGCCTGTTACCTATCTTTAGTTGAGTTCATCTTATCCCTCCTATCCAAAGATGTTGAATGCAGAAAAAGTATGTTATTTTACAAATAATATTAGCAAATGATGATATAAGATGTTTGTTCTGTGTCTGGGTGTTAAATATATATCTATTATGTATATCAGTCTCTGGTACCCATAGTACAGGCTATGCCTAGTTTGGGATCAGTTGACCGTGTGAATATGTCCGGAATATTTATTTATTTATTTAAATCCTGTACAAGCCAATCACAAAAAGGATAAATTTGCTCTTGCTTGGATTCATCTAGGCTTGGATACCAGGAATAGGCGTAGTTTCCCCTAGTTTCTAAGACGTTTCAAAGTGATCCTTGTGATTTTATTGAGATAAACAAATAAACACCTTTTGACTATGAATATGACTAAGCAAGCTTTACTACAAAAGCTTACCATCAGTATGGGGCATGCACACCGGCTTCACCCTGTCTGTTATAGGCACTCGATCGTTCATCTTCAGCACAGCCACGTCATCTTTGAAGTTGGTAAACGTAAAGTTATGTGTCAGCAGCTGGATAACGTATCTCGTCATAGGAGGCTGGGTGTCGTTGCAGCGGTCGTGCTCGCCAAGCGTCACTTTTATCATGAACCACATGAACCTGACCAAGAAACGGATATAAAAACCGGCTATATCAGCAGCCTGAATAATTCCACTGCTGGACATACATAGGCCGCCCCCAAGGAGTACCACGATGGACAGTCTTGAGTCTTTTTAATCCATCGACTTCCCGCAACCTTCACAATATCGTCCGTCCATCGGTCAGTGACCAAGTTTAGGTATGTTGGCCCTGAAAAAAGCCTATGACCGTCGGTGAAAGATATAGGATGTAGAGCCTCTTAGAGGCTCCTTTTGTGCACATGTCACATGTCCTTTAGGTTCTAGGACATGCCGGTTCCTTCACGATGTTTCCCTTCAGCGTTTGAGAGCACTAGTATAGCGCAATTAATTTATTCGAATGGAAAACCCATTGGTGCACGACCGGGATTCGAACCCACGACCTGTGAAATGGGTCCACTACTATCACACACCAGTGCTATCTTAATATAAGATATTAATGGTTTTAATATTGATAGCGACTCTCCCACCAGTGCTTAGCCTTGTCTTGCGCAAAGGATTTTTTTTTATTTTTATACAACAGAAGTGGCAAACAAGCGTACGGCCCACCTGTTGGTAAGCGGTTACCGTAGCCTTTGAGCGCGTGTAATACCAGAGGTAACCCTCTTCCCCCTAAAGAGCTCTGTCAACCATACTCACCGCAGGAACACAACACTATTTGAAACAAATAATGATAATTGGCTGCGATCTTCTGTAAGGCGGAGGTACCTCTCCAGGTGGGCTGTTCAAATTTAGAACGAGAAAATTTCGATGTGCCCTACCTCCTCCTATGTTGGATATTGGTGCTGCATCAATGATGATCATGATAATAATGGTGATGATTATTTACATTACGTACCCTTTGGTACAATGAGCGGCGGTTAGAACATATCGATCGTTGATGAGTGTGGCCCCGCAGTAGAACTTATTGAACATCGACAAGCGGGCTACCCACGGGAACTCGTTCACCGTTGTCTCCACACCGCCAATGATTCGGGATGCCTCATTCCTTTCACCACAAACTGTAATATACAATTTACAAGCGAGCTCAAATTATTCTTATAAAATAATAATTCAGTTTTGACTTTAATTCTGGCCCTTAGATCTGATACTCACATGATACTAACATAATTTTCATCATAGTAGCTGTCAAGATACATAAAATACATAATTTGAAATTTTCCCTCACGACAAATCAAAGTACGAGCCCCAGCATTCTAAGTCGAGTGTATTTTTTCACTCCCCACACACTGACTACAGATAAAAATTTACTTAATTCATCGCAATTGCTGTAAAAATTAACTTTATTCAAAAGAATGTGAGGATCAATTTAAAATTATTGTTTGATGACATATCGGACGCCGTTTGCTTTATGTATTCAGATGAAGGCTCTTCGAAAAAAATAAACATAATTATCCGTGCATTTACAGTTAAATTAGTATGTGAAAGCATTATCTTGCTGAGGAGAAAAAATTAGATTAATGAAAAAATAAGTGGCTCTGTCTTAAAAAAAAAGTTACCCACTTGTTGGTGCTACTTATAAAACGGGTCAGAATGCGTTAGCGAATGATGTTACGGAAAAGGAATGATCAAGTCATCAAGATATAAATTGCTTCATTTGAATTTGACCCGCAAACGAGTTGGCGTTATCATTTTCAGACGACTTTAAAAAAGAAGGAGGTTCTTAATTCAGATGTACCTACTCTTATTTTTTTTAATATTATGTTTTCCCCTCGGTAACCGATTATTATGTTTTTTTTTAATCAAATAGGGTTACCTCAAGAATGTAGGCAAAGCGGAAATGATTTTACTGTAACTTCGAAAGGATGCAATTAAGCAAACTAAACTGCGTAAGTTTTCATTTCCAATAAATTGCCAATTGGGTGTAAAATAATCCCCATCCCGATAGTATACGTATAATGAATAAACTTAGTCTTATATCTACTTACGGCAATTGCACTTCAATCCATACTGATCACGTAGATTATCTTGCATAGCAGGATCTTCATCTTTATCAGTAGTCACCTAAAATGTAATAACTTTTGCATTGATACAATATTCAACAGGTCAACATTAAAGCAAAAGGTTTTCTCATGTTCCTCCTACATTAGGGTCAGTGACCATGTTGAGGTATGGTGGGCCTGAAAAGGGCCTGGGATCCGAGCCCATGACATATGGTTCGGAAGGCGCGGTCACTACTACCATTCCACTAGTGCCCAAAAAGGATTCAAAAACAAAATCTATATAATTATAACACCCAACAGTCACATAGGTACGTAGTCCAGACACTAGGATTCCCTGTGACGTGGGTATCAGAAACTACGAGTACCATGTACCACAACACCCAGACACAGAACAAATTTCCGCGACAAATGTTTGCAAATTATGCAAACATTTGTCCCGCGCGGGAATCGAACCCGCAACCCATGCGTCTCGGACGGGCAATCGCCCGCTGCGCAACCGAGGTCGTGTATAAATAGATTACCTACCAATATGCATATCAAGATCTCTCTAGTTTTCTAAGAAGCGGCTACCACCAAATCACCGCTGTAAATGCTGTTAATTATGTGGCGTCTACTTAGTTGAAATATGATTGAAAATTGCACAGGTAATTAAGGAAACTGTACCTTCAGAAACCAAACTTCCGCTTTGGCAGCATCGACCATAATGAAAAATTATCACAATTAAATTACTAGGACTAAAAATTAAACAATTTTATTGTATGAACTTACAGTTGACGCTCGGCAGGCCCCGATCAAAATGACCAGAATTATATACTTCTTCATAATGAACACTAAAGTTTCTAGAATTTACTATTCCAAATAGGTTCTAGAGACGACCTTCTCCCGTTACAGGAAGCAACAAACAGGACTGGGTACATTGCCCCTTCGAGTTGTGCCTAGAACCTCTAGGTGTACCTAAGCTATTTGACCCATACAAAGTAGGTTCCAAGCTAAAGCCGGTCCCATTTACTGCCTATACTCATACTTAACTTTATTCTGTGCTACAGTGCAATAGAAAGGTAAATATGATTCGTTCAAAAAAAATTGTCGAGTATACGAGGTGATTCCCGAGAAGGTGGTATACACACTATGAATCAGTATTCTGTCATAAAAAGATTGTTATTTTTTTGAGATTTTTCCGAGCCTTTACAAATTACCAGTTTTTGTTCTTTATAGCAACTCCATAAATAACTAGCTTACGCCCGCGCCTTCGCTTGCGCGGTAGATTAGAATAGCCTAAAGGCTATTCTAGGTATATAACTCTATCTTTTGCAAGTTTCATCGATATCGGTTGGGCTGTTACGGCGTGATTGAACCACAAATATCCAAACATCCACACAAACTTTTGCATGTTTATTATTAGTAGTAACCTACAATGCTATCGGATTGTAGTATTATCAAACTAACAAGAAGTTTGACATCAAGAAAAACAGCTGAATAAAATCAGTACGAATCGATTTGACCCTAAAACATGATTTTTTCAACAAAAAATGTTGAATTTCCAAAACGAACTTTATTGTTAACTCAACTGTTTCTTGTGTATATTGTAAATATTAACTTGTATTAGTTTTAAGTTTCTGACTAGATACACTAAGTACTTTATTGCCAATTGTTTGCAGAAACATTCGGAAGGGCATGTATAAAATCACCTTGTATACATGAAAGCAGTCGATAAAAAGTCAAAGGCGTTTTTTTACTCAATTACGTGGGAACAAGTTGTCCCATAGCATGTTTTTGGGATAAGTTTGGTAATAGAAAGACGATAAAAAAATACAAGAATAAAAAAGAATCATAAGCTAGGTTTATTAGCAATTCGTATAGAATTAATCTTTGCAGTAACAGCCGTCTTCAGTATTATCTCGAATCCACTCTAAATATTTCGTGACCCTCGTGTAGACTCCAGGGTATCCTTTTCTGGCGCAGCCGTATCCCCAGGACACTATTCCTGAAAATTTTACAAATAATATGTGCTAATAGTCTGTCAGTATATCAAATATATGTCCAAACTAATATTATAAATTAAATGCGCGAGTATGTTTATAAATGCGCAAGTATGTTTGTTGGTTGGTCGGTTAGTTGGATTTTCCTTCTTTCTTGCAGTGGTTGGAAGCTCCTCCTCCTCCGTCGTTCATTCATTACTGCATATCGTGACCCCTTTGTTGCAATTGGTTATCTTTATCTCTTTGCAGTCACCATTACATAAGGCGCTCAAGATTAGCAGAAGGCTAGTAATAAATAAATAAACTCCCATCAGATACATACAAAGTACTGACCACCCACAATAGGATTCTCTGTGGCGTGGGCGTCATAAACTACGAGTGATGTACCACAAAAAACAAACCAGATGAAAAATATGCGAATCAAAATGTAATTTAGTTTTTTTACCTATTAAATCATAAGCTCTGTCTGCATTTTCCGTAACCAGAGGACCACCACTGTCACCCTGTAAAATAAATATAGGACATAGTAGGTATAATCGTAGATACCTCTTATCGTATATAACTACTTCAGAGCTGGGTAAAAAACTGAATGAACCGTTTGTTCATCAATGAAAAACAATAGAACTTATAAGAAAATAAAACATTTTTTTTATATATAGAAAGACAGACTGCGACTCATGTTTTACAACAACTTTTGCAGATTTGATTAGCGTTTTGTAATTCTATTAGTTGCCGCGATGACCTCAGCTGAAGAATAGGCCCCTCCATAACCCTGAATCCATGATAGGAAGTAGCTTTGGGAAATCAGTGGTGGAGGTAAAGTTCAGTAGTGGACGTCCTACGGCTGAAACTATGATAAATCCAAGTAGTTTCCATTGACTTCGCTCTGCATAAAATCAACGGGGTCGGCAACGCGTGCATGATGCCTCTGGTATTGCAAGCGCTCATATGCTACGGTAACCGCTTACCAACAGGTATACTTGTTTGCCACCTCAGCTGTATTAAAAAAAACAATACCGTGCAAGCATCCTTGTGTGCCGTCGCCGGGTAACCAGCGCACATCATAACGTCCTTGATCTTAGAAGAGTTGTAATTGGTGTTCTTGCACTCCTCATTACTCAGCACAGGTAAGTCGGCTTCTAGAAGAGAGCATGACCACTTTTCAGATTCCCCTGTGGCACCCCAACCTGCTACTGTTGCTGTTTTTCCGGTGTACAGGTTATCTGAAAATGAACGAGAGTCAAGGTATTTGAAATAGGAAATGAAAAAAAAAGAAAAATATTTATTAAAAACAATCTAGCCGGGCACAATCTACCAGCGTGCCTCCACACTATCCAAGCCTGTATCCTGGAGATTTTGATGATAACAATTTTGAAAATGTAATAAATGAAATAAAAATTGGATCACCATTTCGATCAGTGACGCTTTTATATACATGTTTTTAGGTTTATGAGCAAAAATAAATCTTGATGATCCTAATTACGTTTATGAGCTCTGTAATATGGAGCAGTAAAAATTTTAAGACTTTTGAATCTCAAAATTAACTTCCAATAAAAATAAATCAGTTAGCAGATTTATGGAACGTGCTCTGCGAATACTGGTGTTCATTTTAGGATGATTCAGTATCTCATAAGTTCTCAAGTTACGAGCTCAGGTAAATGCAATTTAGGGTTCCATAAAAAAATCTTTAACTCTCACTTGGTCAAACTCATATAAATTGGTAGCAGACAAAGTATGTGTGACGCAATTGGAAGCACTAGAAACTAGACATTACACTTTGGGCTAAATAAAAAAACTTACCATCCTTCTTAGGCAGGCAAACAGGTCTAATAGCATGTGTATAAACCAAAGGTTCACTGAGCTTTAGTAACGCAATGTCATTACTGAGCACGGTCAAGTTGAAGTTATGAACTATCATTTTCACCACGTATCTCGTGATAGCTGGTGTACTCTTGTCGCATCGGTCGTGTTCCCCGAATGTGACGCGAAACAGGAACCACATAAAGCTGGAAAGAAAAAAAAATCTATACAAGGTGATTCATAATATCTATACCATCCCGTAAGGGGTTATTCCAACAACAAAAAGAAAGAATATTAACGAAAAAAACATCAATGTTCAATTTTTTTTCAGTTAATTTAAGTCTTATAACAAACATTATTGCCTTTTGGGTTTAGAATCAGGATAGGATACATATTAGGAATCAGGATACATATTAGGAATCACCCTGTATAGTCCTGACTATACAAGGCTAGGCTATATATCCTAGCACCTCTCTAGGATTCCTTGTATGTTAGATATCAGAAAATACGAGTTTTACTACCATGCAGGGTACCACAATACTCAGACCCGGAACAAATAGGTATTTGCAGATAATGCAAACATTTGTCCCGCAGCGGGAATCAAACGTCTTGCTTCTCAGCTGGGCACAGGCCCGCCGCGCCCCCGAGGTCCTCAAGTTAAAAGCACTTACCCTTTCACACAATGTGCTGCGGAAACAACATATTTGTCGTTGATCAGCGACGCTCCACATCCAAAGGCCTTCTGGTAGATGAGCCGGCCTAGCCAAGGATAGGCGTTTACCTTAGACCCTATCCCTCCAACCACTCGGGGAGCTTCGTTGCGGTCACCACATGCTATGGAAATAAATATTATCAATCATCATCATCATTAGTCATAATCTACATCATAAACAGCTCAATTAATAGCCCACTGTTGGGTATCAGCGTCTTCCCTCAAACGATATTCTGAACGATACTGGCCTATTCGTGCTTATGGCTATGGATGTGCCAGAGCCCTCATCATCATCATCATCATCATTTCAGCCGTACGACGTCCACGGCTGAACATGGCCTCCCCCATAGACAGAGCGAGTTCCTTATCATGTGGGGGGATTTGACCATACTCACCACGCTGGGCATGCGGGTTGGCGAGCGCAGTTAGAGCTATCGTTGTTAAAATGAGGGACGCTGCTGCCTATCCCCTAGGATAGGTAAATATAGAGGGGTCTATTCATCAGCCGGGTCCACCACAGCTACGCGGGGTCAAAGGTCCCTCAACGACAACGGTCACTCAACACATTTTTCTAAGTCATAATTCCATAGTGTTCCGTTATATACACGCAAACTGTCTTTTATTAAGCCGGGGCCACCACGGCGAACCACCACCATCAGGAATTTCACATATTTTTTTAATAATAATAATAAATATTCCGGACATATCACACACGGTCAACTGATCCCAAACTAGGCATAGCCTGTACTATGGGTACCAGAGACTGATATACATAATAGATATATATTTAACACCCAGACACAGAACAAACATCTGTGTTCATCACACAAACGTTTGTCCAGTGCGGGAATCGAACCCGCGACCTCTAGCGCAGAAGGCAGAGTATTGATCAAACAAAAACTTACTACAGTCTCTGCATGCTGGTAACTCCGTATTATACTTCCCAAATCGCAGTAACGGATCCTCCAAATGTCCCTCCTAAAATACACAATACAAGCATGACTCACAAAATGTGCTATTTGGTCGAGATGCCGTTACAACGGCAAAAAGCTATGGAGCAAGATGACGACACCCAGTGAACATATTGGAACAAAAGACAAAGCCCGAACGAAACTTAGGCTCGTATTCAGAGACACGACTCAAGCATAGATTTAATCACAGATCAGCTGAACTCTACTTACGTATTTAATCTCTTCTCAAACATAGCTTTTATTCAAGAATGGTACTTAAACTATTCTAAGCTGAATCGAGTCTCAAATCTGTACTCAAATGTTCTCGTTTACATTTTGATTTATTTATAATTTTCGATCCGTTTTACGAAATTCAAACAGCCAGGGTGGAAATAGAACAGAACAATAAAGTTAGGTATAAATATGCATCAAAGTACGTGTAACGGAACGAAAATGTCATTTGATTAATGTCTAATCAAATCTAAACTCAAGCACCGATTTCGTCTGATTGACGTTTCAGAATAAGCATTTACTCAGGTGAACTGTGATCATTGAATCTATACTTAAATACTGTTCAAGAATTAGAATCTCGCCTCAAATCGAGATTTAAGTACAGATCAATGCTCGAGTCTTGTCTCTGAATACGAGCCTTGGACTATCAAACTTACATAATTGTAAGAAAAAATTGGTAGGTATTTTAAACAAATTTTGTAGCTACTATAAAAAAAAACTATTTAATTATAGTACTACAAACCGATTAAACTGAGGAGTTCCATTTTGCAGCTACGAACTAAGATATACCTGCATACCTATACATACGAACATAAAATCGCCTGTTTCCCAGAGGTAGGCAGAGACAACGACTTTTCACTTGCTAAGATCCTGACATACCTCTTTTACTTCATTCACTCTCATCACAGTCAGAAATGTATATTAGTAGTAACATATAATTTATTATAGTTACATTATAGATTATCATTATATGTATGCACATCAAATCTAACAATAAAAAAACATTAATTCAATAATTGACTGCTATAAATCTATCTGACTATATAATTGTTCATTAAAACTCGACCACGCGCCGTTGTATACAAAATTCGCCACACGGCTCTATTACTAAGCTCTAAAATTACATAACACATATTATTTTTGTTCTAGTCAGGAACGTTACCTATTTGCCTATAAATTATTCAGAGAAGCAGTTACTCACCTTATTCAAGTGGTGTGCTGCGTAACCAGCAGTCGTAGCGCCTAGTAAACAAATCAACACAAAGTACCACATTTTCAGTACAAAGAAAATTAAGGTACACCCAATTGTCCAATTATTTTTATCGATCGAAGAAATGTCATCTGTTTGTGGTTCAACTTTTTAATACACTAACTTATGTCTTCAATCTCAACGCACTTTATTGGTTCAGAAACCTTAAAATGTTGCATCTGTTCCCGTCAATATGTTCTTTGAAAATTCGTTAACTCCGCCTTCATGCTTGCGACGGTATGAAATGTTTTATTCCAAGTGATCCGGCGACATGAGAGCTTTTCCTCATATTCAATTAAAAAACTCGAGCGAGTTTTTTGATTATTTCATAAACGGAAGCGACACCTTAGTGGCCCGCGAAGGCTTTACGAGTGAATTTGTATTTGGCAATGACCCCGCAGATCATTCACCCCGCCTTAAGGCTTCTGCTTGTAGCAACTATATTAGCTCGTATCGGCGAGAAGTTAGAGGCTAAATTACAGATGAAAGGCGATAATGTCTTTATGGCCGATAAATTTGGGATGCATTCTTATTGGTGCAATATGTTTTGCGGTTGTTAGTGTGTCCATTTTGTTAATTACGCCGACGACGTTTTGAATTAGGATAAGGAGTGGAGCAAGGGATTACCGATCGTTTTTTTTTTAATAAAAGGCTAACGCTTAATTAAATAATTGTTTTAATTTTTTTTTCGTTATGTAGTTTTAAAAAGATTTAAAGATTTTGTGCGAAATTAAAGGCGTTTCAATTTTGAAAAATAATTACTTCTGCACACTAGATCTGTGTACAAGATTGATGTGAGTAGAGTGCGATTTATTAAATCGCATTGAACGCAATACGGACTAGATGATATTATTCTAGAAAACGTAGCAATTTTTATAACTTGATTTCTTTTATCACCTTATTTTTTTAAATTTAAGTCTGTTAAACTACTATTTTAACAAAACTATTTCATCATTCATAGTTCACCATTCATGTACCTAAAATTTTGGTCTGAACTATGAATTCCTCCATCATTTGTAATAACAATGAGTTTAAGATATTATAGTGGTGTGATTGTCTTGTAGAGTGTATGGCATGTAGGTGTTGGTGCACGTCCAAACATTTAGACACATGCCCACATTTTGCAGTTTAGTAAGTAGGTATTCTATACGTGACAGGTTGCAAGCCAATCGCCGCTTATAAGAATACTTACTGGTTTCCTTCCTCACGATGTTTTCCTTCGCCGTTTGAAGCATGTGTTGCTTACGGACTCTAATAGTTGGTATCAATTTGAAGTTGATACTTCTAGCCGTTTCTGAGAAAAAGGGACTTGACAGATAGACGGACAAGAAAGTGATCCTATATGGGTTCCGTTTTTTTCCAAATGAGGTACGGAACCCTTTAAATGATAAAACACAAATGATAGATAATTTTTTTATTACTTTATCACTACTTATATACTAACCTTAAAACAATATGGCATTAACTTTCAAAGTGTGTGATGATTCTACATTAACATACTCGTAGTTTAATTTTATAAATTAATTGATATATTATAATATAAATATCTGGCTTCATTTTTAAAGTGAATTTAATTGGAAGAGATTTAGAATGAATATACATCCAAATATTTATATTTTAGATAAGTGTAAATAATATAATGTGCTCGTAATTCTAATTAAAATAATTTAGTTAATATTTTTGGCACATGATTTTTATTTAGTAATATTTTTGCTGGAATAGAAATTTTTAGATGTTTTGTGATGAAATTATAATTTAGAAAAGTTAAAACTTAAGTGGTGGCTAGGTATGAACCTTTAATGATAATTATGTATGTGTAATATCTAACCCCACGGATAAATGCATTTCTTTGTCAAAAACTTTAAAATCCTTTGTCACAAGAATACTCTCAGTTGTCACAATATTCCTGAAATAGAATACAGCTGATTTTTTTCAAAATAAATGGTCACGTACTGTTAAATACTTTTTGGCTGTCGTATTATGATGCGGTTTTAGTCAAAGATGATTGTTTGAAAAGCAACAGGCGACAACTAGCTTCCAAGGCGTTTTAAAGTGAACCTTATGATTTGAATGATAAAATACATAATTATATTTATAAATTAAATTCAATTTGGGATGCGTACTGATGCGAATACAAATTTATACATGATATACTCATATAACCTCTATGAAATGACGGACAGTGAAACATAAAGTGGAATCACATCCACTAACAGATTGTTTCACTGAATTAAGAGTTTAGATTAGGTATTTTAGAAAATTTACGAATGCTTCCAAATAAACTATGAGTGTATTTTATTCGTGACAACGTCGAATCGTATTATTGGATTCGTATCTGTGTTGGTCCCGGCAGTAGCGGCCATCTTGCGTGTTCTCCTCGATACAATCAAGGTACTTGGTAACCCGGTTAAAGACGCCAAGATACCTCACTCTCGAATTAATTTGTCTGTGTTAGTCCCGGCAGTAGCAGCCATCTTGCGTGTTCTCCTTGATCCAGTCGAGGTAGTTGGTAACCCGAGTGTAGACGCCAGGGTAGCCCACTCTCGCACAGCCGTTACCCCAAGACACCACTCCTGAAAGATAAAACGACGGGGTTTCCCGTTAATGTTTTTTTGGCACCCCCCAATCTGAAAACTGGCTGACATTTATTATATTTTATTTGATTCTTTTTTCAAGTAACCCCTCCTATTTATTTCTACTCACGTCGAATATCATTTATCTAAATCGGCTCAGCCGCAAGGCCGATGTGTTTGATTAATCAACAAACTCTCTCATTTATAACATCAGTACAATAGACATCAACGCGCGCTTCGTGCTCGCTGAATTAAATTTCATTTAAATTTAATGGTCCTATGCACTATGCATCTGAACTGAAGATGCAGGTTAACCAAGAAATAACCAATGATGTTCATAATGCCTTTCGAAGTATCTTTGCTATCGTTATTATAAAGCCTAATCTCACATGCATTTAAAAACATGAACTCAACAGCTATTATTCATCTAGTAAATCACTTTCTCGCCGTCAATTTATGTGGTCAAGTGTGAGCCACCCATATGCTAAGCCTTAGTGAAAGTTTGCGAAAGGATGAGTTGCTTTTGTGACGAAGTATTGTAAGCACGTATTTTGTATGCGTTAATTTATGTACATCTATAATAGATGTATTATTACAAGATAATTGACTAATAATTAGTCAATTATCTTGTAATAATACCTAATATTCTAGCATAGTTGTTATCAATGTGACTGTACAATTCTACATAATAATCATCACAGCCATTTTGATATTGTGGTTAGTTTTAAATGGGTTAGCTTTCTTTCTATTATATATTCTCTCTATTATAAGTAAATACCTAATTTTAATATTAGTATTATCAATAACTTACCTAGTATTTTTCAAACTTTCGCGATCTGTATACATGAGTTATTGAAAACAAACGGGTGTTTATCGCGTAGGTACTTACCTTATTTTATATTTTCCCGACGTTTCGAATGTGTTGCAACAATCGTGGTCCCGGGCAGACGAAAAATATATATATATATAAAATAAGGTACCTACGCGATAAACACCCGTTTTTTTTTATACTACTGAAGTGGCAAACAAGCATACGGCCCACCTGTTGGTAAGCGGTTACCGTAGCCTATGAGCGCTTGCAATACCAGAGGCATCACGCACGCGTTGCCGACCCCGAACCCCCTCCCCCCCTAAAGAGCTCTAGCAACCTTACTCATCGCAGGAACACAACACTATTTGAAACAAATAATGTTATTTGGCTGCGATCTTTTGTAAGGCGGAGGTACCTCCCCAGGCGGGCTGCTCCAATTCAGAACGAGAAAATCTCGCTGTGCCCTACCTCATCCTCCTCGTTTGTTTTCAATAAGTCAAATAACTTACCTATCAATTCGTATCGCTTGTCGTTCTTTCTCTCGGCTATTAGCGGACCACCACTGTCACCCTGAAAATGAGAAAAAAATGTATTACGACACAAATTACGACAATAAAACTTACTAAACTTATTTCAGACACTGCTACTTTAGCTGTTATTTTACAAATTCATCATGATAACTGACGCCTTCATGAGACAAAAGTGTTTTTTGTAACGGTTTTCAAATAATACCTTTTGGAACCCAAGCCAACCTCACCGGCCCGTGGTACACCCTGCCGATACACAAACGTGGCTCTGGCGCTGCACCCACCAACCCGCACTGGACCAACGTGGTAGGTTATGGTCCAAACCCCTCCCCTATGATAAGTACAAGTGAAAAACGGCCTCCAGTCCCCGGCAGCTCCACTTTTGCTGGGTTGCTAAGAAATCTCGAGCTGTTGCAAGGCCCCAACCCGATGGACCGACCACATTGTGAAGTTTGTGGGAAGTCGGTTGATGGAGAAGGCTCAAGATTGTTCGTCATGGAACTCTTTGGGGGAGGCCTATGTCAATCTTTTACAGGCTGATGATGATGAACACTGTGAAAAATAGGTTCTATTTTGTTTCAGCTGGCAGATAACAATCTTTAATGGAGCCTTAAATCCACAATATCCAGCCTGGAAGCTTATGTCCAGCAGTGGATTTCTAAAGGCTGATGATAATGATGATTGTAGTGTATGCCTTACGCCACACTGGCTGGTTCCTTAGCAGGACAACACACTTAGCAATATCTCACAGTGACTTCCCGCGCGCCCGCTCGTGCCGACTTGACCACAGACTGACTGACTCCCAGAGAGTATGTATCCATCTCTCCATCTCAGGTGTCATCTGTTATCTGTCACTGTCAGTTGTCCCCCGGAGACAGCATAAGTTAAGGAACGCAGGTTCCCTTAAATACTAGTCACTACAATGATGATGATGGGTACATTGTACGTTAATACGGTTCTAGACCAATCCTCACCTGACATGAATCCTTCTGCCCTGACTTGGGATATCCCGCGCACAGCATGTTATCTGTTATCATTGACGATGTGTACTTCGTGTTCTTGCACTCATTGTTGCTGATGACAGGAACCTCGACCTCCTGAAGAGTGCATGAAACCTTGCCTTCCTCGGTGAGCGTGCCCCAGCCTGAGGCGACAGCTTTCACACCCACGTAGAGATCATCTGTGGAATATTAAGAATAAGAATACTTTTATTTACCAAAAAGAGAAATATACAAATACGACTATACTAGGCGGTAGTACATAAATTGTTTTTAATATAAATACCGGCGAAGACCAATCTAAGCGCAAGGCTTGTATTTTGGGCTTCTAGAGTGCAGTTACCATTAAGATTGAGAATAAATGGTAGTTTTATCGAAAACAAGAAGGACAAACCATAGTTTCTTGTTTTTATCAAAAGATACCTTGATTTCGCGATCACCTAAAAAGGTGAACGCGAAATCAAGGCGTAAGTTCAATTAATTTAGAAAGATTATTGTGATTTTAATAAATAAATACCAATTGAAGTAGATTTTGAAGTTTTTCGATCGCACACGGACGGGGGATGGAGACGGCTTCAGTCTTAGAGGATTATTTTTGTTCAGATTTCTTCTAGGTATATAAAATAGTAA